>VZRZ01002434.1:1184018-1336797 GCA_013398175.1 Climacteris rufus
TTTTGTGCCCCTGCCTTAAAAACCTGTGCAGCGGAGATTTACATCCCCTCAAAATTTTTTCGCGTGTCTGGGTGAAATAGAGGCAATGGGAAGAGAGGCAGATTTACCTCCCTTTCCCGGAGGGAAGCTGGTTTTTTTTCTCCCTGTCCTCCAAGCAGCAAATTAAAGATCAGAGTGAGTGGTAATGAAAATGTCTGCAAAAAATCCCCTCTTTAGTAAAAGCTAGAATGACACAGATCCAAATTCCAAGAGACTTATCTTCCCTTTAAAAAATACTTTTGTTTTTAATTGGCATACAGTTTTGTTTGAAGTTTTTCGGTATTTTCTGAATGTACTCATATTTGTCATGAACTGGAGCTGATATGGTTGCTTAATATCTTGTCGGCTGGGATAACAGAAACTTTACAGTTCTGGAAAGGCACATTCTTCCATTAGCCCCCAAAGCCTGCAGGAACTGAGCAATGATAGGTGATAAGCAGGTTTCTGTTTATATTATCTCATTGGGCATGCCTGGAGGAAGTCCTCCCTTTGATACAGAATTGTCAGTAAGGTACTAAAACACTTAACTAACACTAGAAGCTACGTTAATCTTCTTGAATATTAATTAATCTTGATCCTGTGTGCCACAGATCCCCATTTCTGGGGGTAAATTAATCCATATTTTTAAAAGATTACCCCATAGGTGATGCAGGAAAGAGTCTGGTCTATTATTTTTCATGTTTGTAAAGCAAGTGGTGTTTGAAGATTGGTAGTGCTGCTGCAGTTTCAGTTTACAAAACAGTTTTAGACCATTTCCACCACATGGTTTAGTAACAAAAACTCTGCGTGGCTCATCAGCTATTCCACTTGCCCATATGTTTTCCTGCTCTCTAAGCATAGTGATTATCTCAGAGATGCTCTTGAAGAGAGTCTTGTGCAATAAAAGGAACTGTTGTTTCTTCTCTGTGTCTCTTGATGAGCTGGTGCAGCACTAAATACAATGAGCTTTAAGTTTGTTTCGTAAAATAAAGTTTTTGAGAGAAATTGTATGCTGGAGATATATAGTGAGTATAGTAAATTGTATTATTCAACTAGTTGTGATGTAGAACTCTATTTCTACTGCATGAATTTGCTTCTCTTCATGACGGAGGGTTTTGAAGTTGAAGCCTGTGTCAGGCAAGCTGCTGTGTAATTGAGGTGATGAACAGGAACAGAGTCCTGCTCCTTGCTCTGGTCCTGCTGTTCCTAAGCAAGCTTGCTGTAAAACCTCCATATTTCACTTTCTGCTGGAAAAAGCCAGTGAATGTGAGTCTCTGTTTGAATGGGAAAGGAGGGATAGAGCTTCACAGAAAAACCTGCATGTGGAATTTCAAGTAATATGTCTTTCCATAATAGTCTAATACTAACTGGGCTTTGATGTATTATTAATAAAATACTATTTAAGAGCAGTGTTAATTACCATTCTCCCTAGCCCTCCTGCCACATTCCTGTTAGCAAACAATTTCAGTTTTACTCAGTTTTGAAGCATAAATTAGAATTCACCTGTGCTAAAAATGCATATGCCAACTTTGACATTCCTGCTTTGTGTAATAAATTTGTGATACTGTATAGCCAGATTGAATAGCCAGGTTCTTGCTACACAGAGGAAACTGCTGATGGGTTTGGAACTTTGTCCTCCTATAAACTCAGTGGACTCCCATTGCTGAAGTAGATGTTGGGTGGTTAATTTGAACAAATCATTCTTTTCAAACCTCAGAAGGGCTATTCTGCCTTGACCTGGATCAACGACAACTCCACTGAGTGACTTAGCAAGGTCAGTGAAAGCATCTGGGTGATTTGGGGTAGTTGGGGTTGAACCCTGGCAATCAAGTGCCTGTAGTTCCTCAATGTCCACTGCCCCTTCCTTTTCCTCTCTGCACAACCAGAAACCTTATGGAGAGTTCTGACCCATGTAAACCCAGACTGTCCTGGTTCTTCTGCAAGGATTCCATGGGGGGTTTGGTATTTGAGTGAGCATTTCCAGAGCTGGTTTTCAAATATAAAATACCTATAATATATGTGTAAATAGCCATGGATTCCTTTAAATTTCAAGACACTGGTGACTGAGGGGAGGCAAACTGTCCACTGTGGAAACATGTCCTGTCTGACAAATGCTGAATAGTCTGTCAGTCAGATGGTAAAACTACTTGATCTTGAGCTGCCAAGTGGTCAAAATAGGAGTGAGACTGTCATTAGAGCCACTAATGACTAAAGTGTCTAATCTGCCTACAACATAATGGCTTGTCATCCTCTGAGGTGGTTAATGTTATTGAGCCCTAATTGTTTTTACAGATTGCTTAGGTTTTTTTTTTTTTTTTAAGGGCCGGGTGCTGTTAAGCTTATTTAGGCAAAAATGTTGTTAATTGTTGCCTGTTATTTGCTAAAGTAAATTACATAGAATAATACCTTTAGGATGGTTTTATTTAAAATGTTGCAATTCATTAAAGGCAGAACGGGACCTTTTCATCTCTCTGACAAGATCCATATAGCCACAAATCCCAAGCACTGTGTGTTTATTAGACACTTCTTCATTTGTTGCCTGGGGTGGACCTCCTCTGTGGAGTGAATATGTTTGTGAGGGACAGTGGGCTTTTGACTGTCAGGAGTCCCACTGAAGGCGTTGCATGATGATTGGTGTCTTAAAAGCTCTTCAGGAAGAGATGGGACAATCCCTGCAAGGCAACAGAAGGGCTTCCCTTGAGATTCAGCTTGTGCTCTTGCTTCTGCTGCATCAGTTTTGGGTGATGCTGAAAGGTCAGCAGGGATTATTCTGGGGGTGACTTCATTAAACTGGTGGCAGGTGTCCCCTGTGAACTCACTGTTTGTGACCTGCCTCCAGTCCAGAGCATCTGCTATAACTTGGCTCTGCTCTCCAGAGATGGCTCCTCTGTCCCTCAAGCCAACCCGGCCATGCTCACTCGGCAGGGGCTTCCCCACTCTTTTCCATCAGATTCGTCCTCTTGTCCATTTCCCATGGGCAGAGCAGAGAAGCTGCTGCCCTGAAATCACACAGCAGGGTCAGTGGCTGAACTGGACAGAATATCCGGGACTCTGGTGCTTGCAGTGTGGATGTGGACAGAGCGTGTGAAGTTCTCCTGCTTGCTGTGCGTGCCTTGCAAAAATCCTGCTCTGTTCCCACTGTGCCGGAGGGGCTCTTCCCACGGTAGCCTCCTCTGCCAGCTGCTCTCTGCCAGCTGCTCCTGTCCGTACCTGGAGTGCAGTCACACGAGGAGCATCTCCCTGTGCACATCATGGTTCATTCTGGATTGTATGAACACAGAACTGGAATTTCAGGTCACTGGAATGCCACGGCTGGGTAAGGCAGATGCTATTGCCGAGTCAGCAAGGTTTTCTTCAATTCAGATGGCTTTTTCCCCCTTCTCTTTGAATGTCAGCATTGCAAATTACATGAGTGTTGGGATTCTCACTGGGCTATTTCAAGGCAAATCTGAGGTTAAACTTCTTTTTGCTCAGGTTGACTTTAGATGGGAGTTTTGCCCTGCTTAAACAGCTCCATCAGATACGGAATTATTCCTGCTTCTTTCACTACACACATGTGAAGGATGGAGTTAGGAGCAGACCTGGGAGATGCTGGATTAGGTTAGTTCTGCCTCCGTGGCCTGTGAAGCCCTGCCCTGAAAGTAATGGATATGCCCGCATGCTTTGTGCCAAATCCAGCTCATTTTTCTCTCCCGAGTAGGTGTTGATACTGCCTGGCTGTGTTTTTATCCAGATTTTGCTTGGCTTTGTTGTTGTTGTATTTGCTTCATTGGTGATAATGGGGTATTTGTAATTTGTGGTTTCCAGCTGACATGGGAAGTTGTTTTAGTGAAGAGGTACAATTTGAAGAGCAGGCTCAAGGTGAGAGGAAAGAAATGTTCTTATTCTACATTATTATTTGGAGGCTATGATGAAGAAAGCAAGCTGCAGAGAGATCTGACTTCATATCTTCAAGGTGGATACCCGAATGAAATGAAAACAATGAGAATTAGTTATCTGAGTTAGCCCAGAGTGTCTTTGCAGATGAGAGCAGTATTGGCAGCGTAGGAATTGATTTAAATTCCTGAGTTCCGGCTCTTGCTCTCCTCCTTCCTTGACCCTAAGTAGCATTTTCTTACAGACTTTTGTTCGTGATCCTGATGAGACTGCTGAGATCCCTATTTCTAGTCTCTTGCAAAGTTTTGGATTGCTGCTTTCCTTTGGATTTGTAAAAACCCCAGTCTGCCAGCATTTATGGGAGGATGTAGCCAGCTCCCTGAGGCTCTTTTCCTGTTAGTTGGGAGCATCCTAAGGCCCAGAGCCAGGCACTGGGGAACAGGAGGAACAGAGACTTGGTTAGAATTTAGGTTACCCAGCTGGGGCCCCAAAAGTCTGGTGTGTACAGACCCAGACACTGCTGGATGGATGTATTTTCCCATCTGTGTTTTCCCTTTCTTTGCTGTGGAGTGGATGGAATCGGCACTGAATCATCCATACAATGCAGTAACGAGTGATTTATTCCTCTGCTTGTGATTTTCATCTTCAGTGTGTTGCTCCCATTTGACATATGTTCAATGGTATATATGAAAATTCCTGGTTTTGAGGCTAGTTCCTAGTAGGTAAATGCACGGAAAATGAATTGGCTTTCTCCCTTTAGAGTTTGCCCTTCCCCAGTGTGGATGAACCTCAGTGAAATGAGGAGGCTGTTTGGACTGCAGTCTTCTCTTGTTCCAGTTTCTAAGCACCAAAAAATACTTAAATTTCAAATCCCTGAATATACATTAATCTTTTTCTGTATGCTGCACGGAGTTCTCAAAATGCAAGAAAATTGCTCCTAATGCTAAACCATTTTAACATAGTTGCATGCAGTTAAATTCAGACTGAAGCACATTAATCCAAGTTAAGCAGTATTTGTAAACTCAGTGTAGATTCAGGTTTTGTCATGTCACAGTTTTTACATACAGAAGGCCAGAGACAATTCTTCTCCCAGGTCTTGGAATCTAACCTGGTTAGATAAACAGAGGGTGGGGGAAAACAAGGCACTGATAAGTCCCTGGATCCTGGCAAAGTCTTTTTTCTGTAAGGTAATTGCTACAGAAGCTGTGGCTGTTGCCTTGACCTTAGTGGTATTTGAAATTTTAACAAGGTGAATTACATGTGGAGAACTACATCCCAGCTTTCCAGGCTTCTGGAGGTCACTTTCCCAATGCCCCATTCAGGATAAAGGTGAAAGTTGTGAAGTTAGATTGTCATGAAATATTTTATGGCCAACAGAGTGGTGTGGGGGCTTTTTGTTTACTACTGTATTAAATCAACAGATTGATTCATTTTGACTTCTCCTATTCCGTTTTCTAAAAAATGCCCTCCTGAATTTCTTGATTTAGAGATTCTCTTTTCTAATAGAGATGTGTACACTGAGGCTTTTAAAACTGCTGGGATTAGCTGAATAGAAGTGGTTAACTTTTTTTTGTCTTCCATGTTTCCTGCGAGCACCCTGAACATTTTCTGAACAACCACCTTGTTTATATTTTTCCTTCTTTTTTCCCCTCCACCTCTTCTCCAACTTATTCCCATTCAAAGGCTGCTTAATGCCTTTCTCAGCTTCTAGGGGAACGCCAGACTTTTTGAATGGCTCCTTTTATAATTATCCAATCAACATTCATAGCAGTGATACAAAGCGCTTGTGTGAAATGATTTACTCCTTTATCTCCCTCCCCATCTGAATTAACAATCACCTTTTCCAGAGTCTTGCAGCTCCCACTGGTGCTCGGGGCATCTGTCGTTTTCCATCCTTGATGTGCCAATTGTTGGCTATCAGGCTTTCCAGGGAAACTGCAGACTTTGCCTTCATGTGTTAGCAAGATAAAGTCTTTACTTATCAGGTCGCCTCTTCTCTGAGGAAACACAGCCAGCTTTAATTTAAAGGTTGCTATATAGCTATCCTGTATTTAAGGAGCACTAGAAAAACAGATCAGCTATTTTGTCTGCTTTCTTGTGGGAAAATACTGCTCTCCCTATTTCTGGATTGCCAAGAGTGGCCATTGCCGTAGTGGAGGAATAACAACTTTGCATTTCCTGTCAGAGATGAAAGACAAACAAACAAGACCTTTTTTATTTTTTTCCCCAGTGAAAAAGATTTTAATGTTTTCCTATGTGGTCTGTCTTGGCCAAATGTCAGTTCTGGGAATTCTGTTTCATCTGCCTCAGGGTTTGGGGGTTCCTTCATGTGCCCTGTTCTGCTGATGCTGTTGGTCCTGCAGAGTGCTGTGTCCCAGGGCAGGGTGATGAGGGACCTACTGCTGCAGGTAGTACTCAGAAGTGCCCAAAGAATGGAGAAAACCAGTCCAAAAAGCCTGAAATACACAGTGAGGGGGTGATGCTGGACCCAAGGCTCTCTGATGCCTGCCCTTCTCAGTGAGTCAGGAAGATTTAGGCTTAAAGGCAAATGGGATGAACACTCTCAGGTTGCTCAGCAGGGCTTCAATCTTCCTAATTTTAACTGCCAGGGGAGACTGAATTTTGGTTCCCCAGGTACTTCACTACAGCAAAGTAGAGTTATAAGAGAGTTAAGGAATTTGTGTCCATGGCATGGTTATCTCTTGTCACTTCAGGTCTAGGTCACTGCTGGAGTTGGGGGGGAATTCTGGGAAAAATTATCAGTCTGTGCAGAAATTATTTGTGCAGTGCCATTAACATGTAATACTTCCGTTTTAGTTTTTGTCTTCTTTCTGTGGCTTCCACTGACGCATTTATTTATTTAAAAGGGAATAGAAGAGCTCCTTTTTCCATATGGAAATGAATCCCTGTTCCCAGATAGCAACTTAGAGTTTTCCTTTGTTTTCCCTATTGAGTTGCAATGTAGCAATTTTGCAGGGTGGTCCTTTTCCTAAATGCTGATAAACTTTTAATTATTGATGGGTAAATATTTTCATTGAATTTCACACTCTTACACTCATCCCAGAAATCCTCACCAGTGTTTAAATGATGATAGGTTACCATTTGTAATATGTTGTATGCTGTGTTTGGCTTAGTGGTTAAAAATATGCCTGTGGAACTGGGCACCTGCCTTTATGAGGAAAAAAAAACCACTGGAAAATATTGACCAGAGTCTTGGGTTAGCAAAGAAGTCAAAGAATGAATCTTTAGCTACTGATGAAATTCAGATTCTCATCTGCTCCGTCTGTGGGCTCTGTCACCACCCAGAAGCAGTGGGTGCTGCAGCAGACATTCCTAATTGGAATATTGTCTTTGGATTATCCTTGCTCTTTGTGGGTGACTTGCTGCCATCCACTCAGGCAACATTACCTTCTTATTTGTCTGAGCAAGGTTCTGTCTCTTTGTAGGCTCCTGTGTTGTGCCATTTGCTACTTAATGGCAATGGAAAAGGCAGGAGAATAAATCTATATAGGCTGTGGCCATAATATGGGATAGAAAGGTGATGCAATATTAATGAGGCAGGAGCAGAGGAGTGCTGTTGGATCAGATGAGAATGGGAATGATGGGGTGAAGTCTGTGTCTACAGCTTAAAGATCGATTTGAAAAATAATTTTGAGAGAAATGCATACTGTATTTTAATTTTTATTTGCTTTTAGACCTCTGTAAATTTTATGATGTTAATTAAGAAATGGGTGGAGAAACTTAAGTCTGTCTGCATATGTCTGCAAAGCAGATAGCTCACCTCTAAGTTCTCAGAAAGTTGATAAATCAGCCACTGTTCCTTGGTTATGTGGAGAGCAGTTTAAAATTAATCCCTGTGATGGTCTTAATTCAGGAGTATGAGGAGACCTTTTGCCAAGGGCCATGACCCCATCTGTTTTCAGGCTCAGCAGGCCAGGGGATGTCCACCTGCAAGATTTCACCTGGCTTGGTGGTGGTTGCTCCTCTCCCAGAGCAAAGCAGGAAAAGATGCTAAATTATGTATTTGTAATTTTTAATATGACTTGGAGAAAGCCCACCTTTGTAATAGTCGTGCCAGCTCCTGCAATCAAGTGAATTTGTGACAGTCTTGCTTTGATGGAAATAAAATGAAAAGGAATTTTCAGTCCTCATAGCTAAAGTGAAGCTTGTAAATGTGAATGGTGGCTTGGCCCCCAAAAGGCAAATGAAAATGCAGCGTGGGTTGTTGTTTTTCAGATGCCTAATTTCTGTGCTTAATCATAATTTTGGGGGCCTGACTCATGATTTTTAAGTGCTACGGATTGCTATAGTGAGAATTGCACATCAGCCTATAATTAGATGCATTTTTTAACTAAGGAAATTGCAACAGTGAAGGGAATAGGAGAAACAAAACTAATCTGGGCATTCCTTTATAGGTCTCATTATTGAATATTTTGTCTTGGCACCCAGCAAACATCTAGCACAAACACACTTGCTGAGCCTTATGGACAAATGCTGAACATCTCCTGGTTTATGTATGCCCAGTTGGATGAAGCAGTAAAAATACACGAGATATTTATTCTTTCTATCCTGTTCCAGCCATTGCCTTAAATGTTTTAGTATATCCGGAAGGGAATGGCAGAGTGTGCAACTCCAGCTTGCTGGTCCAAAAATGGTAACAAACAACAAAGAAGTTAACCTATCATTAGAGAAATCATGTGTTTTGATAGTTTTGTTTAGGCAACAGAACTAGTGAAAACACTTATTGAGTGTAGTTCAGTAAATGCTAATGGGTCCAGCATGTGAGAACATGTTTATTTTTGCCTTGGGTCTTTGATGCTTTCTCTCACTGGAAAAAAAATCCAAACTGTTTTGTGCTTCACTTGTCAAACAGGCCATTGCTACTGAAAGTCTTGTACTAAGAGGGTCGATTTTGTTGTTCTTCCCCACCTAATCTGTGGGAAAATGTATTTGCTGGCCTGAGTAGTTATACTGTCAGCTGGTTTTACAAGTTTAGTACAAGTTCTGTTTTCTCATCTGCTGCAGAAAGAGAAAGAAAAGCAAAGTTCTGTCTGGTAGCGTGGAGGCAAAGGCGTTCATGGGGGTTCCAGTGGGGTGTGGGCTCTCTTCCCTGTGGCATAACCAGGAGATGAATATGAGCTTGCTCAGCACTGTAGAGCTAATCAGTTCTTTCCCAAAGAACTTCTGGCTTAATCTTTGAGTTACAGGTGGTATCTTGTGTGGCTGTGCAGTCTGCCTTGTGAGAATCTTACTCCTTTCCATTTAAGACCAATAATTTATTTTGCCTTAGAGAAATGAAAAAGAAAAGTCCTGAGAAGTAAGTTGTTTCCACTCTTGAATTGCTGCCAGTCTGCACGTGTTTCTCAAACACCTGGTCAACTGCTAAGAATGGTTTAGCTTTCAACAAGTTTAAGGATGAAATAGCCAGATTTTGTCATTTCATCATCACCATTTTGGGTCTGAAATAAATGGTCTGAATGTATTGCAGAGGAAAATCTCCCAAAGCACACTGGCTCTGGACTAGTCATTGAGCACATAAATGTTATTTTAGAGGTATTTTAAAACCAACTTTTAGGCAATATTGTCCTAAGATGCCTCATTGAAGGACTAAGTAGGTTGAATGATTTATTTGGTGAATTTTTACTTTTATGCTCATACTGAGTAGATTTCTTGGATTAATTTGTTGAAGGTTTGATTAGGATTTTTCCTTGCTCTTTTTAGCAGCAGCTTTTAAATATTGATAATGTAAAAGACCATAAACCTTCAGAAAGTTGGTTCACAATGAAAAGTAATGTGGGTGCTGTGAGCATATCCTTCCCCTGAGGAAGCTGATACACCTCCTCTGGAAACAGGAGTGGGGAGGCACCCTTGAGATTTCTTACATCCTTTCCCTGGTCCTGCCCTCACATCCCTCCCTGCCTGGAGGTGGTGGCTGTGCCTGCTGTGCCTTGCGAATTCACAGGGGGCATCACAGGCATGCCAGCTCCAAAATAACTTGTGCCCGGGTGGTTTTGAAGCCAATTACCTTAATGCTTTGGATCATCTCCAGAACCACCTCAGCTGTCACCAGCATCTTTTCCCACTTCAAAGAGCAATATGTTCTATAAATAGTGGTGCTAATTAGTGTCTGGTTGTGTCCCAGATCCCTCAACTTCTTTTATCCCCAGTGACAGGACCATGGAATGAGAGGCAGCAGGTGCTGTCTGAGTGTCCAGTTAGGACAGGACAGAGGGCACAGCTCTGACAGAATGTAGTCTTGTCCTGGTTGCTGGCTGTCCTCAGGAACAGCCTGCATTCCTTCATATATCCCTATTCTTACTTAAAACCTGAGTTTGCTGTTGGGAAAGGTGTTGGCTGAGAGGAAGGGATTGCGGGGTGGAGTATTCCAGAAGGGAAGAAAATGCTCTTGGAGGGCAGGATGGGTGGTGGTGAGGTGGAGTGGCTTGGGAGGTTGGAAGGGAGATGGAAGATTGGTAGGGCTTAACACAGTGGAGCCAAGTCGTTTGTAGTAGCAGGGGCACTGAAGAAGGGGAAACATTAAAAGCAGGGAATAAAGTAAAGTAACATTTATGAGAAGCAGAATAGCAGAGAAAGAAAGGCTGCAGTTGGGAAATTTGAGAACAAGTATGTGGCTATATCAGAAGGGCAATCAATTAAGAGTAAAACAGTGAAGTGGACAATTTAAGAGCAGCTCAGTTGGTTAGGCAAGATAACCCAAGGAACCAACAATTAATTAAAACAGCATGGGTTAAATTAGAACCTCAGTGAAGATGCTCAAGTATCATATGAAAGCAGATCACTTGAGTAAATTGAGGGTCCAGCTTTATGGCCAGAGGTATGAGAGAAGCTATGAAACCATAATAGGAGAGGGCATTTTCATGCCACTAGATAGGAGGATCATTCTGCTCTAGAGATGACTGTTCAAGTGGTGAGACTTGGAAGTAGAGTGATGAAATATGTGGAGTACAGCCCACTCACTGCAGCTATCTCTGGTACCTGTCCTACTTAAGAGCTGTGGTAGGGAAAATGTCCATATGGTTAGCAAAAAGACGGGAAAACAACATTTGTTGCTCTGTTTTTTTTCATTCTCTGATTGCATCTTGCCAACTAGACAGTCCACAGACTTGACATCTAGTGAACTTTGTTTGTTGAGAGTTAGACTTCCCTCTGGGGCACCAGCAGCTCAGGCTGAGGGGTGATGAATTACAGCAGGCAGTTCTTTGACTTCTCATATCTCAGACTGGGGTTGGTTACTATGGTTTTGGGGTGAGACTTTAAAACAAAGGCGTGCTTTGTTCTGTCTGGATGCCATCCACAGCATTTCTGATGAGATGACTTCTCACTGTATGTTGTGGTAGGATCATACACATTGTTGGCATTAAATGGGTACATGCATAATGTGTATTTAGAAAGAACAACTCAAACCTCTACTGTTCTGGGGATATTCACCTACTCCCAAACTCCTTGGCCACATGCGCTTGGCTAGTTTTTGTTCCAAGCTGTGGAACCGCTCTGGGGAGGTGAGGGATTTGTGGGGGCAGATATGGAGCTTCTCCACTTCTGCTTGTCAGATGTCAGCACCTTCTGCAGAGGGATCTCGCCATGGGGAGGCAGAGTGCAAAGCAGTGAAATTCTGAGTCTGAACTGCGTGTTCTCTTTCTCCCTCTGGTTCTGCAGCATTTCCATCATGCAGCTTCTGCCCCAAACACGCCTGTTTCCCAGTTGCTGTGGGAACACACCTGTGGGGATCTGCAGAAGATTGGTGAGAGGTGTTCAGCATAAATCAGCTGATAATGGACTTTTATTACAGTGTGTGAGAACACAGAAATGTCTCCAGTAGGACAGATTACTACATCAGGTCCATTTAGTTTAGTTTCCTATCTCTGTCAAGGTCTGGCACCAAAAGTCATGCAATAATAGTAGTAGTATGATCTCCCAAATACATCAATGTCTCAGTTCTTAGCATTTTGAAACTTCATTTAGCCCTCATTAACTTAGTTTAACAGCTAATTCCAAATTACTGTTGTTAATTATAACAACCTTTCATATTCTTGGTGCATACATAAACAGTCAATCCCTTCTTAAACTTCATTATGCTTAATCTAGGAAGTGCAGGTGTTCTCAGAATGGTTAGTTCTTAAATATATGTCTTATTCTTAGATTGCTGCTTAATCACTTAAAAAAATGTGTGTCTTCTTTGGCTCATAGACCCTTTTTGTACTAATTTGCTTTTTTATCTGGTTTACTTTTAAGTTGTGACATTGTACCAGAAAACAAAATGTTACCACGCTGTTGAAAACTAAATAGTTCATCTTCAACCCTGTAGTAAACACTTTAATTACTGTGGAAATGGAATTATTGCTCTTTAAAATTGTTCAGTTGTTACTTCTGAACTGATTCTTTTTTATTTTTTCCCTAAATAATTCACTGCTTAAGTTTCTTGAAATGAGTGGCATAGAACAACTGGCCATGATTCAGTAGAGCTCTGTACTCTACTTGTCATGCATTCTGAAGAGTAAGGTGAATTTTCCAGATGAGTTGGAGACCTAAAAAGGTGGCAATTGGACTGCCCAGTTAGTGGATGCTCTCAAATCAGCTGTATGAGGCCTGGGAGCTCTGAATGTAACACAAGGCTCGGTCAAAGAGAGCAAATGTTGGGTTAATTTTTGTGTGGTGCACTTCCTCTGCGTGTGATGGAAGCCTTGTGGGGTAGGTCAGGAAACTGACGTTTTGCTGCCCGATGGGGAACATTGTTTTTTTTCACTGAGTAGCAGGAAGGAAAACCACAGACTCAGTCAGTTCGTTGTGGAATCAGTGCAGTGCAGTGAGAAGCTGGGGACAAAAGGGTCAGAAAGAGAGAATGTCCTGGGTGGCCAGCTTTAGGGGCCAGGGGTGTAAGGAATCTTGTTTCCAATGTGTAGTTTACACAGAGCTCCTAAATGATGATGACCTACTTCCAGTCCAAACTGGTGAGTTCAAGATCAGTCAATAAATTATAGGATCTGCTACCCTCCTGCTTCACTCCCCTCAGGATCCTGAATGCTGTGTTTCATGGGCCAAGGATTTTATTCATTATGTGTGCCCAATCAGTGCTTTTTTTGTTAGGGAATAGTAGATCCAGCTGTAAGCTGATCCGTCAATATGTGGTGCAAAAGTTATCCCTGAAGTCTCCCAGGTTGCTTGCATCACTCTGTGTTGCCCTTCCTATAGGTGTCAGGGAGACAGGTATAAGTCTCTTAGTGGACCCAGAGTTTGTGATCCAGGGATTTCCTGGAGTTTTTTAAAGGAGATTTCTGTTCCCAGCATTGTACCTCACTCTTCTGGAACTGAGCATGTGGATGCCTGGGTGGAGGCAAACTCAGGTTGGACATGCCAGCCTGAGAGACTTTGCATGGCTGTGAGTTTTATGTCGCATTTGTAACTGCTGGTTTATAAATTCCTCTCTCAGTTCTTTTCAGAACCTAGTTCCAGTGTTTTTAATATATAGATTTCCTTGGATTATGGGTAGTCTGTGAAAACAGGAGCGCAGCAGCTAATTACACATAGGATTTCAACAATCCTTCAAGCAAAAAAAATTTCCTGTGATATGTGTGGCTGTACATGTCAAACTCTTCAGGTCTGGCTTCTATTTAGAATTTCACAACGTTGCACTATCTATAACTCTTGCAGGCATTCCAAGGTGGCATGTTTTGCCTTGCTGTAGTATGCCAGGCAGCTCCCTAAACAGCAACAGGTCTCCTGTTTACTACCTTTACTCTAATGAATCCTATAACTGCGTTCTCTGGGAAAAAAGAAGTCAGTGAAGGATGAGAAACTAAACCAGAAGGATGGGGGAAAGCAAAACTGCTGACATGAATTCTGCCAGGAACATTTCCTGTGGCTGTTCTGCAGCACTTGGAAGCCCAGGGTTTCCCAAAGCTGCCTGCTCCTGCCTGTGCAGGGGAGGTGTGATTGTGCGGCTGGGGGCAGGCCCGACAGATGGCAGAGGCAGGAGAGGTGCATGGAAAAGAAAACATCTTGGCAAAGCTAGGGAGGAGTCATAGCATGGAGTAGTCTCTGTGGTTTTGTGTTTGACAGGCTTTTAGAATTCTAATCTCACATGGAGTGTTAGCTTGCTAAAGGCCACCAGATTGGGCAGAGGGGGAAGTTGGATAACTTGCATTTTCTGCCAGGACTTCAGGCCTATAAGGGCTTAGTACATAAATCACATTTATCCCCCGGGAAGCTGTTTGATTGCTCTGGGTAATGGGGTTTGTTCATTCCTGATATATTCCCAGCAGCAGCAAACTACTTAGATTAGGATAGATTCAAACATGCTTTTTGTTTCCTCCTCTTTTTCACTGCCAGCTCTCTGGTATCTACTTTTCTACTTCTGCTGCTTCTTCTGTGCATGTGCAGGCATCCTCCACACCCCAGAACCACCAAACATTGTGGTGCATTGTGAAAATCCTTCAGTGTAGTGAGTGCTGCCAAATATCTGTTACTTAATGGTAATGGCAAAACAGCATGGAATGAGTTGGAAATATGTGATGGCCTTGATGGCTGGAGCTCTTTGGATTATATAATGTATAATATATAATAAATAAGGACTGTTTCAGGGTCCTGACAAGCTGTAGTGGTGTGCCTGTGAAGTTCTGGGAGCTTTGGGAATGTGAGTTTTGGAAACTGTGCTTCCAGTTCCATGTGAATATTTGTCCTGAAAGGCCACGTTTACCTTCCTTGATTACACTGGCAAATTCTTTCTAGTGGGTGGGGGAAAGTGTTCAGAGGAATCCTGCCAGCTCTTCTTGGGGTCTGGAATAGCTCAGATGGTAAGCCTCTGCATGTCCTTTGGAAGCAGCTCTTGACTAACAGAAATGTGGATTACATGTTTAGATGAAACAGGGAGTGCTTAGCTCCCCACTACTCAAGTCTGACCCAGGAAATTCCCAGTGTTTTATGCATCCTGGAATCCACGTGGATAATGGTGGTGGTGAGCAGTGATTGGTGCTGTGATTCTATCCAGAGGGACTTGGCTCAGGTTAGGCTGCCAAGGAAGGAATAGAGTGACTCAGAAACGAGATGATGTGGGTGGAAAGTCACAAAACATCTCCTGGACTCTTCCACACCTCCTGTTAGATACTTGGGAGGTTTCTTTGCCATACTGAGCATTGGAGAGAGAGCAGGTTTGAGAATGCCTAAAGTAATCACAAGAGGCATTTTAATAGAGAGTCAGTAGTAAGCTGGCAGTACTGTTGAGACCAAATGGCAAAAGTTTACATCTGCATCAGCTTTTTATACTTTCTAATGTGGTGCTAGAGGGAGTAAGGCATAAGGCAGTATTTGTTACCGAGATCTATTCAGAAAGAAAAAAAAATCACTTTCCTGAGTACAAAATGGGGCTTTGACCATCTCAAATCAATTAATACAAAACACAGCTGTCACTCAGCCCCTGGGAATGGAAGGAGAAGAGTAGCAGGAAGAAATCCTGTGGTCCAGCAACAAGTTTAGCATTTGCTTCTGCTTTTGCAGTTCTTCAGTACGCTCTGACGATCATCAATAAACTTGATTTTTGGGTTTTGCTACAGGAGAGCAAGCTGTGAAGACAAACAGGGTACATTGCCTCTTGTTCCTTGCACAGGTGTCTAGAGGTGACTTCTGAAAGAGCTCAGCTGATCTTACCTATAAGAACAGACTCATTTAAACTCAGAGCTGGTGACATCCTCTCTGATTTCAGCAAGTCTGTAAAGAGCCAAAAGAATTTAACTGTGGTGAAGTCCAATATGAGTGCAACAATGACTGCCATTTAACTTCTTTCTCTGGCTTCACTAAAGGAAAAGAGACTTAAAAAGACTTGGAATTGGAGCCTCTAAGAAAAAGAATTCCAGTTTGGATATGTCTTTCTTTTATTTTAATCCAGTTAGTGCATTTAGCAAAGTATTTGCATCAGTGAAACTGATTTTGTAGCACCTAGCACTTGGGCAAGGTTTAAAACACATTAGCAAAATTTAGAAAATGAAGCCTTTAACTGCAAACAGGGGAATTGCAAGTTCAAGGTGTGTATCAGATAAATGGCTCTGTTTTAATCTGTGGCAATTTTACCATTCATTTTCATTTGTTAGAAGCCATCTGTCACCACACTGAAGGATCATTGAACTCAGCTCAGAAACATCTCTGGATCCTTGGCCAGCTGATGGTCAGCTGTTCACAGAAGTGATGTGGGTGGTTGCATCAGTTCAGGCTGTAAGTCAAGTCCAGTGTCAGTGCTTGGTGACGCATTAAATCCTGGCTTTCATCCAAAATCAGACTATTACAGCTTAACTGGTGTATAATTCTGGGTGTGCAGAAGCAACAAAGAGCACACAGTTTTGTCAGTGTCTGTTTCAAGGAAGCTAAAGCAAGGCATTATTTGACATTTATTAGATTTTTTCCTCTTTTCAGTCAGTAGGAAATGTGATACATATGACTGGAAATCCACCCGCTTTAAGAAATTTGTCTTACTGGTAAATTTCGTCCAAATTAAACAGAATAATAGAAGTTTTAAAGGTAGTGAGTTCCTAGCAGTTGAATGAAAAACTGGATAAAAGAAAGAGGTCAACCCCAAGGTTTCCTATTTTGTTTGGCCTCCTGTTTGGCTGGTCAGCTCATCCTGTGAGCTGGCAGGGCATCAGATGGATGCTTCCCAACCAGGCAAAACTCCTTCCACATCCTAAACAACTGATAGTTATGAAATGTGGGAAGCAGTTTCTGAGAAGTGAGAAGAACAAGTTTCTCTTCAAAACAGGGCTTCCTTCAGGTCTGTTCATCTGTCTTTGGTGGGTTAAAGCTATTCTCCAGATGTGCAGCTTCATAAGCCTTTGAAAATATATTGGTCTTTTCATGTCTTTCCTGGTGATATTTTTACATATTTTTGTCTCTGTCATATCTATAGGAAATGGCTGCCTGGTTACCTACAGTTTTACATAAAAAAAAACCACTTGGAGTGACCAGTGCAGGGGTATTTCTTTCCTTATCGTTTCTGTTGGTTCAGTTTTTAGGCAATCTCTGTAATGAAGGAATTTTTTTTTCTTCTGTCCACTTCACATTCTATGGAGGGGCATGACTGAACTGATCAAATTAGTGAAAAGCACTCTATGGACTTTTTTGGATTGGAGCATGGGGGCACTTTTGAAGGAGCATTATATAATACTTACAGAGCTTTTATCTGGGTTGCAGAAGCAGGTGGAGAAGTCACCATGGTATGATAATTGACTGCTTAGGTCTAGGTGGGACCTATCAACACCCTAGATAGTGCAAGCTCAAACATAAGATTAGAGCTGCTCAGGTTATTTTTAGTGAATCTTCCTCTCCTAAAAGGAAACAGCCACTCCATGCCCTTGTTTAAACCAAATATTTCTCTGTGCTCGTGGCAGCACAAAGCAAGCAGCAATTTCACTGAGAGGAAGAACAGTGGGAAGAACAACTCATTTTTCCCTCCTGCAGCAGCACAGTTGTGTTGTGTAGTGTAACTTTGTGTCTCAGTTGATGGTTCTGCTGTTTTGCAGGAGAGCCATTCATTAATTTCACCTCATATTTGTGAAAGCTGCTCTCCTCTTGCCAGGTTTATAAGATTTAAAAAAAAAAAGAAGACTAGTTCATGAAGCAGTTCATCTCCTCCCCTGCCCCACTCCCGTTTGCCTCTGAATTCTCAGTGACAAACCACCCCTCAGTGTGACTGTGCCAGCTCATCTTTGTGACTGTGAGGGGTGGATGAGCAGAGATGAAAGAGCAGCAGATGAGGATCCTTCCATGGAATGCTGTAGACAGGCAGAAGAGCTACAGTCCCTCCCTCACAGCTCCCCTTTGCTACAGGTCTGCTGACTTTCTGAGGTCTGGAGCAGCAGGTCTGGCTTCATGGATTGGAATAAAAGCTACCCTGGCTTCATGGATTGGAGTAAAGCCTCCAAATGGCTTTATCTAAGGCAGTTGGTCCTTTATGGTCATTAAAGAGGAGATAGGTGTTCAGTTGGAGATGAAGCCTACCCTAAAAGATGCTGTCTTTATGAGGAAACCTTGGAGTGGCCTCTGTAGATGTGTTTGCATTTCAGATGCTGGACATGAGATGAACCTTTCGTCTTCTCTGACATGGTTGTGTGTAGGGGCTGGTGGTGGTGGCATTAGCAAAACCAAGGAGCAGCCTGGTGCACTGCCAGTGGATTCCAGCATTGTGTGAGGTCACTTCTGTCGAGCCACTGGCTGCCACCCTGAACCCATCATTTGATGGTGCTCAGGTTCTTCACTGCTCCAGGGAACGTGACTGTTCATTGCAGCTCCCAAGTGAGGTGTCGAGTCACTGCTGCTGTTGGGAACAATACAGACAGCTCAGAGACATCCTGCATTCCAGCAGATTTTGCTGCATGAATAATCTGGATATCTTTGCTATTGCAAGTCACAACTTGTGGTGGTTTCCTTACAATACAGCTCTTTATATATCAATATGAGAGTCTCAGAAAAACTTCATCTGACCGAATACTAGAATTCATACTCTATAATTCATACCTTATAATTTGTGTTTCAAAGCTTGCAAGCAGGCTTTGTGCATAGGAATTTGAAGCAAGTTTGCATGAATCAAAATGTGTTTTCTATGAAAGGAGGCGAGGAATTTTGTGTTTCAATAGCTTTTCAGATCAAAGCTGCTCCATATTTAAGTAAAATGATTGGCAGGGGGAAAGGTAAACTTAAAGCTTGTCATGGGATCAGGTAGACTTTTATTCATTCAGTTATAAAATCATTGAATGTCCTGGGTTGGAAGGGACTTTCAGCATCATCTCATTTCAATCCTCTGCCATGAACAGGGACACCTTCCACTATCCCAGGTTGCTCAGAGCCCCATCCAACCTGGCCTTGAACGCTTCCAGGGTTGGGGCAACTTCTCTGGGCAGCCTGTTCCAGTGCCTCACCACCCTCACAGGAAAGAACTTCTTCCCAATATCCAATTCAATTCTGCTCTCAGTTTGAAGCCATTCCCCCTTGTCCTGTCACTCCAGGCCCTTTTAAAGAGTCTCTCTCCACCTTTCCTGTAGGATCCCTTCAGGCACTAGAAGGCCACAATTAAGTGACCCCAAAGCTTCTCTTGTCCAGACTGAACAGTCCCAATTCTCTCACCTTTATATCCTGGTTTCCTCTAGTTCAAGAGCATTGTTCAATCACAGAAACAATCCTTGGCAGATTTTGGCCTTATCTGTATTTCTACAATCTAAATGTGCCTAAATGTACAATCAAAATAAAACCCCTCATTTTCTATGACACTGTGAGTGTGTCTAGAAGAAAATAATAACAGTTGTGTGTTAAAAAAAAATAAGATAGAGTTGGACAAAATCAGTTAGAGATTAGGATGAGGTGCTGCAATCACTGGCAGCTCAGATCTTGCTTCTACAGTGCAGCAGGGTTTGTTGGTGTGAGACCAAAGCAGCAAGGATAGGGTAACCCTGTCATCCCACAGGATAAGAAAGCAGTTTTATATTTCTTTTGCAGTCCAGGAAACAGAACTGCAAACTCTACTGCGTGGGTGGCATCAGAGTTTTTTTTGATGATTTTTCAAATAGGTAGTGAAAAATCCAAATATTCTCAGATTAAATAAAAGTAAGTAGTGAAAGCAATATTCTCAGGTTAAATAAAATACTTTGTTTCCCTTTTGTGCACCTTAAAAAAGCCTGGAAAAAAGTCCTAAAAGAAAAGATGCTGAGGATGCAGAAAAGGTGGAAGTGCTTAATTTCATAATTTCCTCCGTCTATTAATTTGTAGCCTGTTGCCCCATTTTTACTGTTAAAAATAGCTAGCTCTTTGCTAGATAGTTTTCAAGGACTAGAATTCTGTAAACATAGCTATGTTATTGTAGAATTATCTTGTTATTGCATTCCTTTCCCATGGACACAAATCCTTTGATGGACATTTCTTTTGACCACTATAGTTAAAGACGGAAGTGTTAATTTTCTCCAATGAACTGTAATTTCTAAAAGTGTATATAAGAATTAAAAGAAGGTGGGTTCGCCCTTTTCCTCCCTTTGCTCTGAACACGAACAGCTGGCTCCGTCTCCTTTCTCCTGCGTCTCCTTATTCCCGCGGTGATAAGCGTAGTAATAGTAGCCAATTATCTTTAACTTATAGTTTATTTCTTTAAAAAGTCACAGCTTTACTGCTAAGGTGGTGAAGATTGTTTGCATGGACTGTCCTTCTTCTGTGGTCTCTACAACCTCTATCCTTTCATGCAGGTTGCAGTGCCAGGCATTATTTGCTGCTGTCTGTGACCTTTTTATTGTCCTGGTAACTTTCCTCTCTTGAGGAAGAAATCTTGAGGGAAATATTACATGATCCGTGTAAAGTTCAGACACCAGAAATTGCTGCAGGGGCCATTGAAATAGGCTGAAAGTTTCATATCAAGGAACAATATAATAATGAATGTGAAGGGGAAAATGGTCATGACTTTAGTCTTTATAAAATCTTATTGTATTGCAGAGACTTTGGCTGGGAAGTAAATCAATTATCTCTGTTCTGCTCTGTGGTATCCACCCTTTTCATATTTCTTTTTCGATCCATTTAGACCTATTCTTCAAGCTTAGATGACTGGGGGATTTTGAGAAGTGAACCTGTGCACAATAATGTATTCTTGATTTAGATGTTGTATTTGGCAAAGGTCTTAATTTTAGCTAGAGCTTAAACTATTAGTGCTGTCCCAAAAAAACTATTTGGGATGCTTTTGTGAATATCAGGAGCATTTTCATTGGCCATTCTCTTATTCATTTGGTATTTGTTCACGGTGTTCTTAGGAGGGCAATTTTAAGATCATATTCCCAAACGGTTGTGCTGAGAATATTTTTTAATTTCATCTTGAGGGGGGTGGTATGCCTGGAGTAGTAAGGTACTTTAAACATCATGAAAACCTCAAAGTCTCAGTGAATTCTTCAAGCTAACCCCCAGTTACAACTATTAGATTGAGCTCTTTAGGAAGGAGAAATTCAATTTGTGTGACCAAACCCAGCAATGTTTTCACAGAATACTCAGAAGCCAAATGCCAACTGCAGCTCCAAGCTCCCTGACTGCAGTTGAACCAGTGATTTTGCTGTTATGGAATGACTTCTGTAGCATTCTGTAGAGCCATAAAATTCTCAGGCTGCCAGCTTGGAGCAAAACATGGCAACAAGTAGAGCCCTTATGTGGCTTTATGAGAGGGTTCTTTTGATGTAGGAATTGGCTGCTGCCTGCTCTGGGAGATGGGATATGGGCCTAGATGCTTTGCCTGTTCTTGGATAGGGATGGTCACTGTATGCATAAATCCAGGCATGAACTTTCTTGGGTTAATTCTTCATCCCTCAGCATTTCTTTTAAACTGTGATCTGCAAGACAACATGAAATATTATTAATTTATTTTTCAGGTGAGAAAAGGAGCAGGGCAGCAAATGATCCAGGAGACAGAGCAGGCTGGGTCTCCTGCTAAACACCCTTATATTCAGTAGAATTATATGTCAAATCTCCTATTTAGCAGGAGAGTGCAGGTTGCAGTCATAGGTGGATGTTCCCAACCTGGGAAGCACTGATAGCAAAAGAAGTGCTAAATAGTTTGTAGTTAAACGTGCTGTGGCCTTGGGCATGGGATGCATGGGGAAGGAGAGGTCAGTTTGTCCTGCTAGGTGGTAAGATGTGGCTACCCTAGAAATAATATTTCCAGACTTTATTTAAAATTGAATATTTAGAGGAGGATCTTGAAAAAGAGAGAATAGCCACAGGAATTATGGAAGGCATAAAAAACTTTGTTTAAAGTGAGAAATTCAGGAAAATCCAGCCCTTTTGCTCATCAGAGGGGAGGTTGAAATTTCAGAAGCCAAAGATCTCTTCAAGGAGCAGGGGAATAATAATTTTAAAAAATCAGCCAAAACCTGAAAGTTGCCAAAAAATCAGTCTTTGAATAGGGTGAAAATTTATGAAAGACAATATTTTATTAAGCAGTGATTTTGGTTTCTTCCCTGCCACCAAAACTTCTTGTAAAAACATGGGCATGTGTTTTTCTTATGGAAACACTAGGCCAAAGACACAATTAGGAGAATTTTAGGATTAGATTTCGAGACAGTGTTAGGGGTGGTCAGACCAGTTGCATTTCAGAGCCACTACTGATATTAATCCCTGAAGCATTTCCAATAGGGAATACAGATGCTGGGAAATAGGTGTGGATTTAATCGAGGACTTCACAAGGCTCTTGGTAGGTCCTCCAGCTTCTACTGGGGGCTGTGTAGATGGAAGCAATTAATAAATTGCAGTGAAATGGAGCTGTGCAAACCCTCCCCAGTGAACCCAAGTGACGACCCGTGCTCTGGATTCCAGCAGCTCCACAAAACCCTGGTTGTGAGTGAAGGCCTGATGCTTTTGGCCTGATATCAACTGAAACTCCAAAGGCAGATTCATTTCTTTTTTCTCTGGGCCTTCAGGTTCATTAGATCCCAAAGCAAACCAAAGGAAGTTGAGGGGAATGTAAACTGCAATGTAAGGGGAAGGAGGTTTATGTCAGTCTGTGCTGTCAGATCCTGCCTCCATTTTGCAGCCACCAAACAAAGGTTTGCATGATGCCACCTAAATCAAGGCAGCTGAGCAGAGCCTGACTAAAACAACTCATTTTGACAAATTATTTTTATGTCAAACTCGAACCTGAGCCTCAGTCATTCTTTTGATGCTGCCATTAAAGCCATACTGTAATGAAATAATAAGTCTCATGTTACCATTTTTGAGCAATGGTTGAATCAATGCCCTTGTTCAGTGAGGGGACTGCTGGCACGTGCTAGGACCTGCAAGAGCAGCATCAAGCTGTGACCTCTCCTCTCCCCATCCATGTGCACTGGATCATCCTCCCCATCAATCTGATCTCTTCCACACTGGTGTACTGTGTCTCACTTGCATGGGTTTAAAAGGAAAGAGCTGAGAGGAAGAATTTTGCTCCCCCTCCCTTGCACAGTGCTGGTGGTGCTTATGTGCTGCAGCATCCCAAGGCAGCTGGAGAAATGGTGCTGTGCTGGGGAGGCAGGACACCGCCACACCTGTGGAGAAGAGAGAGCTCAAGAGCTGTAACCTCCTGGCTCACAACCCATGCCATGGAATTGTTCATTTTTTTCTTTTAGCTATTGTATTTTCTGTCATTTGTGATGTTCGAAATAGCTCCTGAAGTCATTTTATTGACTGGGACTTGAGTCAAATCAGGGTGAGATTAAGCATTAACTGGCTGCAAAGTGAAATCAGACTGAAAAGTTTGCTAAGATGTAGAATAAGTAGTTTGGGAGTTATATGAATTCAGGTTAAAACCTCAGTGCTGGTGCTTAATGACCTTCCTGGTGCCCAATTCCAGCCAAAATCCGAGTGGCCTGAAGTGAGATTCTCACAGTTAATTTTTCTCCTGCTTCTCTCCCAAGTAGGGATTTGTCCCCTAAGTGCTCTTGGATCTGAGGGCCCGCAGTGCCTTTTCAATCCCAATATTAAGTACTCTCATGTACAGGTCTCCTCTGAACTGCAGGTAACTTTGAATCAAAAGCGTATTGTTGCTGTCCTGTGAGTGAAGGAATGCTTGCAGTGAACTGAGATTCCTGGCTAAAAGCTGCTGCAGCTCTGCAAATTCTATCATAACATTTCTGCTGTACATTTCAATCAACCTCAGCAAATAGTTCAGTTTCCCTTATCCTGCTTTGCATTTGTCTTTGGATCCATTCTGCTTTTAAACACATTTTCCTATAAAGCTTTTCTTGCTTTGTGTTTTGGGTATTTGGATGAGAAAGAGAGGCTGAATAATGTCAGACTTTTCATAATTCTTTTCTGACAGAAAACACGTGTGAGTGCACTACATTTTTGTGCTAACACATACAGATAAATAGTTGAACTAGTGACCTGCCTATTTATGGTCCTTTCAGGGGCTCTCTACTGCTTTTCATAATAGGTTTATTAATGAAGGATTCAGTGGGAACTGAAATAATGCATTTTGGGGGATGGGAAAGGATAGGGATATATGCCTAGTCTGACAGATAGGGAAGGGGTTGTACAAAGAGCTGTTCCTTAGCTCTTCAATTTACCCTGGCTATGGGAAGATTCATTAATATAAAACACTCCCTAGGTAATTTTCCACTAAATTATCTGGGAGTATATTTGTGCTTCTTGCTCACACCAGACTTCCAGCAGAGGTGTGAGTTGCAGGATTTCACTGGGAAATTTTAGTTTTTTTATACAATTGTATAACAAACAGCTCCAGCTGATCTTGGATTACCTTGTGTTTTCTTGAAAGAGTTGCTGTGGGGATAGAAAATAAAAGGAGGGAAAAGTTATACAAAATTATTTTCTTTCCACTTGAGAGGCAGAAGTAATTTTCCAAAATCTGCGAAGTGATTTGTGGACAGCGAGAAAAAAATCTCCACTGTCAAATCTTGCATTTGGAGCAATATTCTATGCCTGTCTTACATTGTTTTGCAAAGGTTATTTGATGAGAGATTTCAAATTTCCTGTAATTTGATTTTCACAGTTGTGTGATGAAGGCTTTATTGGGCATCAGCAAGAGGGTGAATTGAAGCCTTTCCTTGATGGGTGTAGGTAGAGCCATTGGTGTCTCTTGGAATGGGAATTGCTGCTCTGGCTGACCAATTGCTCTGTCCTGATCAGAGGGAGATAAACCAGACCTGCCAAGGTGGGAAGGGACCTCAGATGACCACCTCTTCCATTGGGAATGGAATCTAAATGAGAATATCCAGCACCTTGACCAATTGTGTCTTGGAAATCTCCAGCTTTGTGGATTCTACCACATTCTTAGGGAAGTTGTTGCAAGGAACTTATTGTTACTTCAGCTGTAGTGTGTCTGAAAAATAATACTCACACAGGTTCAGAAAAGTGTGAACTTAAGAAAAAATCAAATTTTGATAGGGAAAAATAATGGTGTTTTTAATATATTGTTTTTTAGAGGTGAAAAGCAGCTGTAAAGCTTTTAAAAGGCTAAAAAAATTAAATTTCTGTGAATGACTTTATGGTTTTGAGTAAAATCTACAGAGGAGAACAGCTATATAAAATATTTTAGTAATCACTAATAATTGATGTTTTTCTGCTTGCAGCTCCCATGCAACCACTGGAAATGGTTCCAGTCTTTAGGATTCCCTTTAAAACATAGGAGAAATGTATATAAGAACATCATAATATAGTGTAATGGCAGAATTTTGCCATCTGTGTTTTACATACATCTATTACATCTAAAAACTGAGTGTCACCCTTCCTGCTTCCATGTGGGCTTTGGAAAGACAGGATACTCTGGACGTTGAGGGCTTTTTATCATTCTGTATTTTAGCATATTAATTGCTGAGTTTGCTGTGGTACAGAATTTCTGCTCAACATAACCTTCAACCACCAGCTCTCCAATTTCTACTCAAGCCAAGTAATATTTTTGGGAAATGAAGGAGTAAGAGGATATGGAGTTTCAGCAGGGACACCAACAAGTATATCCACTCTCTCTCTCTCTCTCTCTATATATATATATATATCTGTCATCTGGGATGACTCAAGTTGGGCTTCAGTTAGGAGGCAGGCTCTAATACTGCTGGGAACATAGCACAAGGACATTCAGTAACTTAAGAGACGTGCCAAAATTTTCCATACATAAGTTATGTAACTGTGGGGTTTTGGGAGGCCTGCTCTTCGTGCATAAGGTTTGGTACTGAATTTTTATGTACTTTGGATTTCATTTTCAAAGGAGCTTCTGTAAATTTCTGTATGTTTTGGAGACCAGTTTTTTACCCACTAAAATGAGCTGTATGGGATGGGGTTTCACTTGCTGAATCTTGGTTTTCTTTCTGTGTCACTCTGAGTGGAGATTTAGATTTCTTTTTAACTGTCTATTTCTAAGATTTTCTGAAATAAAAGCAGATTTTCTGGCCCTTCTGTAAGGAAAAAAGAGTCACCCATGGTTCATCTGCTGGCTGGGAAGGGTGGCTTTGGAACACCTGAGAGTGGCAGGATTTCAGATGTGAGGGGTGATCATTAACAAAGGTGTGACAAGGCTCTAATTAACACCACACTTTTCTCTTTTGGTTTCCTTCTCCAGGAAGCTGCTGGAAGACTGCTGTGACCCTGGGCAGCTCTTTGCCATGACAAAGATGAATTCCCCCATGGGAAAGAACCTCTGGTTTGATGGAGAATTTTTATATTCTGTCACCATCGACAATGCAACTTACTCTCTCTTCCCACAGGTTAGTAACCTTGTTTTATTTTCACTTTAGGTATTAATATAATAAATGGTAGCATGATAGGAGTGATTATAAATAGCCTAAAGGCTCGTCACGAAATTGTATCTTCATTTCCCAATACCAAAGAGCCTCTGCTTTTTTACTTCCATGTTCTGAAAATTGTGTTTGTGTGGATGTTAATATTTCCTTGGCTGCTTTTTGGGACGTACACAAGGGATGAAATTGGGCCACCTGTCTTGATTTTTAAAATGCTCTGTACTAGCTATTTTGGGAAGGTGATTCCTGCATTTTAGTCAGGGATCACACTCACTGTGAGCCTGATCCCTCACCTCTGATTGCTTCAGTTCAGATCTGTGTAGCCAGGATGAGACAGTGATTTGTGTGAATATTTCCCAAGTTACTTCCAAGGTAATGAAAGTTATGGATGGCAAACAATGGGAGTCCAATAATAGAAGCCAACAACTTGACTTTATTGATTCTTGCTGTGTTTTTGAATGTTTGAAGCAGTTATTAATATTCAGCAAAGGTTCTGTGGGTTAAGTGCAGGGTTTTTGAATGCTGGCAATTTGTAATACTGATCTAGGCTGCTGCTTGTATTTTTAATTAATACAGAAACTGATACTAAATAGTGAGTTTCTTATACTGAATTTTGTATGTGAGAGACATTTTATGTGGCTACACAGTTAAAGAAAGCCAAATATCTGGATGTATTAATTGATTTACCTGTTACTTTAATTTCTTAAATTAAAGTCATAGGGTTTTATTTAGTCTCCCAGTCAGTGTTGAGTCATTCACATGGGGCTTCTCATTTTCAGTTAAACAAGTAGCAGAGTTCTTACTTGTTAACTTCATCCTGCTAGTAAAACATCAAAAAAGTTGGGGCTTTTGATTTTTTTTTAAAGTAGTTTCCAGATGTCAAAAACAGAATTATGGCTTTGAATGAGTTTCTGTTAATGGAGAAAGAGTGAAGGGAAACGGCAGTGTGAGGCAGAGGAGATGGGAGAAGCCCCTGTCTGTGTTGACATGATCCAGAGGAGTGGTGTTACAGCTGTGTCTCATTCAGGATGCCAGTCTGAGTTCCTGGAGACTGTAGAAAGTTTATGCTGTGTGGAGAGCAGTGGCTGTAAGTCTTGTTTATGATGATTAGTGTGATTTGTTGCTACAATGTTGCACTGTTTATTGAAGAAAACGGAAATCCTTGGCAGAGCTTTGAACTTTGTACCACACAAAGATATTGGCAGCAGGTGCTGGAAGTGTGTGTCCTTTCCAAGGTTTCAGGAAAGCCCCACCTGGGCTGGCACGGGGAGATCACTGTTTTGTGATGGAGTGAGGATTTTAGATTTAGGGCTTTTTTTGGATTAAAATCCCACACTCTTCTTGGCCACAGTGGTGTTTTACCTCCTCTCACAGCAAAGGGCAGGGTGCTGGATGGGCTCTTTCAGAGAGGTTAGAGAGAAATCATGGTCTTGGGAACTCCTGGGGTTCCCAGGCTCCTAAGACCCATTCTGAGAGTTTATCCATTGGTCATGAGTCAGGATCCAGGAAGTGTCGTAGAGATCAGCTCCTGAGGGACAACATGAGCTGAGGAGCTGGGACTTCAGTGTCCCTTAGGCCTGCCAAGCAAGCTGTGAAGAGGATGGGTAGATGGAATAGTTGTGGTGGAAAAGGGGAATTTTCATGATGTTCCAACCCCAAAACAATGCTAGAAAGTTGCTCTAGTGCCAGAAATGCCACCCCTTTAATGAATTGATGGTCAGTTTGTTTCTGACCAGTGCTACTTAGTACTGCTCCTTCTTTCCTTGCAAGTACCACTGCCTCTGTTTTCATATGTTATTCCTGATGTGGTATTTTGCCCAGAGGAATTCTGTAGGCCTTTATCAGATGAAATCCTGGTAGGTTTTAAAGCTAAGGAGGATTTATTTGCAATAAATTTTTAGATGTATTTTTCTACTTCTCTCTTTTTTTTGAAGAAAAATACCCAAATTCTTCAGGCTCCTACTTTGAAAAATGGTGTCTGTTATAAACTTGCTAGCAAGTGATTTTTCCGAAGATGAATTTTCCTTTCAGTATGCAGAAGCTTAAAACCACTCACAAAATATGGTTAATACTCTGAAATGCCCAGGGGATGTCACAGGAATGTAAAGGGCCACAGCTATGTTGATATAGTCGAAAAAATATTTCCTCTGGAATAAATAAAAATGGCTCCATCCCCATCAGTCTGCTGGGCTTGAGCAATTTAGTGATTGCAGAAAGTCCTGAAACAGTGACTCACTTATAGGATAATGCCACTCAAAACTACATAGGGAACTTGCTGTAGTTCATGGCACACAGTAAGCTTGGCTATGCATCAATGGAGCCTTATACAGAAATAAGTATGTCAGAAATTAATATGTAAAATGTCACTTATTTTTGAATGTGAGCAATGCAAAATAGAATAGCTTTTCTTCTGAGCAATCTGTAGATAAAGTTCTTGCAGCTGGGTCAACGTTTTCTGACAGAATGCTTTTGCAATAAAAATGCTATTTCATGAAAATACAAATTTAGTATCAGTTCATTGAGTTTTCAATTTTCCTTTGAAGTGAAAAGGTTAAAAGGTTTTGGTGGTGTTATGACATTCCATTTTACCTTTTTTTTGAATGTAATACTTCAGTTGTTGGGGGAGGTTTTACCAGCTCTGTTGCTACCTTTTGTTCCTCAGACTTTGCATGATTATCTTAGCCTTCCTTTTACTTTTTCAAGTTTTTGACTGGCCAAGGGAGATACTTGCAGAAGAGAAAAGCCTTTATGTGGAAATAGCCATTCAGTATTCCATTTCAGTTTATGAGGATAAAATTTGATGTTGCAGAGTTTTGCATAAACCAGCAGTTCCAACTGCTGGAAGTGGCTCCTCTTAGTCTACCCCTTTCAGTGTCATTTCCCCCTTGATTTTGGGAATTAAATTTTTTTGAAGCAGGAATGAGATATTGCACAGGCTGCACCATCTTTCCCATGCTGGAGAGAAAGTGCTAATGGCTCATGGTCTGTCCCAGCAGTCAGGAGAAGCCAGGCTGGCCACTAACGGTGGCCAGGTGACTTATAAATATATTTTGTCACCATTGTGGACCAATATTATGCAGAATACAGAAGTTCCCACAGTCTGGAAGCTGAACCATCAGCTCTGGTCCTGCAGTGTTGAACTGAGGCACAACAGGACCCAACTGGCATTTCCCACCCTTTCTGACTGGGGTGGGAGAAACCAGGCTTCCCTATATCCCTGCTGTCATTTTTAGCTGCTCTGAGTAAGCAGGATGTCACCACGTGAGTAGCTGGGATGTAACTCAAAACCATGTGAGAGAAATGTGAACTAACAATCATCTGTTTTGGAGTTAGAGAATGCAACAAGGCCCAGTTTCAGCTGGTTTTTGAAATAATTTTTCACTCTTTGCTATCTTTTTCCTCCTCAGAGTTTCAAAAACAAATTTCAGACTATCTTTAACATTAGAGGGTGAAAAAACCCTCATCCCAGTATTTAGTTTTTTGTGCAAATAATTGATTTTTGTTGCTTGTTGGCAATAAACTATAGCAAGAAAGAACTGAGGTAAATTTCTGAAGTCTCCTTCATCCCCCAAAAGGTTAAAAAAAATCAGTTAAATCAAATGCAACGTTTCAGTCTGCCATGTAAAGTATTATTTTGGAGGGTATAGGAATGAATACATTTCAAAAGACATTTCAAATGTTAAACTTTAACTTTTCAATCCGGCAAAATAAAATTATTCCTTGAAAAAATTTGATTTCATTGTATTTCACTTGAAGCAGTTAGACACATTTGGTACCGGTAAATTATTTCAAATTGCTAAAATACGATTCCTCAACTACTTAAATCCCTTCCGAAGTTTCACTTGCAGAAGCTGTCAGCTACAAGAGTGGCTGCTTGCACTAAGCTTCTCATGAACAGTCATCACAAATGGTGTTGGAGAAATCCAAAGGAAATAGCTGCAAGCCACAAAAAAAAAAAAAAAAAGGAGAAACGTGGCATCTGTTTCTGAGTACCTTGTAATCAACAGAAATATGACATTTTTCAAATGACATATATAATATAAATGTTTATTTCAAGTTTAAATTCCTGTCCTTAATATAAAGGCCGGAAAAATACTGCTCTAAGTGTAAGATGGAGATATTCTCCAATGTTTTCTGGGTATTGTATTGGGTAACAGGGAATTATGTTATGATCATGTTGTGTGATTTGTGGTTTTCATTCGGGGCACCTGTTAGATTCTGGGAGCTTGTTTATTTTTTCTTGATTGCTCATTTGGCCAGAGATTTTATTGTGTTCCTCTCTGATGCAGCTTTTTGTGCTGTTTCAAAGCAAATTCCCTGCTCTTACAGTTAGAGCCTCCAGCAAGCAGAATAATTTGTGATTATTTCAGGGAAATAAATCAGATTTGGAAAGGGAGTTTGGTGTACAGTCCACTTATTCTATGCTGAGAACAACAGGAAAGAAGAAAATGACAGTTTGGTTTTAGACCCAGGTGATCCAAAAATTGTGTGTAACATGGGAAACCACCTGAAAGTGATGTGGGCTAGGATCTGATGGGCTGCAGGGCTGCCAGGAGGCAGGAATTATTGCCTTTGCTGGTGGCTTTGGAAGGCTTTGGGTAATTTTTTGCTAGCAGTGTACTCTGTTCTCAGTAATGCTCAGTAATTAATAACTGCTTGGAGAAATACATTGAAATATTGTGATATTTTTCTTTATATCTTGAGTAGGGACATAGAATGTCTGTAGACCTAAAAGTTATTAAGCAGGTTGTATTTCTATTTCTATTCTACTGTTTAAATAGTGCCTCCCTGACTGCCTTTGAGTTGTATTTAGTTAGGATTTGGGGGAATTTCTTGGTGCTTTTCCTTTTTGTCCTTTTTTTTCTTCCTTCATTTTTCACCCCCTCCACATGCAAACTCTGTTCTGGATTGGGGCTACTTTTGTTGACTCAGAATAAAAATGTAATAAAAATTAGTTATTGGAAACATGGAAAATATATTGTGTACTAAAAGGTGAAGAGGTATTTAAATTAAGTTTAAATTATATTTACTTAGTTTTTATGAAATAAAGCTTGTGTGTTAGGAAAACAATTTGTATTATTCAAGAAATTGTGTTATATAGTGCTTTTCATAAACTGGGAGATTAAATACTGTCTGCAGAGACCTTACAAACTGTGCTCTTTTGGAGCATGAGTCTTCACTTCTGCCCTGGATAATCTCTAGCCATTGGCACCAGGCTGATCGAAATAAAAATGTGGCTTAATAGAGTTCAGTGAAACCCCTGCCCTGACTATGATTCCATCCTGGCTAATTGAGAACTGTGTAATTGGGCCAGTTTGTGCAGCCTGTTAGGGAAGCTGGAATGGGGCATCCTCTGTTTTAGTTAAGCCAAGGCCACAGTCCCTTTGAAAGTGCTCCATAGAGACACAATGCAAACATACTTGATTGTGAAAATCAAGTTTATGCTAAAAAAGACTGAGCTGGAGCATGTTTAGTTTGAATTCATTAGCTAAAGGATGGTCAGTGTGCCATTACTGAGTTGAGGCAGACCAAGGAGTTGCTTTCTGTCCCTGCTGATCCTCATCAGATGTGGGCTCTGCTCTCCCTGGGCTTGCTGACCATCTCCCAGCCAAGCTGCTCAGCCAGGCTGCCCTGGGTGAGCCTGATTTTTGTGGAGTTTATCTGCAATAATGCACATGCCAAATTGGTTTTATCTCAGTCAGTGCAAATACATAAATAGATGCTGACCTTTCCAAATGTAACATAGAGGAAGGGAAGGGCTGGCTCTGGCTGCCAAGTGTCAGCTTGGTCCGCAGGCAGAGGCAGAGGATCGGCTGCCCTGACTCAACCTTTCTATTTCAAATCCCAAGTGGCTGAGCATCCATCACTCTCTTTCCTAGGGGATACAGGAGCTCACGTTTCTGCTAGTGGGCTGCACAGCTGATATGTTCTCCCTGAAGTATCCTTTTCACAGAACCAGCAGTCACAGCTACAGATGTTGTGCTGTAAAGATTGTAAAGTACAGAGCAAAAAGAACTCGAAGAGGAAGTGGGCAACGCAAGCAAAGAGGGACAGAGAGGCCCTGGGAATTTTATGGGCTTTTTAATCAATGTTCATCTGATTTATGGGGACATAAACTTGCTGCTTTAGAAGCAGGAACTGTTGAAAGCAGAATAATAATTAAAGGAAGTGGTCACAGACGAGAAGCTACAGGGACAGCAGATTTCTGATGGCTATAAGTGACTTCAGGGTGTATGAACTGCCTGGCTGGGGGTATAAAAATAGAAATAAGAGTGGGTTCTACCCTGCCCAAAGGCAATGCAGTTAGGTTTGCTTTGTTTGTTTTATTGTAGTTTTATATAACTGATAAGATGCTAAAAGGAGATTGTTTCTCCGTGCAGAGGTTTTTCTGGCAGTGAACTCGTTTATATACCAAGACTTCCACCTACAGGTGCAGTGAGACCTTTGCTTCTTGAGTAAGCTTTCTTTTTTATATCTTGTCCACCTGTTGACCTTTCATATTATTTATGAATTTTGTTATCAAAATTCATCTTGTTCAGTTTAAAGATGTTTTACTGTATATGTGACTATATATTTAATTATTCAGTGATCAGAGTGCATTACATTAATTTTCTCTCTAATTTTTTGGTGACATGCTTCTTAAAATAGGCTTAATACCACTACTGGCTTATTTGAGGCTTAGGTTTGGTTCCATTTCATGCCTAGCTCTTGCCACCTGGCAGAAGAAGGAGTAGGAATTGATGAAATATTACATGCTTTTCCTTTTCATACCGTTTGTTTCCTTGAAATGGCTCATGTAAATTTTACTGGAGCATGGCAGGATATCAGAGTGTGTTCAGAAGGTATTTAATGTGTAGCAGAGATGTATCCCCCTGCTCTTCTCCCACATATTCCTAAGTACAGGTGGAAGTGTGGCTCAGTGGAGTCTACAGGCTTGGAGAAAGTCAGGGAAGGTTATGCCACTGCAGAAGCTATTTAGAAGGGGTAGCAAAGTTACAAATCTTGTAGGAGGATTATAAAGTGACTTTCAAGAGATCTTTTATGTCTTCTTGCTTAGGGGGGAGTGTAAGCCCAGCTTTACATTAAATGAGAGCTCTGCTGCTTTACAGTTCAGGAATTGACTTACATAGCCAGGCATGGTTGATTTAGAGTCTTTATAACCTCATGTGTGGAGGGGAGGAGCTGTGGTTCTCTTCTGGAACTACTTTTATCATCTGAAATATTCCTATGAGGCAGGCATTGGCTTCCAAGTGACATTTTCGACAGAAAATAACACGGTGGTTTTCTTCCATCAGGATGCACTGGATAAATCCTGGCTGTGCAGGTTGCTCAGATCAAGAATCCAGGGTATTTTTTCCTTATGCTTTTTCAGAGTCTCTAAGGAGAAATTTGGCAAATAAATCTGTGCTGCAGGTTGTCTACTGCCCAATAACTACCAGCCTGAGGTGACTTTGCAATGTGGTGGCTAAAGAGTTGGTCTGTAGTGACAGGCACAGGCAAGGTAACTGGAAGTACTGCTGTCTTCCCAGCTGAAATGAGCCAACATAGGACATTGAAGGGCCTTGTGAACTTGGACTTGTGAAATGTAACCATGAAACCCAAATGCAGAAAGAAATAGTTCTTTTCAGTGCAGAGATGGTGTCTTTTTTTCCACCTTCTTCTTTCATAATTAGTTTCTGAAGACTGTTTTAGACATTTCCGCCAAGTGTGGGCATGTGGGTCTCGGAACAGTTGGCAGTGCCAGTATGGGTATGTTGTGGAGAAAAACAACTTTCATGTAAGCATACCTGGCTTTGCAGGTAGTTTGAAGGAAAATACTAAAGTCCAGGACAATGGCTTAGGCTCACTGGCTTTAGTCCAGTCTGTGAATCCCAGGGAGCCTACTGCAGGCATTTGCAGGATATTTTCCTGTAGGGTCCATTTTTGCCAGCACAATTCTGCACACTTTCCTAGGTGAGCCCTTGATCCATAAGCTGAAAATTAGTTATAAAACCCTGTGAGCAGGGTTAGGGCAGAGGTCTGAGGTTCTGCAAGCCAGTTTGGTGGCTGCAATAGAGCTGTTGAATATTGCCTTATGGAAGCACAGTCTCCAATGTGGCTGTATTTTCCTCAGTGTTAAATGTACTGGATTAATGGTCTCCAGTTTCAGAAGGTCTGGATGAAAGATGCTGGATCCAGGGGAAAAAACCCAAATTCTATTCCAAATATTAGCTCTGTGAGACCTGAAATGTATTTTTAGGAGCTCCCAAGCCATGCAGATGCATTTGGGAGCCTTCATTCTCTGACATGGCAGGAGGTTTGCTTCAAGACAAGGTGTGTTTTCATGGAACAATTTAAGCATGGCTGTATTGCTGTAATACGGGGATGCTACTGCCTTGTGCTCGTGGGGCCATTTAGGGAGCCAGCCAGTCAGATAGGGATAAATGGGCTCTGGAATGCTGATAGACCAATTTCTCATGTGTAAAACGTCTCCTTACTTAGGGTTTTATGGGGTGTGACCAAAGTGTTCACAGCCTATTAAGTCCCATGGTAATGAGAGTTTCCTACAGTGGCCGAAGGGAAGAAGTCAGTGCGATGAAGCTGATCCTGGTGATACCAAAATTAGTGCAGCCTTTGGTGGTGTGCACAGGCAGGCAGCTCTCTGGAGACCCCTCCTCACTCACCTTTTCTGTATCATCTCTGATTTTTGTTCTATCTGATTAAAAACATGGCCTAGGTAGCCACAAATGTATGTTGGGGATGCGTGGCAGCCACAGGCGATGACTGAGAGTGTCACACAATTATTAAAATTGGAAAAGACCTCCAGTCTTTGACCAGTCACCACCTTGTCAAGTAACAATAGCACTGAGTGCCATGTCCAGTCACTTGTTGAACACTTCCAGGGATGTGACTCCACACCTTCCCTCAGCAGGCTGTTCCAATGTTTAACCACCCTTTCAGTGAAGAAATTCTTACTGATGTCCAACCTGAACTTTCCCTGGCACAGCATGAGGCCATTTCCTCTTGTCTTGTTGCTTCTTGGCTGGGAGAAGAGGCCAACCCCACCTGGCTACAGCATCCTCTCAGGTGTGTTTGTTAGCTCCATCCTCTACCTGCTGTACTTGCACAAGAAGCACCAGCTACAAAAAGAATAGGGCTTCTGCTGTAGCAAAGCAAAATCGACATCTGTTTTCACACTGTTCCCTTTGCACTCATAAGGGTGCACTAAGAAATGTATTCAATCACACCACATAACTCAGAGTTACAGCACTATTTATGATTTTAGTCCTTCAAAGTCAGGTTTTTAAGGGAAAAAGCCTGGCACCTTCACAGGGGGATTCATGAGGCAAAACACAGGGCAGCATCAGCTCATTCTGGTGGAACCAGAGTGAAAGCTGTGTCAAGTCACTGTCTGGAGGGGATGCTCAGAGGTCACTTTCCTCTGCCCTGTGGCTGACCGATCTACCTGGACTGTGCTCTACATCATGGAATGGGTTGGGTTAGAAGGGACCTTAAAGATCATCCAGTTCCAACCCCCTGCCATGGGCAGGGACACCTTCCACTAGACCAGGGTGCTCAGAGCCCCATCCAACTTGGCCTTGAACACTGCAGGGGGTGGGGCATCCACAGCTTCTCTGAGTACCCTGTTCCAGAGTCTCACCACACTCACAGTAAAGAATTTCTTCCTAATGTCTAATCTAAATCTACCATCTTTTGTTTTTTTTTCAGAAATACTTATCTAATAATCTTTTACAGCTTCCAGTAATGGAAATTCCACAACCCACTAGGCAGTCTGGTCTCGTAAGTTGCTGCCCTTGTGCACAGGATATATTTCCTGACGTCTAACTTGAAATTCCCCCCTGGCTATAAGTAAAGAGATGTTTTTTTCTTATCTTTTCCACATATGACTGCTGTCAAATCTCCCCACAGTCTTTTTCTCTAGGCTGAGCAACCACAAGCCATTTAATCAAGTAGGTTTTTTTTTCTAAACTGCTGAATGTTTTTGTTTTCCTAATGGTCTGTAAGGAAAATGTGACAATTAACTGAGTGGTGCCCTCAGAAATTTATCCTTACACTTACCCTTTGGAATGGTACAAACATCAATACCATACCTTCAAAAGGCAGAGTTTTGTGTCACCTTTCTGCTTGAACAAGCTTGTATTTAGTGTTGCTGATTATTCAAAGCACAGTGTATCTTGCTACTGTGCAGCAATGCTGCAAATTCAAGTGTTGGGACTGGGCTCAAGAGGAGACAGTTTAGGTGAAAGGAGACAATAAATGCAAAGGCTACGCAGATCTGTTCTGTGATCCAGCATTATGCCTGACAAAATGAGAAAGCCAAAGAGAAATAATTCTTGTATGAGTATGATGTTCTTTATAACAATTCCCTCAGGCACTTTACAGTAATTCAAATTCAATGTATGGTGTTACTGCACAGCGAAATCTGTGCCTGGAAACCTCTGGAGAAAATTTAAAGGAGGCTTTCTGCATGGGGAGATGGCAGGGAAGAAATATTGCAAAATCCCTTTTTCTACCCCATAAACAGAGACGGTGAACCACTATTCCTTCTCCTTCACAAAAAAAAAAAAAAAAAAAAAAAAAAAATTGGACGAGACCAAGAGAGCCCCTGTGATACTGAGGCCGGTATATGAATATAGAAAGAACTGTGATGGGGAAATGAGTAACAAGATATGTGGTGAAATACGGGAAGTGAAGCCAGGTTACACCCAAGTCAATAGCAGTGATCCAGTCAACTTCAGCATGGCCAGGATTTAGCCAACAGCATCCTTTTACTGAGTGCAATTCTGTTAAGGACTCATAATTCTGACATTATGGCTTCTTGGGTAACAAATAACTATTTTTCTATTCCCCAGTTTTTCAGCCTTTGTTGGCCATTGTTTTCATGTAGTGAATGAGTTATCTTTGTCTAGTCTGATTGAAGGAGGATTACTCCACAGGAAGGACATGGAGCTGCTGGAGTGAGTCCAGAGCAGGAACACCAAGGTGATCAGAGGAAAGGCTGAGAGAGTTGGGATTGTCCAGTCTGGAGAAGAGAAGCTTTGGGGTGACCTAATTGTCCCTGCCAGCACTTGAAGGGACCCTACAGGAAAGATGAAGAGAGACTCTTTACAAGGGCCTGGAGTGATGTGACAAAGGAGAATGGCTTCACACCGACAGAGAGTAGGTTTGGATGGGATGTTAGGAAGAAATTCCTTACTGTGAGGGTGGTAAGGCCCTGGCAGAGGTTGCACAGAGAAGTTCTGGATGTCCCATCCCTGGAACTGTTTGAGGATGAGGCTCTGAGCAACCTGGTGTAGTGTAAAATGTCCCTGCCCATGGCAGTGGGGTTGGAACTTGATAATATTTCATATCCTTTCCAACCCATTCTCTGATTCTATGCAATTTCTACAACCTTTTTCTTGAGGAGGATCAGATACCACCATGTTCAGGTATGAATTTACCCCAAATTGTTGCCTGGGTGCCTAGATAGTCCCTGTGTTTGGGGAATTTCAAATTGAATATCTGTTTGCTTGAGAATAGATAATCTGAGAGATGAGGAAGCGGTAGAGAAAACCAATATAGTGATAATTGGTAATGGTGGTTTCTCTTTAAAGTTTGCTATCTGCTCCCAGTGAGCACTTGTAAGGCTGAGTACTTTTCTGAAACCTGCTGTTACATGAAGCCTACAAAATAAATAACTTTTCCAAGTAGATCAGAAACTTGCTGTTTTGTTATTTCAAAGGGTCTTTGCTCACCAGAGATGAAGAACATAGAGGCAAAGTTAGAAAGTGTTCAGGGTGGTTCTACTGCAATGTAAATTAGATCCTTCCTGCTTGCTTCATTATTAGCATTTTGATCCTGCAAGGAGCAGAGCTGTGGAGCTCCTCATTCACAGTAATTAGCTATAAGAGGTATAATACCTGGTTTTATTCTTTTAAATATAAGCTTTCAGCCCTTCTTTCTGTTTTTCCTTTGCTCTGATGTTTGATATGCCAATTACCTCCATGCAATATTACTCTTGCTGAGCATATAAACTCGATTTTCACACTGATTTGGTTTGTAAAATGCATGTTAATAACTATATCTCTGCTATCCTTTCACTTTTCTTTCCCCTTCCTGTGAGTACTGCTGGCTCTGTGTTTTACAGAACATTGCACTTGGTTCTCTCCGCCAGCTTAAGTTGAGGGTAATATTTGCCCAGGGTGAGGTGACCGGAAAGGCCAATTTTACCTGGGAGGGCCTTTATTCCTTTATTGTGATGGCTGGTACCCACTCTGGTTTGGTGGTTCTGGCAAATTGCTGAGGGGAGCTGGAGTGCAGGGGCTCTGGGGATCCTCACAGGCTGTTTGTGAGTGTAGCTCTGTCAAGTCATTTAACTCTCAGGTATTTACAGAGATGTGAGCTTGCAAAAATGTCACTTTTTTTACTCAGCAGAGCTGCTTCTTTCATGTCCCCAAGGTTTATCTTCCCACTGATGAACTAAGTTTTTATTCCTTTGAAGCACCTTCAGCTACAGAAAAGCAAGCTGGGCTGTGTGTTGCCTTGCTCCTAACTAGTGTCACCATCTTAATTGGGTCTGTGTCATACATTTGTCAAGGGCTAATGCTTTACAGGACTCTGTTACCCCTCCTTCTCCATGGAGCTGACAATGTGATCAAAATCAAACTTGATCTGCTGAGAGACCTAAGAGAGGTCTTGATTTCAGAAGTTCTGTGTTCTCATAATAGACACTTTGTCTTTAAATCTGTAAGAAAAAAACTCTGGCTTGTCAGCTGGGACAGGGTCTTTGCATGCCTGAGCTGAAATTTGAGCTGTTGTCTGACTGAGAGGGGGAAAATTATAAAGCCACCTTTTATTGATAGCCACAGGTATTTTGGTAATATAGAAGGAAAGGGAACTAGCATGCACACTATACTAAAGGTGTGTTTGTACTTAATCCCGTTACAGGTAAGAGGTGAGAGGAAATCAGTATTTTTTTCAAAGCTCACTCATTCCAGTGTACTTTTGTGCTGGCTCTTATGAAAGACATCTGCTACCCACAGCATCCCTTTGGATCAGCTCCTTCTCTGATGGAGAACTATGACAGCTCCTTGGTCTGCTGCTTCAGTTCCTTATCCTGCTTTCCTCACTGCATTTTTGTGTCTACCACCTCTCCTAGGTAGTCCCCAGGCCTCCCCACCTACTGCTGCTATTCATTAGCATCTTTTAATCACACTTAAGGGTTCATTTGACTCCCCATGAATGCTTCCTGGGCTGCTGTCGTGTTCTGTGTGGTCCATGCAGCTCAGCACAGACCTCAGGGATAGACAGTCATTGCAGGGATGCAGGCAGGGAGCACGAATCCCATTTTGCACCTGTTTCCCAGCAGTGTAATGCTTCTGGCATCTCTGCTTTATCCTGCTGGGGGCATTTGAATCCTGCATAAAGATGAGACAACCCCCTTCCATGGAAGTTCTACTCCATTAGTCCAATACTGGGGTAATCTGCACACCTGGAGTGAAATTCAAAGTGTTCTAGAAATGAATTATACCTTTTCATGGCCAATTTTTCAACTGTAAAGTGATTTGCTCATGCTTGGTGTCAGGCAGGAGCTGCAGTTGCTTTGCTGCTGCCTACTCTTTTGTTGTCTAGATGGCTTTTTTCTCCCTGTAGTAATACTGTGTAATAATGTTCTGCTGTTACTCTGATAGCTCTGTTGTGTCTTTGAAGGTGTAAGAACACAGATAAAATAAACCATGTCAGGAGAAGTAGAATTTTTTTATTAAAGCAAGGTAAGCTTGGCTCTTGCAGGGCACTTCTCTGCAGATCCCACAAGACAGGTTTCACTGCTCTGTTTTGTGGCTGGGGAAGCAAGCAGTTACCTGAGGGGATCAGCAGAACCTGAGTTTGCTGGCTCAGCAAGGTCACTGGTGACACAAAGCTGGGAGGAGTGGCTGATCCCAAGCTCTTCAGAAGGACCTTGACAGGCTGGAGAGATGGGTAGAGAAGAACCGTCTAAAATCCAGCAAAGGCAAATGCATGATCCTGCTCCTGGGGTGGAATAACCCCAGGCACCAGCACAGGCTGGGGGAGACCTGCTGGGAAGCAGCTCTGTGGAGAAGGACCCAGGGGTCCTGGTGGAAAACAAATTGCCCATGAGCCAGCTGTGGCCAAGAAGGCCAATGGAATTCTGGAGTGCATTGGGAAGAGCAGTGCCAGCAGGTCAGAGAGGTGATACTGCCCCTCTGCTCAGCCCCATGAGGCACATCTGGAGTGCAGTGTCCAGTTCTGGGCTCCTCAGGACAGGAGGGACCCAGAGCTCCTGGAGGGCAAAAAAGATGGTTTAGGGACTAGAGCAGCTCTCACAGGGAAAGGTTGAGGGAGCTGGGCCTCTTCAGCCTTGAGAGGGGCCCTCACCCCTGTCTGTCCCTGTCTGCAGGGAGGGCTCAGAGCAGGGCCCAGGCTCTGCTCCGTGGGCCCAGCAATGGCACTAGAGGAAAGAGCAGGAACTGATGCCCGGGAAGTTCCACCTGGACATGAGGAATAACTTTGCTGTGCAGTGACAAAGCACTGAACAGATTGTCCAGAAACGGTATGGAGTCTCCCTCACTGGAGATGTCCCAGAACCATCTGGACACAATCCTGTGCTGTGTGCTCTGGGATGGCCCTGCTGGTGCAGAGGCGTGGGACCAGATGAGCCACTGTTGTCCCTTCTAACTTTAGCCAGGCTGTGAATCTGTTAGCTAGAGCAGAACTCCAGTGTAATTAACTTGTATGATATGCACTATATGTTTGGTTTGCCACATCTGAAGGAAAAAGTGCACGGTTCTTTGAGGTTTTAAATGCCTGTATGAGGTTTTGGTACATTCTGTATTTGCCTGATCTAAGCCACTGCACTTCCAGTCATCTCCAGTAAAACTCAGTGGTGAAAGAGCACTTCAGATGGTTAAGAGTGTGGTGGAGTCACTACTCCTGGAGGTGTTCAAGAAACGACTGGATGTGGCACTCGGTGCCCTCGTTTAGGTGACAAGGGTCAAAGGTTGGACTTGATGATCTTGGAGGCCTTTTTCAACCAGAATGATCTTGTGATTTTTTTTTTCTTTTACTCCCTACTCCATTTGTGTGTTGTTTTGATCTTTTCAGATCACAAAAATACTCTGGTTCCATTCTCAATTAGGATGTTGTGATGACATTTGTCTGTGTCATTTTAAAAGTTAATTTGATATTATTTTAATGCTCTACAGATGAGGTTTTTGGAAACCATATGAAATTATTTTGTTAAATGTCTCATTAACAGGTCAGGTGTGGGTCATTTTTGAAATCTCCTTAAAACTTGAGTAAATACAGAAAATGTAAGTTGTGCAGCATTCCTGATTTGGCAGCCATCCAAATCAGTCATTTCATAGCCCTTTTCCCTGTAAATTTAAGAAGTTTCATCTCTCTCCTGGCAAGTAGGTTAACATCCTGTTGCCCTTTCAAGTAAGCTAAATACAGTGCAACTTGCAAAATGTGTTTGGCTTTGATGAGTAGCCTTTTCACCAGAATTCATGGAAGGTCTCTTTCAAAAAGCATTTTCCCTGAAATTATGCTTTCAGAGTATCTTTGCTTTCACTAACACATGCTTAACTACCACTTACTGGCAGTGCACTCCAAATTCCTGTCAGAAAGCGTAAATTAAAAAAACATGGGGTTTTACTTGAAAACTTGTCTTTTGATTGCCATGTCTTTATATTTTGCCTTCAGTGGATGTCTAGTTACTTCTTCGAGGGAGGAAAAAAGCTGTCTCTGCAGAAATGATGAGCTGAGTGAAAATGATTTTTTACTTTGGTGGTGTGTTAAGTGCAATTTACGCTGTACTTTGATATTCTTCCCACTCTTTTGGGACTTGCAGTAGTTTCACTTGAAGGGAGGAGAGGAACTTTAATTTGAGGGAAGGAACAGAAAATAACTCAGCTGCAGTAGAGGCTGTGTTGCAGCCTGTAGGTTCTCTGGGGTTCAGAATCCCTGTTGCCTGTGCTTGGAGTAGCATGGAAAGGCTTCTTGCAGATCAGATCCCAAGCCAAACCGTGGAAATGTGTGAACAATCAAAACAGAAATTAAACATAACACACATCCTGATTGCAATCAGAATGCTGAGAAATGCTAGCCTAAATTATCCTAAATATAAAATTCATAAATAAAATATCTCAAATTTAAAATTCACTGTAGAAATTAGAGGTTTTTATGGAAAAAATAATGTTAATTTCTATCCCCACAGCTGCTTGGGCTGTTCATTGAATGACTGAGCTTTAGTCTTGTGCTTTAGGTTCTTTAAGGCACCACTGTGGCTGTGAAAATGGATATAAATTACAACAGTGTTTAGAGATAATGAATTCAGGATCTCTGGGGTGTCCAATCAGCTATGCAGGCTCTTACCTCATCTGCTGGGTCAACACTGAGCACTTGCTCTTCTCTTATATTTTTTACAAAATTGGGGCAGTATTTTTTTCATTCATTTGTGGAGTTTGTTGTTTTCCCTGTTTACTGCTTATTCCCAGCTGTTATGGTCTGTAATTGGAGTTTTGTTGCTATATTCTCTGTTTGTAGATATATGTGTGTGATACTTACGAATATAAAATTATATCATTCAGCACTTTGGGAGTAACTGACAATGTTACAAGCTACCAAGGAAATCTCTCTTGAAAACTCTCCGCTGATATTTCTTCGTACATACACATGCTTCTTGTTAAGAATTACAGGGGTTTTTTTTTTTTTACCTGACTAAGGTGTGAGCTTTTGCATTAGAGGTCTGTTCTTCATATCAACCTGTTCTACAGGCCTCAGCTAAAACTTTTATTTCGTCTGTCTGCCTGTGTGCCTTCAGTTTTGGAAAACATTCTTGCGCATGGCAGCAGAGAGGGAGGGAGAAATGCTGAGTGCTGGCTGCCTGAAATCTTGCATCCTACTATGCAGTGCTCTTGGAAAGAGTATTATTTAAGTTTTTACTGACCCAATATGTGAACCTCTGTGGAGCTATTCCCTGGGATGAGTGGCACTCATAGTGTCTGAGGCTTGAGAGGCCTGAGGGAGTGTTTCATCTCTGCCCCTGGCTGACCTGACAGAGTAGGGCTCCTCTGAAGCACGTGGGTTTTGAGCTTGTTCCGTAGTGGGATGAGCTCTGTGTAGGGTCCTGTTACATGAGAATTACTGCAAGTTCAGTGGAGCTGTTGCATTTCTTTGATGTAGCGAATTTGGATGTCTGAATTTTAAGTAGGAGTGGGAGAAGTGATTTAAACAAAATACTGTAGCCTGTGACCCACCACTTCGGCAAACTCGTTGTGAAATACTTGCCCATTTTGAATTCTGATATAGAATCATTGCTAATTTATCTTTAGCAGAGTGTTGTAAAACATCCTCCTCTTCACTGGAATATTTGGAGTGTGGAATCTGCCAGTCAGTTGTATGTACAAGTGTCCTCCTCAGTCTTGATGAAACCTTGGTGAAAATTCTCACTGCTTAAGTGGAAGCTTTGCCACTAAACTGTTCTGTGAATGAAAAATGGAGGCCTTTAACTCATTAATATCCATAAACTTTTCATCTGAATCTTGTTTTACTTTAGGAAAGATTACAAACTTCACAGGCTCCCACGATTTTAATACAAAAACTCAGTGAAACTCGGTAGTTCTGATAAGGTTTCTCTTTGGGATTTAACTCTGAAATGAAACACCCAAATGTGCCATTGCTTTGCTAAAGCAAAGGAGAAGCTGAGTGAAAAAGATTAGGCTCTGGCAGTCCAAGAGAAAGTCACATTTGTTTGTGCTGAAAAGAGTACAGATCTATGATGAAGGGCGTGAAAATGTAATTAAGAGTACAAGAGGGATGCTGTTAAAAAGAATCTATTTAATCTACTTTCTACTTGTTCTCTGAACATTCTGGAGTCAACGCAATCTTATTTACTGGGGAAAAAAAGCACACAATATTGTTGCTAACTTGGTTGTTAACAGTGGGATGGTTTCCAGCTACCAGAGGACGAACACAAAAATGGAAGGTCTAGGCAGTCCACTTGTTCAGAATCGTTACTAGAGATACAAAAAACAGAAAAGAATCTAATCTTTCTAATCACAGGTCGTATTTTAAGAGATTATATCCCCTGGGGAAAAAGCATTTTCCTTATTTTAAGTGTGATTTTTTTTTTTTTGTTAGTTGGATAAAAATGAGAAGAAATGTAATGTACAACATTCAAAATGTCATTTTATGATTATTTTTGTCTGAGTCTGCCCTTTAAAGGCTATCCAGACATAAGTGGAGAGCAGCAACACTTGAATATCTCTCTTTAATTTACTTAGAGAGCTCTAAAAATAAACTGAGAGATACTGTGGGAAGATGACACTAGAGGACACAGTTACATGTAGTGACAGGGCAGGGGTGATGGCTTCAAACTGACAGAGAGGAGGTTTAAATTGGATATTAGGATGAAATTCTTCCCTGTGAGGGTGGTGAGGCCCTGGCACAGGTTGCCCAGAGAAGCTGTGGCTGCCCCATCCCTGAAAGTGTCCAAGGCCGGGTTGGATGGGGTTCTGAGCATCCTGGGACAATGAAAGGTGTCTGTGCCCATGGGCAGGGGGTTGAAATAAGATGATCTTTGAGGTCCCTTCCAACCCAGGCCATTCTATGATTTTTATACATCTCTTATCAAAAGCCAACAGCCAACCTGTGCTTTTTCCATGAGATTCCTCACATGAATAAAGAAAGCTAAAGGAAAATTTAGAAGATTGAATTCGGGGAGCAGCAAAATTGGACAACTCAGTTTTCAAAGGGTGAAAAATCATTACAATTCTTGTCTGACATGTCTTGGTAAAGGGCTGAAAACTAAACCAGCAATGTGAGTACAAGAGGCAGAGTGGAATAATTTTCTTAGCCAGAGATACAACTCTGGTAAGGATATATCTTTGGAAGTGCTGCAAGGAAGCCGCAGTCATCATGTTTTAATGTCTGTGCTATGTGTTAGCAAGTACTGAGAGTGGGTTCAGCATGAGCCTGATTAATGACCTCTCATCCCTATTGGGGACCTGGACACTCCCTGCTGATACACTCCAAGTCCTTTGCTCTTTTACCCCGTCCTCTTCCAAGTCAAAAGGCTCAAATATTTACTGTTAGGAAACTGTCCCTCCTCAGCCCAGCCTTTAAAATGGGGCTGAAGCAGGCCCCAGAAACTAAGTGGAAGAAAAACCCTCTAGACCTCGAGTAGCTTGGGGGGAAACCCTTTAGACCTTGAGTAGCTTGCTGGTGTGTAGTGGTTGCTACAGTGTAATAAGTAATGAGTAATCAATGCAGTGCATTCCCATTGTGCTAATAGCTTCCTGCTGGCTGAGTCATCTGGACATTCATTAGTTCGTCCTGGATTTGCCTTTGGTTTAGGAATTGCTTTTAGTGAAAAATAAAATCGGCTTTAGCTTCATAGGCAGCTCAAAAACTATTTTCTGGGTCTGGAGAGATCTTAAAAATAAGAAAATTATATGATGCCCTAGGAGCTACTGTGATTTCACAGAATCACAGAACCATGGAATCATTAAGGTTGGAAAAGACCTCCAGGGTCCAGCCTTTGACCAGTCACCACCTTGTCAACTAAAGCATAGCCCTAAGTGCCACATCCAGTAATTTCTTGGACCAGGGATTTCACCTCCAGGGATGGTGACTCTACCACCTCCCTGGTCAGTCCATTCCAAAGCTTAACCACCTTTTCCATGGAGAAATTTGTCCTGAAACTGTATTTCTGTGGTGGTTTGTTCATCTGGCAGAAGAGAGTTGCAGTTTATGAAAACTTGGCATTGTCTTCTCTAAATGGCAACCTCTAACAGATGGTGGTACATCAGTTTTTTTAACCTCTTCCCTCGGGGAATAACTGCACCTCTTACACGATGGCAGGAAAGCTGAGGGCCGTGGTGGATTCCCGGAGCTGTCCAGGGTCCTGACCTGAAACATGTAAGAAACGGCCTACAGTGACCAGGTGTCACGTGTGGCCCTGCCTGGAGCAGGAGTTGGAGCAGATTATGTGAATTATGTGATGCTAACAGCAAGGGAAGCACTGAGCCAGTGAGGAAAGGCCTCTGTGTTGAATTAATTTTCAGGTTCTAATGTGTAACAATGCAACCTCAATCTTAGGTTGGGTTGGGTACCTGATTTGATAGTGGTCTCAGTAAGGGAGTGAGCCTCAAAGGAACTTTTGCAGAATCATGGAATCATTTAGGTTGGAAAAGACCTTCAGGATCATCGAGTCCAATCTTTGAACGATCTCCAGCTTGTTAACCAGACCATGGCACTGAGTGCCACATCCAAGCATTTCTTGAATGCTTCTTGAAACTTCCAAGAATGGTGATTCCACCTCCCTGGGCAGCCTGTTCCAATGCCTGAGCACCCTTACAATGAAGAAATTTTTCCTGATATCCAACCTGAACCTCCCCTGGCACAAACTAAGGCCATTTCCTCTTGTCTTATTGCCTGGGAGAAGAGATCAACCCCCATCTGACCGCAGACTTTTCAGGGAGTTGTAGACAGTGGTAAGATCACCCCGATCTTCCTTTTCTCCAGGCCAAACACCCCCAGTTCCCTCAGCTGCTCCTCACAGGACTTGTGCTCCAGACCATTCACCAGCCTTGTTGACGTTCTCTAGACAAGGCTTCATGTAAGCTTGCAACAAATGAACCCAACTCTTCTACAATGAGATGATGAAGAGGTGTTGGGCTACGGGTTGGACTTGGTGATCTCAGAGGTCTCTTCCAATATGGTTTATTCTGTGATTCTGTGATGCTTTTCCCCATTTTAATCTCATGTTAAGTGTTTTTTTATTAATAAATGATTGTTGTTTATTCAAGTTAGTTATGATAAGGTATTCAGGAATTATTCTTCTGCCCCTTTGTGAAAATACATTTTAAGGAGTTTTGTTTTCATTACCAGAAAAAATAAATAGGCAGTGGAAACTTAATTGGTTCTGTAATTGCAGTAGATATTCCCCTCAACCTCCTTGGCCTTCTAAAGTTCTGTTTTCGTAACCTTTAGACATGACATTACATGGCACTGCTGTTCTCTCTTAATTGGTTCCTTATTTGGTAAACACTGCTTTTTAAACACTTTGCTAGTCCCTCATTATGTGTAAATCCTCTGATGCTGCTGACCTCCTTTTTGTCTTTCCAGCAAGGGCTTTTAACCTTGGCTCTACTTCTCTGTAGAAAGACTGCCCTGAAGAAAGACACTGCTCTAGATGTAGACCTGTACTCTTGCTTTAAGTGCAGCCTTTGAAATTCTGGGTGTTGATTTCTTCAGGTGCTGTTATTTGCTTTTCAAGTCTTACGTGTCAGCTTTTTATGTGTTGTTAGTTACATGAGCCAAATCATGGGCCATGTGGTCTCTGGGTGAAGGATAGACTTGAGATGTAAGATACAGGTTGAATCCTCACCTGGCCCAGATACCATGGTCTTTGGAGCTGGGTGCGTTTATTGCTTCCTCAAACTTGTTTCTTACTTCTCAGTTTTATGTATTTGGTTTGAGTGTGTGCTATGGGGGCAGGGGGCAAGCAATTGCTCACTTCTCTGGTTCCATGCCAGTGTTTCATCCAACTCAGGAGTGCATTTAAATGAACACCCTCTATCTGTGTGATAATACGTGCTGGATTTTTAAAAATATTTCTTAGGCAGCCCAAATCAAAAGGCTTCTCCATCCAATCTCTACCTATAAACTATTCTAAACACCTTGACTCACCAGAGCCCCTATAACGTTTCCTAGGTAACCCTTCCCGGTTGTGATTCCCTTTGCTTTTTATCCACACTTGCTTAATTGGAATCAGACGAAATTATTTGGTTTTTACCAAGATAGATTGGTAAATAACCTCCATATGTATTGTAAAATTTTGAATTTTTGAAGTCTGAAATTTGTCTTAAAATAAGTTACATTTTGCCTCCTTATCTGTAAGGTAAGTGAAGCTTTCTTAAGAGGCTTAATTTTTCTTATTAATAGAGGAGAAAAAAATTGAAGTCTGCAAGTATTAAACAACATCAGCAGTGTTTCCACGTTGCCAGAAACCAGTCCTGGTGTTTAAACTCTGCTCAGACTCTAATTGCAAATTTCCTGGTGAGATCAATCCTTGCTCGTTGTCTGTGATGTCTTTTTAACCAGTGAATCTCAACTGACATCATTGATTCATCTGAACTATATGGAGGTAAAGCAAAGGCAAGGATCACTTGTCCTTGTAGAGGTTCATTGTTTAATATACTGTCAAAATAGCAGTGTGTTGCTACTTTGGTATCTCCCGTGATGACTAAATCTGTGTTTTGATGCCTGTATAAGTTGTTTGTTTTTCTTTGCTGTAACTCTTATCAGTGGGATCAGGAATTTGGAGATCTATTCCTTTGTATAAGTGTTATTGCCCTTTATACAAGTAGAATTGGAAGCCCTATATGTTTTATTATGAGCTGAAACTAACCTTATTTATTGCATATACTGTGTCTTGCTAATAAGATTTTGGAGAACATGAAATGTTGATAAATCCTTTGTAAAGCTGCAAAGAGTGAGTAGTACCCCTTACTGAGCAATAGTTGGTCTTGAAAAAATTCCAAATATTTTCCTATCTTTTCTGACTGTGTATGTTGTCCCACGTTGCCATGAGAGAACAATTCAACATTGTCTACTTATTCCTACACCAGGTATAAGTAAGCAGATACCCTGCAATTTTCCCTATTCTGTTTTGGTTTCTGCTTGTTACTGAAATCACCGAGGGAGGAAGTACAGGCAGAGTTGGAGGACTTTGTCACTTGGCAGTTGTATTATTTGTTTTTGTCTTTGTTTCTCTACCTGGAATGTAATAGCTATTTACTTTCACAAAGGATTTTGTACATGAAAGTCAGTGTGTGCCTACAGCGAGTAACGTCCTCAGCCAGGACATGGTGCTCTGCAATGCAGGAGATTAACTAAGAAGTTTAGACTGCATTTTCCCAGGCCTGCAGAAAAACTTGTTCAACTGTCATAAGATAATAACTACTTGTGTTGTTTAATAAAAGTGCATGACATAAAAAAAGCAGTTTTCTTCCCAGAAGTGATGATTTGTGCTCATCCTTGTTTTCATGAAACACAGTCAAAACTCAAAAAGGTTTCAGTGCACTGGTTTTGGCTTAAGTTTAGAGCATTTTATTGATGCAACCTTGGCATACACAGGTTGATACACAGCTTTTTCTCTCTTCTGCTCAGATTTAGAGCAGATTAAGAAACAAATAGGGAAATGAGTGCTGGAATACCTGCTGTGCTACGTGCCTTTCTGCCACCTAGTGCCAGTGATCCAGGAGGTTGTGTAAATACTGGACAGTGTCAGCATTTAACCTGAGTCAGCTGAGATGTAAGTGGGAGAGTGTTGTGTACCTGCCTCCAAAGGTGCTGGCAGAGTAGATCAGGGCTGACAGTCCCACCCAGTGGACGGTGTTTTCCTCTGAGCCCCTCATGGCATCTGCTGTTGCCAGGCAGTCAGGGAAAAGCAAGGATTTGCTGAGTGCTCCTGTGGATGTTGGAAGAGTTGAGTGATTTGTCCTGTGACTCAAGGTTTATCCTTATCACACAGGATTTAAAAAGAAAAACATTGAAGTGAGTTAGTCAAATGTATGAGAAGGTGGTGAGGGAAGCCAACACAGGCAGTTATTTATGGATTCTGGTCAAGCTGTTCCTCAAGGAATTTGTACATTATTTTTCCATTTTGTAGAGTTTACATGGGACTGGGTGACTCTGGAACATTGAAATGCAGCATAAGTCCTTCTTGAGGCCTCCCAGCTGTGGAAATGTTGGAAACTAACATCTCCCAGAAAAAGAGACACCCTGCCCACCCCCAGTAGTCTGAGTTCCTTTTGTCTGTTATCACAAAATGATACTTCCTTTTTATAATTTTTAATCCAAAATTTGGGATCCTAGTGCATTGCAGGTCATAAAGTTTGGATTCAGAAATCTTTCAGAACTTTGGCATTTCTGGCCCATTTTTGTGTCTTTGTCTTGTCGGGGAGAATTCCCTTGACATTGCCAGAGCATTCATCATTTAAAATCTGTATATTATGTGCTGTCAATAGTCTGTTTTCTAAAATAAGCTGTTACAATCTCCAAACGTGCTTTTTTTGTTACTTATTTTTCCCATAATCCCCACACTGTGCTGTCCTGGTTGTATGGAGGCCGACTCCATTGAGTTAAATGCCACAGCAACAACTTGAAATGTTCTTTTAATTCCCAGCAAGTGCTCCCTGGCAGTGACTTCATGCTGGGTGGAAAGCTATTAAAGACCGCACTGTTTTGAAGTTCCTACTTAAAGTACAGCTGGAACTGAAAGTGACTGCCAGCTTAGTCACTGCTACTCCGTGGTTTGTGCGGATAACATTGCAAAGTGTTGTCTTCAGTGTGTGGTTTCTCTGCAGTTCATGGATCCTTTTGGATAGCAGAGGTTTTCCTGCAGCAGCACAGCAATGCATTCAGTCTCCCATGTGGTTTTTGCAGCCCTGTGGCCCTGGGTAAATAGTTCAGGAGGTTCTAATCTCCTGAAAAACAATACTGCGTAAAGTACATACTTGTGAAGAGCACCAAGTTTGCACAAGCTTGAATGTTTAATTCCACTTCAGTGCTAGTAAAGACACCACTGTCATGACTGAGACGTGTGGACCTACAGAGAAGTTCATCCCACCTGCAGAACTTGTCTTTTGTATGAGCACTGAGCTTCAGGTTTCAACGTGTGCTGGTTGGCAGTGCCAAAATAAACTGATTTCATAGTCACTGTCATAATTTCTTCTTGTAATAATCACTTTGCGATCTGTTCCAGGGAGAGAGAGTACGTTTAGATTCGATATGTGTAATTTAAGATTTTTGACTGTGAGGTGCTGAGGCCCTGGCACAGGATGCTCAGAGAAGCTGTGGATGCCCCATCCCTGGAAGTGCTCAAGGCCAGGTTGGATGGGGCTGTGAGCACCCTGGTCTGGTGGAAGGTGTCCCTGCCCATGGCAGGGGTTGGAACTGGCTGATCTTTAAGCTCCCTTCCAACCCAACCCATTCTGTCTGGCACCTTGCTGTCGCTGGTCACTCCTTGCTCTGGGCTCCTGCACCTGGTCGGGGTGGGATTGGAGCAGTTTGGTGAGGAGCAGTGAGTGAAATTCAAGGCACCACAGCCACCCCCATATTCAAGCTCCGCATACCCCCCCATCGGGAGTAACTTCCCTGACACTGATGTTTTTTTGGAGCCGCTTCTCTTCAAGCTGTCACGTCTTGACAGCTTCGTAGGCGGAACAAAGGGGCCCATCAGACCGAACATGATTTGTAAACAATGGAGAAGGAGCTTGTGCCGCCCTGCAGCGCCTGGCGGTGTGAAAAACCACGGCCACGTTACCTGCGGCTGACACACAGAGCTGTCCTTTAAAGTGGCAGCTCTATTCTTCTGCCAGAGTGCAAGAAAAAGCTGAATTTGGCCTCTCGTGAACTCTGGGGGTTTTGCTGGCCCCTTAGGAAATTCAGTAGAACTCCACCCATCATCAGGAGGCTGCCTTCTCAAAAGGGACAGTAAAATCAGGGCATCTCTTACAAATTCAAAATGCTTATTTAAAAGAGAAATTATTCTAATTTATGTTCCCAGTGTTTTCAATGATTTTGACATCTTCAGCAGTAAATCGGAGGCTGAATACTGTAATTTTTCCCTGTTTTTCCAGTAAGAACTTGGTTGCTGATTCAAGTCTTTGGCAGGGAGTGAGCAAAAATTAATGCATTAACAGCCTAACAATGAAATCAAAGTGATTTAGAGTAGCATTATCTAAAATAAATTATTTTTTGTTAGTGCTTTGTAATGTTCTTTTAACTGATGACAATGATTTATTTCTACTTAGATGAATGATGAAACTAATCAGTGAATTGCTTGAGAGATGCTTTGTTAAATTAGTCCCATATTCAATTGGGAGTCTTTAATCTATTGCTTTGTGTGCTTATTTGTCATTGAATTTGCAGGGGGATGTGCAGGTTCTTCTTTTGTTTACGTGAATATGAACTAGAACACCTTCACTGATTGGCAATGGAGTTTCATTGTTTAAAAAGGAGAAAATAAGACAATTGGGCCTTTCTGTCTTTGGTTTTGTATGGAGATACCTTTTAAAATTATTTGATTTACCTTTAAAGGGAATTCACCCTGCTTATTTCCAATATGCAGGGTGTTACTATTTAAAAGTATTTGTACATTCTGTGGGAATTATTGCTTAAAAATGGGAGTGAGTTGGTCAATTTTTTGCACATTTTCTTTGTTAGACTACATAAACTGAGGCTGGTTTTTTCTAGTCCACCCACAAAGCTCTGGCCATTCATAAAAATTTTATGAACGAAGAAAATAACAAATGTGTTGACAAAGAAAATAACAGACTTTCAGGAAGCTAATATTAGTGGAAATGCTTTTGTTACAACACTGCTGCCTAAAGCCAGCATTTGTTAGGCTGGCTTACAATTCTAAGGAGCAACACAGCTGAGTTTTTTTTGTGAGCATTTAGCATAAATGACAGCTGTGTCCCTTTCATGTGAGAACTTGCACGCTGTCAACTATGAACTGATAATTTGCCTAGCAAAGAGTTGTGGTGTGGAAGGTAACGAAGGAAAGCTTCAGAAGGTTTTGTAGAGAGAGAAAAAGGAGCCATATATTTCATGGTTGCTTATGGGCAACACTTGAGTTTAAGGGTTACGATGCATGTGTGATTTCTGTGTGACCTGGCAGTTTGTGTTTGTATGCACAAAGAGTTTCTGAAATGTCTCTGCAGTCTCAGCAATAACACAGATTTGTGATTGAAATGTCTGGAGAAAAGTCATGTGCAAGATAACAAATGCACGTTTTTCCCAGGTCATCCTAAGCAATTGCTCTTCACTAAGCTTAAAGCAGCTGAAATACCACCAAAAGCAGCAGGGACACTTAATCCTTTGGCCTGTACACACCCCTCTCCCCCGCCCCGGTAATGGCACTGGAACTTTGGTTTTTGCTTAAGGTCTGTGGAAAGTTTGTATGTTTGGTCTTCTGACAAATAGATCTACTGAACATTTTAAGCTAAAGGGTGGTGTGTGGACTCTCTCTGATGTCTGTGGCATGTCCTGAATTTCACCATGATGATCTAATCTGCCCCTTCTACTTTCCATTGGCTCCTTCACATCACCTTGTCAGCCCTGATCTTGTTTTTTTGCTGCTTTGACTCTCTGACGCGACATCTAGCCCAGTGGTGACAATTATTTTGTTGTTAATCAGTAGCTGCAGCTCGGCAGGTGTAATTAAGTAGTTGCATTGTGCCATTGGTGGGAACTTGTAGGCTTGGCTAATCCTTTGTTTTAAGGGAAAAGGGAGCACAAGCCCGAGATGAATGGGCTGTTTGGATGAGAGCCACCAGGAGTGAGCAGTAAATGGGGGGGGAAGGAAATCAGAATGATAAGCAAGAGATACAGGTAGCAAGGAAATATTTGATTAATGAAAAATGTATGTAATTTGGAACCAGTGAGTGCTAATGCCTTTGTTTGTTAAAATGCATAAATTGTGTAAATTTACACAACTTGTGGGTTGCCACCCTGGTGCCTACTTGGCCTAAACTGGAATAAGAAATAGAAATACCTCACCTTGATGTGGGAATTGGCTGTGCACACCAGGCAGCAAGCCTGTGTTCAGGATAACAGAAGGACAAGAGTTTCAAAACTTCATGTGCTTTTGGAAACCAAAGTGTGGATGCAAATGACAACTGGGATTATCATCCCTGAGCAGAAAAGGATATAAGCCTCCCTTGAAGGACAGCAAGTCATCTCAAGCAATATCAAAGGCTGTTTGCAACTCACAGAATTTGGAAACTGCTAAATGTCTATTTTAGGGGTCTAAAGCCACTCAACATTTACTGAAGGCACAGAGTTTTTGACCGTGTCCACTACTCTTAAAAACAAGAGTTAATGTCTGCTGCCTTTGTCTGTGGTTTGGCACAGCCTTTGTCTTGAAAGGAGCTTTGATATATCTTGAATAAGAAAGGTACTGTTATTTATAAAATATAGCTTGTCTACGTATCTTCTGCCTCCCACACCCCCACCCCTTTACAGAGTATGTTATCTCTCATTTGGTCAGGGTCACCTCAGAGAGGAGATGTCCTGTGAATCTAAAGCTAGGCTCCCAGTTCAATAACTGTAAATTAAAAAATGTTCTTGAGAAGGCAGATGCAGGACAAGAATGCAGCTGCATACTTAGTATTGCTCTGCTGTTCTGTCAGTGCATTCCTAACCATGGATGGGGTCTCAGGAAATTAGAATTTATTTTTCTGCTTAAGCATATCTTAATCCAGAATTAGTTTTTGCATTAAAAAGCAGGTTGTAGCTTTTTACAAGCTGAACAGAATCTAGTTTGCTGAGAAAAGTAGACAAAGCAAATAAATCTAAGGAAGAAGAGAAATAAGACAGCAGAAATAAGTCCTAAGAAATGCAGAGTTTGTCCTGTAGCACTGGGTCTGTTTTCTGGACCATGTCCTATGTTGCAATGCTTGGTGAATACATGGTGCAATATCAGATGTTGCTCTGGACATGTAAGTGAGGCCTCCCCAAGAGGAAAATTGTTCTGTGATGCTGCATCTTCTCTCCCTGGAATCTGCATTTTCTGAGGCCTGTGCAGTAACTCCTGCCTCTGCTGCAAAGTCAGGTTTTGACAGGTTTGATAAATAAAAATCCCTGCACAATTTTTTTGCATGAGGAGAATATTAACTCTTGTATTGTAGACAAATCACATTCTGTGACTAAATCACACTGCTTTAAATTCACATGTCTCTTCACCACTTTTTTTTTTCCTTGTGCTGGGCTGCACTGAAGTGCTGTGTGCTGCTCAAATGCCTTGCCTGACCTCACAAGAGGCTTGGGGCTGACAGGAAGATGTCCCACCCATAGTTTTGAGAGTCTCTGGAATGAAGACAGATTTAATTTATGACTGTGTTTGATGCACAGGATACCATGACCATTTGACCTTGCACTTTCATGCCCTGTTAAGCAGCTGCAAGAGCTCCTTAGCTAAAATGGCCCCTTTCTAATTTTAATTTATGCTAATATTAATTTATAATGTGTCTAGGCAGCTGGCTGTTTAAGGAGCTGCTGTCAAGCTCCAGATATCTTTGCCTAAGGCTTTGGAGTGACCTGTCCCAGCAACACAACCACAGAGAGAGCCAGGGTGACTCCAGATTCCCGGAGTGCTTCTGTCATCACAACATTCGCTGTTCCTTCCTTCCTTTCCTCTCCAGAGGTGCCTTTTGTATATCAGCTCAGGAAGATCACTTCCATGCATTTTTTTTTTCTTTTTTTCCTGGTAGTCTTGTTTTCCCCTGTGTCCTTGCAGCCTGGAAGGCTCATGGGCTGCCTGGCTTGCTCAGTATCTGCATCAGGACTTCAGGAAGTTTTGCTTTTGCAGAAAAACATCTTCTGTATCCTGTTTGTTGCATTCTGGTTTGGGGAGTGGGGATCAAACCTGTCCTACATGTACTTACCAGCTAATTTCTGTTCTTTTCTTCCCTTCACTCCTAATTCTCCTTTTTGTCACTTTGAGCCCTGCCAGCTCCCTGGGCTCTCCAGGAGTGGCTGCTACAAAGATGTGTGTGTTCTCCTCTGTAAAACTGGTCCTTGTTTTGTGTTGCTAGGCTACTCCCTTCCAGCTGCCACTGAAGAAATGCTCCGTGGTGGGAAACGGTGGGATCCTGAAAAAGAGTGGCTGCGGCAAACAAATAGATCAAGCAGATTTTGTCATGCGGTAAGACACAAACCTCACAATGACACATTGTCCCCCCCTTCCCCCTGCTGTGCCTCAGACTTTTCCAAGCTGTTCAGTTGGGATTAATCAGTTATAATTTGCCTTGTGCCCCCCCGCCTTTGCTTTATACAAGCAATTTGGGTAAAAGTGTGAGAAGAGGCAAAAAAGGAGTTTGGTCTTGGTTCTGCAAAAGGGCTGTGGGGAGAATCTGCTGGTGGGTGAGGTTGTGACAGCTTGTGCAGTGTCTCAGGGAGGAGATGAGGAGCTGCTTTTCCCATGATTTGTGCAGTGATAGCCAGGGTGTTTCCATCCTGTGCTCTGTCCTCTGGAACTCAATGCCATCTATGCAACCCATGGAACTCAGGATGAGCAGGGGCTGATTTATGTGGCAAGGCTTAAGCTGGTACAAGCTAAAATCTTCCTGTATTTTTCTTCCCTCAAGACTGAACTTTGGCTGGTTGGCTGAGGAAAGGCCAACTTCCCTAGATGCAGGGTTTTTGGGATTCTTCATATGTCCTTTTCCTCCAGTCTTCCTTAAATCGTAAGAACCTGTCAGGAGGGATGTTGAACCAGCTACTGCTTTCGTGATTAAATTTGGCACTTTCTAGGTCTGCAATCCGTAAGGAAGAAAGACAGAAATTAGTTCCTCCCTGTTAAACATGAACAAGAGAAACATTGTGGGGGAGAAACTGGAGGAATGCTCCAAAAGAGATGAGAAAAAGGGTTGTTTTGGGTTTCAGATGGATGCACAATGAACACCCACTACAGCAAGTCTCCTGATTAGATCCTGATGGCTGATTATGAAGCCATACAAATTTGTACCAAACCAAATGCTATGCCTGTAATTTCTGGTTTGCATCTCAAAGACCAAAAATGCCTTCAGTGTTAAAGCAAAGAAACTGAACAAACTAAAGGCAGAAGGAAACATATACTTAGAGCATTCACAGAAGAGAAGATGTAAAGCACGAGGGGAGAGAGCAGCACTCTGATTGCCATTACTGCAAAACTCCTTGGGTGTTCCACAGCCAAAATACAAGAAACTGCAGGGTATGTACCATGGTGATATTTTCTGGAAATTGAAATGCTTTAGGAGCAATCAGTTACAAAAACAATAGAATTGTATAAAAGAAGAAGCCCAACAAAACAGCAGTTATTGCAGCTTGATCATAAAAAACCTTTTCTCTCCAGGGAGAGTAAAGCAACCATATGTACAGAGCTTGTTTTGATTTTGATTTGAAATAAGTGATAGGGAGAATCCTGCAAAAATCCCAGTTGCTGTCTGCAGGCTCTGTTGTATTAGTGATATGAAATGATATTTATGGAAAATGTTTCAATTCTTTTGGGTTAGAAATTAATACACCACTGGGAGAAAATATTTTTACAGCAGGTGAAAGGCAGGATTTAGTAGATCTTTTCTAAATCTGATTTCTGTAATCTGAGAGCTGAGAGAGAAGGAGCACAATGGTGACTTGCATAATGTTTTTCATTTTTTTGAAAACAAGTTTGTGTAATATCTTCAAAGTATTTCTGCTGTGTGAAATGTCACACCAGGTTTTGCCCTTGTTGTTTTCTTCCCTTCGCATTGGTTTGGATTTCACTTAGGTGTATTTCCATAAGCTTTGTCGTGTGAGAGAAGATGGCAGTCATATGTTGTCATTGCTAAAGTTGTTTAATGAGTTTAATGCTGAGCATCTTCTACAAACACAGAGATGAAAAGAGCAGCAGTTTTCAGCCCCTAAGGCATAGCAAGCTGCATCTGCAATGAGAAAGGTGCATATGGTCTCCATGTGTAGGTAATGCGGTTATAATGGGCTCTTGTGATTTTCAAGTTTGTCATCCTTATTTCTAAGGAAAGAAAAAGAAGGATTTTCGCCCTTCCTGCCTGCTGATGCTTATTTTAAGAGAGAAGTGTTGGGTACTAACCCTAAGCCCCCTTTTTGCCCCTGTTTTTCATATATTTACTCCTCAGTACCAGATGTGACAGTAAGAGAATTAAAAATAAGATTCTTAGGATGAGTCTTGTGTTTCAGTGTGTTCCTCACCCACACAACACTCAGCACTCTGCTGACTTATTCCAGAAAATAATTGGAAAAACAAATAACTTTCTGTTAACCAACTGATTTCCTGTAGTTTCCTCTGGATACTCAGGCTATTTCCTAATGTTTCCTGCTTAGTAAGGTGGGAATCAGACTTACTGATGAAAGGAATCAGATGTGTTTAAATAATGCATCTGGGACTGGCTTATGAAAGAATTTTCATTATTTAGATGCTGAAATGATAAAAACTAGGGTGAGATGTTAGTCTTTCAGAGTGCTTTTCAATAAAATTCAGCCAAAAATGGTTTCTTAAAAGCTAGTGTTTATTCAAAGCAGAGAGCATTAAATTGGGATCTGCCAGAGGTATTTATGCCACCTCTCTGCCCTAAGGCAAATCACTTATAGATCTTCCTTCACAAATATTTATTTGACTTGCCATTGAAAACTTCTACTGAGAAAGTTTCTACAATCTTTTCAAATAGTATTAATCTCATTAATTTGTATCCTACCCAGTGCAGGTGCAAGAAGCAACCTATCGTGACTTACTTTATTTTACTTTACTTTATGGAACTCTTTCTTGATTTTTAAGATCTTACAGTTCCTTTTGTCTGAGAATTAAAATTCCCTTACGCTTCTAGTCTGGTTTTTTTTTGGGTTTTTTTGTTTTTTTTAATCAATGATTTCAGATTCTGAAACCTCTTATTTTGATTCCTCTCTTCTGGTTTCTTTTGAAGTTGTCTACCTTCTCTTATATTGTGGTAGAGCAAACTAGGAACTGTTTCTTACCGGAGATTTCAATATATTGTGCATATCTTAACAAATACAGTCATGAAAAGGAGAAAATGTTCCTGGAAATTTTGTGTTTCTTGCTGAATGTGATTGAATTCCTCTATGTTTCATGTAGGTGGGAGGGACATCACTGTCCTTTTCCTTGGCAGTCCTTGATGATGAGAATTTAAGGTTTTGAGAGCTGGTATTTATATGCAAATGGCTGCTGATATAGCTCCACTGTGGATTTTTTGGTTTTGGGGTTTTTTGCATTAGCAAAAACCTGCAGAGAGAAAATGCCCAAACCCAACAACATAAACAACTGAAAGTCTTTATCTGAAAAAAAATTCTAATTCTACTTGTCTCTGAGAATCACTGTTTCATTTTTGCCTTTTAAGCATTACAAATACTCTTCATAAAATTTTTTAAAGGACAAATTTGAAGTTAAGCATATTTTAAAATCAGTATTTTAGTGTCATTTCTGTGTATCAAGGAGATTTCTCCTGACTGATTTTTGGGGCAGTACTTGGATATTGTTTGAATGTATTTTCATCTTTATCTGCTGCTCCTTCCTTCTTCTAAGTCTTTACAATAGAGCATTTAGGACTGTCCGCTGTGGACGTTTCTCTCTGCTTCTATTTTTTGGAGTCTTGGCTCTCTGCTTCACAGAGTAAATTTGCTCAATTGCTTTGTCTTTATTAGGCTATCATCCTGCCCACCAGAACAAGATTGTGATCAGAACTGAGATACACATACTTAAATAGCCACTTAATTTTTTTTCTTTGTGTTTTCTTAGTAAATTCTATAAGATGAAGGTGCTCCACAATGTAATAGTAAAAAGCCAGTTTTGCTTGCAAAACTTCTAATACCAAAGAATGGCATCAGTCGGGAGCCTGATACTGATAAACAAGACAGAAGAGAGTGAAAATCAGAACTTTAAAAGAGTTTGGATTAAAAAACCACAACTTTTCTATAGATAGTAACAGCCTCTTCCACAGCCTCTCAGTCTGTCAAAAATGCCAAGTATGTGCCTTTGTTTTTGCTCAGCAGCTACATAGATCTCATCTCTGCAAAAGGTTTTGTTTCTGCATTTCCCCACAATCTGGTACAAAAATGTCCTTTTGTGCTTGTAGGTGTGGTGCACTAGGGGACAACTGTAGCCTGATCCAGCATTTATACAGCACTTCTACATTTTATGAAGCCTGTCAGTCCTGAATGTCATTTAAAATCTTGACTGTCTTTGTGTGCAGGTGCAACCTTCCTCCTCTATCCAGTGAGTACAGCAAGGATGTTGGATCCAAAACCCAGCTGGTGACTGCAAATCCCAGTATAATCCAGAAAAGGTAGTGAGCATTTTGTTCCTTTTCTGGTCAGGGAAAGAAAAAAATCTTCATCCATGTCATAGAAATTAGTGCATCAGAGTTGTATTCTTAATAATCTGATCGTGGAAGGGGATCTGGAAGAGGTGAAATAGGCAATGATTTGGTATGAGGTGAAACAATTAAAAATTAAACCCCTGATCCTTTCAGTATAAACAGGGAAACTCAGGGAGGTATATACTGATGGGTGCCCCAAATTACTCTGCTGCTCAGGCCAGCTGGCTGCTGCAACCTACAGTTAATGAAGATGCTAATTTAGGTTTCTCTTTGCTTCAGCAGAGATAACTTCTGGGTCCTCACTGTCTTTGCATTATTTGTTTGACAGTGCCTTACAGAGTACAAAAAGGGGTTAGGATGGAACTGCTTGGCAGGTTGTGATCTTACAAGCTCTGCTTTCTTAGGAAACTGGGACAAATTTCTGTTGTTTATTAGAGGTGGTTGAAATTTTCCAAATGTCAGTAGCTGATGAGAATGGGGGAAAAAAATGCCAGTGCTATCTCTGATTTTGCCTTCCTGAATTTTAATTGCCACGTTCTTTGTTTATCATCAGGAATGAGGTAGGCTGTTCTCAAGCAGAACAAGACGTGGTAGTAACCTGCCATGTTCACTGAAAAACATGAGAGAAAAGGCATAAACCAAGGGGATGAGCAGGAAATGAATAGGCATAAAGAAATGTGAGGACCGGGAGGTGAAACGCTGTGAAAGGAAGCAAAGCAGGGAAATGAAGTACCTGGTAGAAAGCCAGGTGTTTTAGAAAGCATAAAGGCACTGGCTTGGAAAAGGATATTTGATGGTATTTAAATGTAATATTTTTCCTCTCTTACAGGAATTGAAGGGTTCTCTAGCTTTGTGTGTGGAAGAGATGGCAGTCTTTGGCAGAGTAGAACAGAGAGGGCGAGCAAGAGGGAAATGCAGAAGTAATGAGCTCCAAGAGCTGATTCCAGGCAGAGAGTGCCTGAATAGGGGAAGACACAGAAGTGCTTGTGGGATGAGATCAAAGCAAACCAAGCAGAATTGGCAGGGGATGGCACCAGGTGCCAGGCAAGAAGAGGGAGTTACTCGAGGCAGTGGACCTGAAGACAGGGAATCTGAAAAGCCTGTGGGATGTAGATGGATAATGAGGTTGATCTCTGGAGTGGGATGCAATGGCCAGAACATCACATCAAGGAAAGCAGATCAGTTTGGCCATGGCATTTGGGATGAAATGAAGAGGAGCAGTGTGAAACACAAAGCTTGCAGAGGGGTTTACAGCTTTCAAGGCAGAGGACTATTGAACTCAGACATATTTGTTTTGCACCATCAAGGCCTGGAGCAGAAAGCTCGCCATAGTTACTATTCTTGAACAGAAAAGGAAAAGAGTTTTAGTGATGCTTTGAGGAGACTGTGGAGCTGCACTGGAGAGATCATGGAGTTACCCAGCAAGAGGGGAAGCAAGGAATGAGCAGATGGTTGAAAAAGCAGATGGAGAGAGCAAGGTGCTACTTTGTGAGGGGTGGATATAGCAAGGAGGAGGGGAGTGGGAAATGGCTAAAGAGAAAGAGAGGAAGGAAAAGGGGTTGTGGTCAATGTCAGTTTTCAAAGTGAGTGAGCAAAAACTGCAATGCAAGACCTTGGATGAGAGGAATGTGGAGTGTATATGTGTGTGTATTGATTAGGGGGAGATAAACACCCAGTAACTGAGAGTGACACAGGGAACACATTCATGGCACTGAAAATTGGCAGAAGCCTCCTCTCAGGCTTGAAGTTCTTGAAAGATCTGAAGCTTTGCTTCCTCTGGCTGGTCAGCAAGAATTTTTTTCTTTTTAATTTTTTTAAAATTATTGACTGATGTTTCCTGTGTGCTGTCCAAAGTAATTATTTAACTTCCTCTGTGTTAAGTTAGGTTAAATCTTGAAAGTTAAAATAGAAAAAAATGGTTACAATTCTGTCATCACTTTCTATGGAAAGAAGCATTTTAAGGAATTAAGATTGCTTATAAATACAGATTTTCATTAAATTCAAAGGCATTCAGATTGCTGACTGATACGTATCTGCTTCTCAGCTGTGAGTTAACTAGCCTCACATAATGGTATTATTCATTGTCATTCTTCCCCTCTCCTCTTGTCCATACTCAGAGTAGGTTGATATTGATGAGGCCTGACATCTCAATTATCTCTCAAGCGTCTTATAGCAGGTTTAGTGAATCAGTCCTGCAATACCATCCATGACTTCTTACCCTTACCAGGTAATTTATGATGAGGCATGTTGAGCAGGGCAAAATTTTCATACCAGGGATGTGGAGGCAATTTTCTGTGTGGCTCTAAAACCAGAATTAGTGCCTTGAGAGAATCAAACTTTTGGCAGTAATCATTGAAGAGATACCACCATCTCCCTCGAGACTTAGAGCCTTAGGATGGGAGAGTAAAGATTTAATCTAGGAGTAGATTGACTTTAGAGATAACTTCTAAACATTGCTTTTTGCAAAACTTAAAGATCAAGTTCCTACTCTGTTTTCAGCAGGAAACATGACTGTGGGGGTATCACAGTTTTCACTTGCGAAATATTTTTCTCTCTTCTCATTTGGGTTTGAAAAATGATGGGGAATTTCCTGCCCTAAGTTCACTTAATATAATGCAGGAGAACTGACAATAGATGCATTATGGTAGAAATTTTCCTGTCTAAGAGGATGCGTGATGACTGTCCCAGTTTCTTTTTTTGTCTAGAAATTTTTACAGGCATCTCCCTTCCGTTAATATTGGAACTCACAGTCCTTCAAGCCTGTGTGAAACTTCTTTTTCCACTTGCTATTCAGAACTTATTTTTCTGTCAAAGCCTGTCTTGAGGTTGCAGTTGGGATTGAAATGTTGCATAAAGCTGCTCCTGGGGCCAAGGTGACCTCTCCCACCCTCCACCCCTGAATATTATTGTGGGACTGCAATCCACATCTTTGATGTTCCCAGTTCATTCCCCCACCATCCTACAGTCCCTTATCTGCAGGGAACCACTCTGTAGGCAGAATATTATTCTTTATTTGTCCTGTGTTTTATTTTCTTTCCAAGAGTAGCTGCTGTAAGTCCCTGCTAGGAAAGAGGCAGTGCAATGGAGAGACCTGGCACATGCCTACAGCCATTCTTAAGACTTGGGAAAAATCAGCAAGGTTATGTCACTTAGAGTGATTGTTTCCATATTGTGAACACTTGTCTGCAGCTGTGGAGAGGGACAAGCCAGTGGATCACACATGAACTTAAAAATGCTTAAAAGGTAGGGATGTTTTTTGACCAATGGCATAAGATTTTTAACTAAGAAATTTAAAAAGTCACTATTTGGGATGTGGATTGTTATGTTTCTAAAGTCACTGGATGTGGGCTGTTTAGGAGAAGCAAATACTACGAATTTCTTATCATCTTCAACCAGTCTTGCAAATGTCATACAATAATACTTTGTCTAAACTAATTAAATCTGCAAACAAATGCTATTTGCAACAATATTCCTTTCTACTGCCACGTCTGCTTATCTGTCTCACCCCTGCACAATTGCATCATCAATAACATGGACATAATAGTCCAAACAGATGTTTCTCAGCATTCAGTGAGTTTCAGCTCAGTTGATGTTTGTTGCTGAATATTTTATCCATGAGCTGCGAGTTTCTGACCTGTGTGGAAATGCGAACTTCCGTCACTGAATGTGAACAATTTCCTTTCAGTAAACTAATTCACCTTTTTCACCTCTGTGATATTTGACAAGTTTTTGCTGCATCCAAGTGTCTTGCACTAAAGCATGATAAAGGAATGAGACTAAAGGCTAACAAATGCAATAATTCTGCCTCTGAGCCTGGAAATGTCAGTTAAATATTGCTGCTGTTTATTAGGTTCCCATGGATTTTGAGTGGGATTAACTTTGCTTTCTGGTGTCCCCTGCATCTTAGCGATAATTAATAACCTTTCCTGGATTCAGTCCTGAAGACATCTTTGAATCCAACTGACTTGCACTGTTAAAAATAAAGAGATGGAACTGAAGCAATAATTCAATTTGATAAAAGCTTCCTTCATTTTTGATTAAACAAATGTACAGTATTATGCCTGTTGCTGACACTTATGAAAATGGTACATGAGAATTCCTCCTGACTGTGTCTCCATGTAAAAACTACATATTCTGTTCCTAGGTAGTTACATTATAATTTGGTAATTGCTAAAGATCAGAAAAAGAAAGAAACCTGCCCATAAAATATGTTATTAAAAGAAAACCCTTAATGTTCATCTTGTCCTTTCTTTAGAAGTCAAGTGATGATAAAATCTTTCCCTGTAAAGTCAATTAGTCACCAGATTTCAAATACTTCCCATAGAGTTTCTGTTTTCATTCCTGGTATCTAAATATGTCTCAGATTATTTCATTGAGAAGAAGTCCAAAGTGATGAGAATGATTCTTTTCATTCACATTGCAAAACTGCCCTTTTCTCTTCTTTTGCAAGAGCCTCTGGACATCTGTGCTAACAGCAAGGGGATAAAATTTCTGGGAAGTTCTTCTTTAGAGGCAAGACTGTGATAAACTCTTCTGTGTATGGAGGTTGCTTTAAGTCCCATTTGTTGGTAATCAATTTTTTTCCCTCCTCTAATATAAAGTTCCTTTAAAAGCTTTACACTTGTGTTGCTTTAGTTTCTCTTTGTGAGGAACATCTAGTTTTGTCCTCGTTTGAAAGAAAATGAAGTGAAACTGTGGGGATGGAGAGGACTGGCCCAATGTTACCACCAGGAGAAAGGCAGAGCCAAAAAAAAATTTAGAATTTCTGATTGGTTTTGTGTTTTATTAGCTGATGAACAGAAATATGTGGAGTTGGAACAAAGTCCTGCTGTGATTGGAACAGTTTGTTGCTCTTATAGCTATGCTTTGACCTCATTTAAAGAAATGGCTTTTGCTCTCTTATCCATTCCCTTTAAAGCACAAAATACAGCAATGAGCAGGAAGAAAGAGATCCAGGAACCCTGAGCCCCAAGGAAAGGACTGTTGGATTTAGAGGTGTCTCAAAACGTACCATTGGCTCCAAAGAAAAAAGTCAGGTGCTGTTGGCAAGAAGAGAAAAAATGGGATGAAATTTTGGGTTAGGGAAATGGGAAGTAGGAGGAAAAGTTTAACCTGGTAGCAGAAAAGGAGGGAGAAGGAAAGACTGAAGAGAGCAGTAAGAGTTTTCCAGGGTGGAGCTGAGGATGATGCCTCATCAGCAAATGCAGTTGTCACGTCAGGAAGAATTTCCCCAAGAATCTACAGAAATCTCCATGCTACAGAAATTTAAAGGACAAGTTACTGTGGCGATGAAATGGGAAATTTTAAATGAGATCATGGTTTGATGCTTTCACTTCAACAAAAAGAAATGTTTTATTAGTAATTGTCATAAATCAGAGACAGAAGATGCCAGGATAAAAATAATTTGTTTGGATTTGTGATTGAAATATCATCACATTTCAATTCTAATGTGCGTTTAACGTAGAATTGGAGAGGAATAGGGTGGATTACCTTACACGTGCATTTGCAGGTCTCCTGTCTTCAACTGTGACTTTGATGAAAATCACAATTATCTCCATTGTGAATGATTTGTTAATTGCAAAATCTTTGCCTGACCAAAATCGCCAGTGCTTGCCTATCTGTGGGGATATTCATTAACACGTTGTCTCACACGTTTTCATTTTCTTGGCAAGCCATGGCAGGAAGATTGCTGCTTTTCATTCCTCCCCCTTCTCCCACCTCCTGGTGTCTTCTGCAGACCACTGTATCCAAGAGTCTGCCAGCACTACCAAACAGAGAGACAACCAGCTGTCTGATTTTTCCATTATTAGGCCTGTGAAATGGCAAAGCTATATATGTCCTCGAGCAAATAATGCTTTTTTTTTCATCCTTTTATTCCTGCAGTAGGACTTGATGTGAGAGCTTCCTACTGCCGGTATGTGGAATTGTGTACCTTATGTTTAAGTATCTGAGTAATACCTTCAAAGTCACTGGAATAATTTATATGTGCTTTGTTGGGCCAAGCAATTTCATATCTTCTTTGTACAACCCACATTTTTTTCAGGGTTACACCTCCAAAGCTTTTTAAGTGCCTAATCCATCTTCAGGTGGATTTCTTTACAGTCTTTCTTTACAGTCTTTGATTTAACCTAGATTTTTTTTACCACTATTGCATCTCTTGGATTTTTTCAGATATCAGTTGGAAAGCAAATATATCTGTATCTCTTTTTAATGAAGATACAAGGCATCCTGCAATGAGAAGGACTGCAGGTAATAAGGGCACAGAAAACTGCTACTTCGCTGCAGTCTGCCAGATTGTGACATTCCCACTTTTTCTTTTTTTCCTGGATCTAAAGAACTTTTGCTGTTTGCAGCATCTGCAGCCATGTGATCCCATAAACTTCAAAGAAAACCTTCAAATTCAGGAGACTGCTACAGGAGTGTAGGAATTATCCTTATGGATAGCAGGCCAAAAGCTTTAGGTTGAGCATAGATGTCAGAGAAGCAGAGGGGTTAATTAGTGTCTGTTTCCTCATTAAACAGTGGGGAGGATTGCTGAAAATGGGATTATCCAGCTGAGAAGGCTGGTAGGTTTTATACCTCAGTGAGAAGTCTGAATCAGTAGCACTTGGAATAGATGCTGAAGGAAAGGATGAATAGAGAGAGAAATGCTGGAGTTCTTTAGGAGAACAGACTCTCTCCTGGTGTAAATCACTGTAGTACTTCACAAACTTCAGGGATTTTTAGGTAAACTAGAAAGGTAGGTGGATCTTGAGAAATTTTTTTTCAGGGGTTGGTAAGTAAATAGCCAGAGCAGTATCAGAACCCTAAGGAGGAATTTTTGGGACTGTTTTTTTCACATGTTCTTAGAAAATGTTAAAAAAAAAAAAATAAAAAGCAGAGTAGTGCCTTAGGAGAGGTTTTTGGATTATATACTAGAAAAACATTTTTCACTGAAAGGGTGGTAAAGCATTGGAAGAGAAACGGTGGAGTCACCATCCCTGGAAGTGTTAAAAATGTGTGGATATGGCACTTGAGGACACAATTTAATGGTGAAAATGGTGGTGGTTGATGGCTGGACTTGATGTTCTGAGAGGTCTTTTCAAACCTTAATGATTCTATGATTCTACCTTTGTGAAAAGATTGGGGGAAAAAATAAACCAAGGGCAGAAGAAATCAGCTACTCTGACTTAGTTTAGTCCATGGAAACAGAGTGGAAATTGTTAAACACTGAAGGAAGCATCTACATGCTCAGAAGGCTCTTCCCAGAAGGTAACAAAGAAATAAAATGTCATCATCATTGAAGAAAAAGTGTCATCAGGGACTGAAACTTACTTTCAAAGCCAAGGTGTGCAAGGTATGAAAGTCAGTTTTCCAAGTCTGTCTCAAAAATTTGAGCTGCTAATCCTGATTGATTAATGTTCCATAAGAAGCCTTGTAAACAGCTTAATTCTGACAACTTTAAAATGTGTTTTTAAACTTGGAGGCAGGCAAGTGGGAGAAGAAAGCATCAAGCAGCTCTACCCACAGGCTCATTACTGTTCATTAAGAGAGGTCTTTGGAGGAAATGTTCTGATTTTATTGTAGAGATGTCTGTGTTTCACTTGTATGCAGGCTGACAGAATGAACAATTAGGTAGCTGTGTATAAGCAAAATGGGTAGAAAATTTATGGAAGCCAGCATTTCAAAATGACACAGCAGGGAGAAAAAGACAGACAAGTTTGGGGTTTTTTTACCAGAAATCTTCATTTTTCTCTTCTGAGTTAGTTGAATTTCTGAAGGTGGTCTCAGAGCAGCCAGTAAGACAGTGAGTTGTGGTTGCAGAGTGTTCCTCTAATGGTTTCCCTGGACCTCTGGGGAGGGATTCTGCAGTGCAGAGGGATCCAATTAAATTGTAATGTGTGGCCTAAGGGGTATGAGTTCATCTGCATCTTCCACCAGAGAGCTCAGCAGCAGGAATTCCTCTGCAAGAGGGTAAGAGGACCTCAAAAGGTGGATGGTGGTGACAGGGGAGACAGCTGAGCAACAAAAGAAGTCACGGTATCTGTGATGCTCCTGGTGTGGTTTCGACTCTCCCAAGCGCAAATGGAGAAAAGACACAACAGAAGTTTGTAAATGCAGCAGAGGTGTGCCTGCATTTTAGGGTGTGATGTGAGAGGCTGTTGTGCTCATTTGTAACCATGGAAGACTGTTTTATCAATTTCTGGGTTTTTTACTGTCTGAGTGGAACCACAAAGACTTCTCCTGAGTTCCATGAGCACTCAGGATATATCAAGGGGTGGTGTGGTCATTTGAGCTCTACCTCCTGTCAGATTTGTCATCCCTGTAAGATCAAAAGTTTCCAGTGCATTTACTTGTGTTAATTAAAGCCTGAACACCTGGAGAATAATCACAAAATAACCTCAGGCTTGCATGAGTTTAAATTTGAAAAATTAGAATACAAAGCTAGATCAAAGTGTGTAGACAGCTTGTAATGTTGAACAGTATTATTAACAGCTAATAAAAGATGGAGCTGTAAAGTGGGAGTACGAAAGATCTCCAGTAGAGTAATTTTAACACTCTCCCTTGAGTATGTGAATATACACTTGTAAGATTTGGCATTGCTGATTTTGGCAGCTGTCTATGCATTTGAATAACTTCTGTACTTCTCACTGAGGCAGGAAGGATGCTAAAATCAGACCCTTAAGGTTCTGACTCTTTAAGTCAAATTGCACACTAAAATTAAGGGTTCATTTCGCATGAATTTTGAAACAATGCGCAAGTGACTTCTCAAGTGTCTTAGAAAAAGACATTTTAGCTACTTTATGAAATTTTTGTATGTAAAGTCTTACAATTGTTTTTTACTTCATTTGTGCCAGCTCCTCTAACTGGTTTGTCTAAGGGGGTTTGGATTCTTTTTGCTTTAGAAGGAAAAGGAAATTCATTTTTCAGACTGGAAGGTTCCACTGTGACTTTCCCACCTTTTTTGCTTTTTCTAGGATTGCAAACCTTGTACAAAAATGCAAGAGTGGGCTTGGAAACAGATGATCTTTAAGGTCCCTTCCAACCCAAACTATTTTGTGATTCTCTAAAGATACACGTATTATTACATGTATTAATTTATTCTATTACATGGTGGGAAGGTGTTGATTCTTGAGTGGTAATTATTACTTCTGCTACTACTGGCAGGCCTTACATACAAACAAGACAGTGCTGCTGCCTGGGTTTATGCCCAGAGGAATATTTCTAATTAGTAGCAGTGGTGAATTTGTATTCAGAATACTCTTTGCTGAATTTTTCAATGCCATGCCTGTTTCATACAGCAGGTTAGCATTGAGTAGCACTAATATGAAGCAGTGTGCAGTAGAGAGCTGAGCCTGTTGCTGTTTCCATGGCAAAAGTTCATCCTGTGGTTTAAAAGATGGTAGCTCATTTAAAACTTCAATCAAGACTTCTTCCTCATTCTGATCTCTTACAAGCTTCAGTCTCTGTTCTCTTGTACTATCCAATAATGAAGTACTGTAAATCAGTAATGTAGACTTTCACCAGATGGTTGTGTTTACTATCCAGCTCAGAGGAAGTCATCTAATGTTACCTTTTCCAACCCCATTCCAGGCAGAGGCTGGCTAAACACTGTGGTTAGATTTTCAAACACCCAAGTCTAAGCATGCAATTTGTAAAATTCTTCTTGCTCTCTGGAGAGGCTGAGTGGACATGGATTTTCATAGCTGAGGTGACTTACCCAAGTCTTGGCAGTGCTGTAAACATGCAATCAAAGAAGCCACCACCTTGGCAGGTTTGAGTTGAAATCTTTTTTATAGCTAAGCTTTAGGGGGATTCACAGAATCATGGCAGGCTGAGGTTGTGAGGGACCCCTGGAGATCACCCTCTGCTCAAAGAAGGCCACCTAGAGCTGGCAGCCCATGTACTTTTTTAGAGATTTTTAGAAAGAACTTGAAATCTATTCTGTAGACATAGCATTTTTCTACTTGCTCCCCATGACAATATTAAAGACTTTCAAAAAGAATTAAAGACAAAATAGAGTAATCAGGAGAAAATGATGAAACATGACTCAGTTATCTTTTCATAAAAATAAGTTCAGTAACTAGAAGATCTACTTACACTATGCAAGGTAAAAGTGGGTGCTTCTAAGATTCATTAGACTAATTAAACTTGCTCTTGATATGAAGAGTTGCTTTTCAGATATTTGTGACCAACCTGTGTCCTACCTTCCCTTATGGTTATGGCAGACTGATCTTTGGGGAAAATGACAATCCAAGAAGTAGTCAGATTTGTATCCTGACAGTGGGCTTGTTGAGCAATAGTCATGGCAAGAAAATAGTAAGAGTTAAGCTTCATTTTTTGAGAAATCAATTAACTTCTAAAACAAAAGAAAAAAGCCCCACAACCAAACACACCCTTCTTTTATAGCATTTGCAGTGATCAATTTTGTGAGGCCTGGGCTTTGAAACAGAAGTTACAAATTTAATCAGACATCTATCAGAGGTTGCCAGCTAAAAGTGAAGATTTTGCATCAGTGCCAGGTTTGTTGTAAGCTCCCATTATTTGTGGAAGATGGGAAGGATGAATAGCCAGAGGAAAACCTTGTAAATCTGAATCAGGCTGGGGGCAAAGGTGGAGCTTTTGTGATGATCAGAATATGATCCTGCTGTATGTAGAGATTCAAGCATTTTCATGGATGTAAAGCACAGCTGTGAGCCAGGAAAATTCATTGTTCCCTAAATGGTTCATTCCTGGAGATGGGCAGCTTATCATCTGCTCACGCTCTTCCCATCAGCCCTAAAAGGATCAGGTAAGCTCAGTTTGCTCTGGGGTGATCCAGCTGGGGCTTTAGCAGGGATGTGCCAGGCAGATAGATATCCCAGGAGTCCTGGTTGTGCTCTGTTCTTAGGTCAGCCACTTGTGACATCCAGGCCTGGATCACCGAGTGCTTGGAGGCAGAACGACACTCAATCTAGGTGTTTGTGTTGGCATGAAGGTGCCTGGATACTGCTAATGAGGAAAACGAGGGGCAGTTCAGAAGTTCACTTCACAGGCTGTCTCTTGGCTGGAGTCCACCCCCACCTTGTCCCAGTCAGCCTCCCAGGGAATGATGACTGAATCTGTTCTCATCCCTCTGTGTCAGGCAGGAAGGAAAAGCTGTGGAGTGTGGGTGGTACCAATCACGTTTGACAGCAAGTGGCAGGGTCTGAGCTGGCCTTTGCGAAGGGTTTCTGACTGCTGGATCTTACCTGTAACAGGGAGCAGGAATCCAAAGGCTTGTTTGTGGGGCAGGATTGAAAAGACTCCGTCTCCATCCCGCTTCAGAGGGTACATTTTTTGTAAGCTGAAATCAAGCTGCTGTTTACACTATTGCGGAGGTGGAGCATTTAGCAAGGATGAAACATCCCTGTCCCTCATTTTCAGACAAGAGAACAGAAGCATGAGGGAGCCATCACAGACTAGCAGTGAGTCAGAGTGAAGTCCAGAGCAGTGTATCCCTGGCTCTTTGCCCAGTCTGTAATCACAGGTGTTTGTTGAGGTACCTGGTGTGTAGAAGACTTCACGTTCTTGGCCACTCATGCAACATCTTTCATGAGTATTAAGTCTGCAGGGAGGGATTAATGGGACCTGCCAGAAAACCTGTTTCTGTCCACAGAGTTGCTAATTGCTGTTCACACACTGTCAGGGTTTGGTTCTCACCTGTGACTCTTCTTCCCCAGATGCAGAGGTGCACATTAAGCAACAAATTTACTGTCCAAGGAATTTTCCTCTGGTACGGACTGGCAGGACCCTGAGCATCCCACTTTCCTATGGAGCGGGTGATATCCATCAGGGATGTGTCTCTTCCTGTTAGTTTTCCACAATCAGTGAGCAGCCACAGCACAGAAGGACCTTCAACCTCCTCTTTTTATTTTTGTCAGTGTTGCTGGATGTTGCTGGGTCAGCTCAGTTCTACAGTACTGTTTACCCTTCCTCTCGATTTGCCATTTGCAACCTTGCCTGAAAATGTGTGTCTGTGAAATGAAGCCTTAAATAACACCATTAGCAACAGTCCTGGAAACCCAAGGAAAAAAATAATAAATTAATCAGTGGTGGTGATTAATTTTATTTACTTGGAATAAAGTGGGTGTGATATATCAATGGAGTTTTTTTTTCCCTTTGTGTGCTTAGTAGTAGCAGATAAAAATTCTGTCCTGTAGAGTGAACTGCCTTTTAAGGGACTGATTCCTTGGACATGGAGAAGGGAATTCATGCTTGACAGGCTCCAAATTGTGTTCTCTTGTCTGCAGGTGGCTCTACTGAGGATCTGCTAGCTGTGTTAAAATAACAGAGGTATGAGAGTTGAAGCTCTGACCCAGAATTTTCAGTATGAATTTTGCTTGTTTTGCACTATTCAGAAAGGCTTCTCATTCCCTGAAGGACACTTAGTGATCATTGTGGCAGTGAGATTCCAGTGGTCAGGGCAGAAACTGGGAAGCAAGATTGTGTGCTAATTTTCAGATGTCAGGAAAGGCCTTTTGCTTTAGGTAATTTGTTGGAGAAATTGGCTGCAATGTTACTGGCAAATAAGGGGTTTGTTTTTTAGGGTATCTCTGGAATTCCTGATGACCTTTGTTAGAACTCAAATGACATCCTCAGCTTAGAACTGAAGTGAGACTGCTTTTGCCTTTGTGAACAGGGTGCAGTTCTTAAATTGAGACAGGATATTAGGTAATCTAGTTCCCATTTTCTATTTTATGCTTTACTCAACCATTTAATCTGGCTTTCTGTGTAAAGCAGTATTGTCTAACTGAGGGTGTGCATGGGGGCTGAATCCAGCCTTTGGAAAGCTTCTGTCCAGACTCACTTTCACTGGAGTTGGGGAATAGCTGGTCCAGCAGCAGACACCATCTCACTTGCCAGGTGACTCCTTCTCAGCCCAGCAAAGGGGAAATTGCTGCTGCTGGAACCAGGGAGGAACAAGGTGGACTGGCAGCTACTACCTGGTACAGACAAGGTGACAGAAGAGCTTGGCGGGAGGAGGGGAGGCAGATACAAAGATCTAAACCCCAGATCTGCTTCTCGTCTTTCTTGCATCGTGGTTTCCCCTTTCCTCACTGAACACATAACAGCAGATCTGTGTGTTTGGAAGCAAAACTATGGTAGTGCCACAGGAGAGTTGGCCAGGAGAATTGGTCTGTGACTGATGTGGGGGCAATGCGTGCCCCTGACAAGGCTCATGTTCCCTCTGTGCTGCAGACAGACCGGCCATGAACATCCTTCAGCAGCCCCCTGGCAAGGACTTGTCTGTGAATTGCTCAGAAGCTCCTTTGCCACTTCCTTGAGCACAGTTTCCTGGAGTTTTGAGCCGTGCAGAGTGACTGAGGGGTTGCGTGCATGGGCTGTGATTAGTGAGTGCAAGCTGCTCAGGCAGCTCTGACAGCAGCAGCCTGGAGAAAAAGGACATCTTAGGATGTGATGAAGAGACAGATTTCAGGAGGGTGGCTCACTAATAGAGCCAGGCATAAGTTGTCACTGTTTTTCTGTGCATATCCTTTCATTTGGTGAGAAAAATTGGTTCAAGCCTGGGTTTTTGCTCCCTTTGTACATTTGCTCCCAGCAGATAAGCACATTACTTTAAAAAATATTTGCTGTATCTGTAAATTTGCCCTGAATTCTAGGGCATATTTAGGGGAGGAAAGGAAAAAGATGGTTGAATAAAGAATTTTAAGAGCAAACTGTTTATAAGGTAGGAAATCATCAGCTATCTCCTCTCTTGCAGCAGCTGTGGATGAGAACCTTGAATGAGAACAACTTGAATATGGAGTGTTCAGTGCTCATAACAAATTGCTTACAAATTGCACAACACAGGTCATTTCAACAATTAAATCATTTTCAATGACTTTTTGATGTGTGCATGGACTGCTCAGTGGGCTGTTTAGTAGCCCTCCCAATAACTCTGGTGTTGGTTTGTTTGCTCTGCTGTACTCACTTAGCTCTGAGTCATTGTGAGCTGATGCAGAAATTATCCATGAGTCTCTTCTTGATATTTAAATTGTATTCTATTAAGCAGCATGCTTCATGCCATATAAGCCTTGACTCAAAGATCTGGCTGGATTAGCCATGCAGGCACAGCTGGAGTTGCAGATAATGGATAACATCCTCAGCTGGTGTATTATATCTGTATAATTCTGGGGAAGCCAAGGGAGCTACACTAATTCTCACCATCTGAACAGCTACAGTTCCTGCAATTGCTCTTTCTCTCAGCTGCCAAAGCTTATGTTTGTGCCTTTGTGCTTCTCCAGCAGAACTTAATGATATCCCTTGTGCCTGAATAGGGCAGAGTGCCCTGTAAACAATAGGCATTGTTTTGAATCACTGAGTGTCGGTGCTGGGAACTGCCTTTGCCTTTCCTCAAAATCGAGGTGTGTGCAGCACTTGTGGAGGACCAGATTTGGGTCACTTCTGAGGTACTTTTACTTTTTACTGTACTCTTCATTTATAATGAAGATAGCACTGGACTAAGGCTGGTTATTTAAATTAGCAATTCATAAGCCCTTAATTAGAGACAGATTCCCCATTTCCTTTACCATTTAAATTATTTACACTAATGTGTCTCCTTTCCAGATGTCCACAGTGAAACATAAGCAAATACCAATTATTGCAGAAATCTATAACATAAACAAGCCTGTAGTTCTTAAAAACTCACAAAAATAATTCCTGAATATTTTTAAAAATGTTTTTGCATAGTCCTTGGGAAATTTTCTGTACAAAAACCAACATTCCAGCGTTATTTGTTTTGGCCATATGTATGAAAAAGGAGTGGGTTGAAGCGTGTCTTAGCCTTCCTCTAAAATCAATCCTCTACAACCTCTCAAAGAGGGAAAAAACTGCTTTACCTGGTGAATAATGTTTGCAGATGCTGGATCCCACTTTAGAAAGCATCTTTGATAACCAGATTGGCAGCTAAGCATTTTGGATGGAAGGCTCCATCAAAAATGTTGCCGAGTTCCCATCAGTTAAGGTCAGCAAGCAGAAAAACTCTGAATCAAACTCTTGGTAGCCTTGTATTCTCATAGTAGTGTTGTATCCCCCAAATCACTTACTCTGGATGTGAAATTTTGTAATTAAAAGCAGAATTTGGGTTTGGAGGAAACTGAAACTTATTGGGAGCAAGAAGGTCCTGAAATTGTAATTTTGTGTTGTTTTTATTCAATGATGAACTACAGAATGACTAAGACAGCCCTTCTGGCAATGATTAACATTGATAGAAACCCTCACGTTTCCAAAAGGCTCTGCTCCCACTCTCGGTTCCTATATATTTTCCATGCCTATGCCTTTAAATTAATGTGGTTTCTTTAGAGAGTGTAATTGGATATTTTTATGGTGGATAGCAGGGAAGGCTGTCTCATATTTTGCAACCTGACATTATGATGCCTACCCATAAATCAGCAATGTGCTTTTGGCCACCAAAACACTAACATTCTTTTCTCTAGGAATCAGCCAACCCGTAATATGTGTGGCAGCAGCAGTGTGTTATCAAAAAAAGACTATTTTATCCCATTTTTAATTTACTGCTGCTTTATCTTTCTTTAGCCAGGGGATACTTGGAGCAGTTTGAGTAAGAGGAAAAGCTCCTTTTTCTCTCCTTGGATGTCCAGCGTGGGTGCAAATCACTGCTCCTAAGAATAGTTTCACCTGGTCAAAATGTGAGGGGAAAAATACAAATCTTTTATCTGAGCACCAAGAACTGAAAGTAGCACTGGCAGTTGTAGGCTCAGACAGACCACATGTGTGCCTGTGGTTGAACTGGACATCTGTACAGACAGATAGCTCGTGTGCGGCAGCAGTGCCTGCTGCTTTCACCTGTTTGCGCAGAAGTGAAACAGGAATTTGTATCCTCCCTGTAGGTCATCAGGAGATCCTAATCTCCACCATCTGGTTTATCGATTCTGCTCTGAAATAAGATTTTTTTTCCTGTTTATTTGCCATTCTAACAAGTTAAAATTGAGCAAATGAGGAAAGTGTTACATCTTTAACTTTTTATGTTTAAAAAATTCTGATTAAAAGATAATCAACTAATTTATGGGTGATTCATCATTTCCTCAGGAAAAGCATTTTCACGTTAGTTGGTGAAATACCTCAGAATTATTATTGTTCAGGTATGCTCTGAATTTCTGGCCCCTTCCCATAGACACACAAGGGCCTTGTGCCTTAGGTATGTATTTACCTAGCCAGTGCTCTACATGGATTGAAGTGCCTCATTCCTAGCTGCTTGCTTCGGATTTGAGGCAGAATTTGTGGAGTTTGGTGCATGTTCCATAGCTCAGCTCATCTCCAAGTGTGGCTTTAGCAAAGTTGCAGAGCTTTGGGTTGAAACAGCCTTCACAAGTTTCATTTTCCTGATTTTCCTTGGAGGTAGTCACCCCTAGCAGGAGGCAAGAACAAACAGTTGGGAGAACAGGTCATTACATTTTAAATCATCACAATGGATGTGAGTCAGAGCCTCCAGCAATCCTGCCAGTCCCTCCAACTGTTTCTGTTTAGCTTTCCACTGTGAATTGTAACCCCTTTTAAAGAGGCGTCCTTTTGTCTTGTCCTTGCAGCCACACATCAAACCTGGGAGGGTTCTCTTGTGGAGCTGACAGTCAGTCACATCTGCCAGCATCAGTGTCTCTCAATAGCACAACTTAACCCCCGGGTTTTAAAAAGGATCACCCTTGAAATGCATTTAAAAGTGAAAAATAAGCAGAGATTTGTGGGGAAAAAAACGCAGGGATGCAAGGAATTTCGAGTTGTTCAGAGAGTGATAGAAGGACTGATGGATTAGGCCACACTGTGATATCTGGAGGGAGCATTATAGTCCACAATTCTGAATGCTCCACAGAGAGGGTCTGTTTTTCAGTAAGTGCCATCAGCCTGTTTGTCTCAGCACTGCAAAAGCTTAGATGATCTTTCTAAGACTTGCCTGGCGTGGAATGAGAGGGGGAGCTTACAGCAAAGCTTTTCTTAAATCAGCAAAAGGGGGAAGTTGATCCCTGAATTACACAACAGCCCTGCCAGCTAAAAATGGATCAGAAACAGCTGTTCTCAATATCAATGGTTTTCTCCCCAGAAAACCAAAAATGTTCTCTCATTCACAAAAACGAAAATATAATTTTTTTTTATTCTCCTGATAAGATGAGACAAACACACGATTCAGAGTGCTCCTTGACTGAAAGAGGGATCAAGGTCCTTGATGATTTCCTTCACTGTTCCAAGCAGCTCTCTCTTTCCCCGGCCCTAGGCCAGAGTAGTAAGTCTGGCACATTGAGCAGAACCAAAAAGAAAGGGTCGGTGTGTCTGCCTTGCTTCTGGCACAGATATGCCCCCAGGAAAGAAATTATTTAAGCAATGGTTCAATGATGAAGGTGAAAGCATTAGAACTACTTGGCCTTTACATGCTGTTCTGCACTCACTTCTCCTTTGTCTCAGCACAAATTAAATGAAAGAAGTTCTCTAAATGTGTGCTCTAGAGATCTGAGAGCAAAAGCTGTTGTTTGAAATCTCAAAGATGATTAAAGCTTATTTCCTCACTGATCTTGGACTCAATTACAACAGTAGATTTTAGTTCTGGCCAGGCACCGCTTCCTGGGAAGCAAAGGCAGAAATTCCACAGAGAATAAGGCAGTTTTGTCATTCTTGGAGGCTTGGTTTCCAGGCGGGCAGCACAATCAGATGCAAACACTGTGTATGTTGCTGTGCATTCTTTTTGTGGTAAAAGCCACCTGTGTATTACTCTGCTGTGGAGGATGTAAAAAAATAAATGAGGAAGTCCTGGGAAATGGGCTTGTGGTGACATCTGAGAGTTTGTATAACTCTGTTGGGAAGTGAGGAAGGGTGGATACAGGAGATAAGGAGAGAGGGAGATGTGGAGAAATGCTGTGCAGTGTAGGTACTTGCTACAAAATAATTTATCAGGAAATTTTATGAGATTTTACTTTGTTAATAAGTCAGTTGATAAAGTCAGTTGATAAAGGTCCTTTGGAGAGTTTTGTGGGGTAGAGAATGTGTTACTGAGCTACCTCAGTTTAATTAATACCTTGCTAGTGTTCCCATAAGAAAAATAAATGGTTTTGCTGTTATGGTTGCACTCCCATTTACCGCTGAATAAAATGTGAGAAATGAAATCAGAGTATTAATTGATGTATTATTAATCCAAGTCCTGCAGAATTAGGCAGCTGAGGTAACGGTTAGGCTTGCTTTTTCTCCCCCAGGGCTTTTCTCTGCAATGGTTACTCCAGAATTTTAAACCTTCACAAAACCTGAAACCTCTAGCAAACCACCAAAAATCAGTGTGTCCTCATCAGCCTATTTTGTAAAGGTGTTCTGCTCATCAGCCTCATGATAAGAGGATGTCCTGAGCCTGCCAGCCTTTGATGAGGAGAAGCCCTTGCAGTCAGTTGTGATGAAGGTACTGGCAGGGTTTGTGGTGTGGAGAAATAGTGGCTGGATCAAAGGGCTGACTAACTGGTACCATGCCATTAAAACTGTTCAGAAAAGCTCTGCAGGGCTGACCAGGTCGCAGATTCTCTCAAGTTTTTGGTTTCCCTCCAGTGAGAGGGAGGCAGGTCAGGCATACTCCCTGTACATGCAGCTGTGGCTGCTCTCACAGATGTGGCAAAGGGACTTCCAGGGCCCTCCAAAGGATGTTTTTACACCTTGCTGAACTCTACTGTTAGCAGGAACCACAAGGTTCTGTGGAACAGTATGGATGGTGGATGACAAAATGAGTTTTAAATGCCAGCAAGTCCCATTCACTGCACATCAGAAATAACACTTGGGTTTTTTCTTCCTTGTTTCTGCCCTTTAAATCAGTGTTTAACAAAAGTGCAAAGAGCCTGTGAGCTCTGCTGCTCCTTTTGCTTGCCATTCTGGTTGCCTTGTCCTTGTCTTTGGGGATGACCTATCAGTCAGTCATTGCCTCTTGGTGATTAATCTTTTCCTTTTCCATGTGCGGGGTTGAAACACGCTGACCTTCCTCCAGAGGCTTAATTCCCTGTGTGTGTTTCTTTTGGCCCCTCCTCTGAGAAGCTGAGCACATCCCATAACATGCCATGCATTTCCTTCCTCCTCATCTGTCTTTTCTCTTCTGGCAATCCAAGCAGCAATTTCCAAGAGATTAATGGGAGTAAAGAATGTGTAACAACACAGGCTGGGCGAAGCCCCATCTGTAATCATTAAACCACATTATCACAGCACATACACAAACACAGCAGCTCCACAGCTGGGCTAAAACTGCTGAGCTACACCCTTGAGCTGTTGGAGAAGCTCGGGTATGGAGAGCTTCTTTGCAAAGTCTAAAAATGTATTTTTTCACATCTCTGTAGTTGCAATATTTTAGAGGTTTAATTCCTTTGTGTAGCCACTCCCTTGGCTTTCATTTTTGCTAGGTCAGTAAAAGAGTATAAAAACACCTGAGATGCCTCATATTCTGTGAGGCTTTAGTTAGAGCTGTATGAGATATGTTTCTTTGATATTATTTGCTGTCTCAACAGTGTCTTATCAGTCTGCTTTGTTTTCCTTCCTAAACTGAAACCTTTTCATTGCAGGGCCTGTGCTGGTGCCATACCATACCAACCATTTCAGACACCCTTTATTGAGGATTATAATAGTGATGAAACTAGAAAACAAGGAATGTTTTAATTCACCATGAACTATTTTGTGGAATTACAGGCACCAGCAATTTTTTGCTTAATAAAGCTCTCAGCTGAGTGGCCCTGTGATTCTGGAAATAAGGAAATAGGCAGGTGGATGATGGAGCTGGCTCTGCCATGTTGGGTCAGCAGGTAGTTTGTTGGGATCACTGGTAGTTTCTGGGGTCTAGATTCATGTTCGTTACGAAGAGAGAGAAAATATTTTGGTTACAGATGTTAAAAAAGCATGAAAACCCTGTCATGTTTGGAGCATTTGGGCAGGAATCCTAGTCTGGGGAAGACAAGAGACTTTTGAAAGGTGTTTTTACTTACATATAAACCTGTGTCACTTTAGGTCACCTTTGTCTTTCCCACCCTCTCATAAACTGAACTCAATCTGTGACTCCCTTGTGGTTTGCACATCGCTAATTTTAAAGATTTCTTTCCACATCATGTTTTCTTTGGGAATTTGCTCACTCTGCTTTTCGTCTGCACCTCTCAGAGCATCCTTCCCATAGCTCTGACCTCAGTCTGTTCTATGCAACCTTTGCATCTCTTTTGTCTCTGCATTTTGCTTTATTTATTGCCTTGCAAACCCAGCTTTGCAACAAAGGCATGATGAGCAGTTTAAATAGTTGGCATCTGCTACCTGGTGTTAGTCTATGCAGCCACCTTGTTTTATAGCACCTTCATAGTGCTCCAAGGTAGAGAAGATTTTGCACAGTGCAATTTTCTTTTTTCTGCAGAGTGAGGAAGGTCTTAAAAAGCTCAAGAAATGTGTTAATAAGGAAAAGGCAGAAGTCTGAGTCATCTGCTGGGTAGGACATTGCCTTGGGGAGTTAAAAAATGGTCTGACACTCTTATACCTGGTCTTTGGCCACCTGCACTTGTGCTGTACAAGCAGACTTCGGGTTGTGCTGATGGGGCTTTGTTTTTATCCACAATTGCAGCTGCAGTGTTTTCCCTGTGCTGAGGGGAAATTGTTTTCATTGTTCCGGTTGCTTCTTGCGTGATAGACACCTCCACACATGTCCTTTCATTGTTTATTTATGGGCCTCAGCATTCAAAGGCCAGGGAGGTTTTTTTGAGTCGTCACCCTTCAGGAATTGTGGTTCCTTTCTTGCACAGGGTTCCAGCTGAGGCCAGTGGGCTGTTGTTGACTCCAAAAGGCTTGGAGAAAGTCCCTTTTCCCTTCCTTTAGTCCTTTCCCTAAGAACAGGTTTCAAAATGCTGCGTCTGGGCTAATTGTGCCCTAATTGAGGAAAGTCCTGCAGCAACTCTGCTGGAGTCAGACGTGACATCAGCGGTGTTGCCCAGGCAGCGAGTTCCATCCATTGTTCCTGTGCCACACACACTTTCCTGGTCCCAGTCTGGGGGCTGTAACCACGGCCAGTGCCCAGCATCTTTCATTGGGAGGTGCAGCCTCAGCACTTCAGGCACAGCACAGGGATTTGGATATGGTCAGTGTTCGCACTGGCAGAGTTTTCTTCATTTTTAGGGACTGTTGTCTAAGCAGCATGATCAGTGTAAGATCCTGGCATTAGGGAAGGAATTATTCCTTGCTGGCAAACAGATTACTTGTCATAACATGTTCAGGGTGCTCTGCTGGTGCCTGATGTACCCATCTGTCATCCCTTGAATTTACAAGGATGAACGCAATCCCTCCAGCTAAGCTGGTATGTATCATCTCCAAAGTACATTCATCTGGGATCTATATCAGGGTGATATTGAATTAATCTTTGTTAGATTCCGATAACTTCATCCTGGTGAGTTTCTTGCTATGACAGTGATACAGCTGGACTGTAAGTCCTCTTTCATCAAATGACAGCTTCACTTCCAGACAATTCTTAGCCCATTTGATTTGTGCTGTCTGTTCCTCTATGCCGAAGTCGACAGGAATTTCTTTTTGGGCTCTGTTGGAGTGAGATCAGACCCTTTTGTTTGAAAGAAGGCTGTTTTTTTCCATGGCATCTGTTTCTAGACCGCATTGGGGTTTTCCATGTTTTACCATCTCTGAGCTGTTTGTTTCTACTTGCATTTTAATGTCTGCTTCTGGCTGTTTTCCCTTACTCTCATTAGAGCTTTTTGGATCTCCAGTTGAGCTGATGAGACATGGGTTCTCTACAGTGTTTTTTCACTCTGTCTCACTGAAGATACAACATATTTGGGAGGATATGTCTGGCTGGGTGCTCCCTGTCACACAGCCAGTGTGGATGGGCTTCCATCTGGGATCAGCACTTCACGGGTTACAAGGACCGCTTGCTCATTAACATTCCCTTTTTATACCCTGTTCATCACAAATGTGCGTGTGGTTTGCACCAGCCACAGTATTAGTACAGCAAAATCCACTTTTAAAGGTATTTTGTGGTACACTTTTCAGAAGAATAATTTATTCATTGAAAAACACAATTTACATTTTTAGCATTTTCAAAAGCAGTTTGCAAGTTCTTCTCAAGTTTTTTTTCAATTAAAAATATTAATTACTTTTTACATTTTATGTATAATCTGCAATCATAATAACTGAAACTCCAGAAGCAAACATAAAATAGGTCCAAGTGTAAACACAAAAAAAAACTGTGTCAGTCAGATCTCGGGTCAGGAAGGGATTTTTTCAATTGCAGAACATAAGATCCCTCTCTGGGACATAGTTTTTGGGGAAAAGTTGAATGAGTGAAATTAGTTCTGGCTGGTTTATATGGGTAACATGGCAAATGGCAAAGACTGCCTCTGTGTTAAGTTCAATCACTCTCTTTTGAGGAAGTTTGTTTTAATCAGTTTTACATGGCAGTTTTCTGCCATCTGGTCTGGAATGTATTACAGGCAAGAACTTCTACAGAATTAGTTCATTAAATGATAAACGTGCCACCCTAATACTTAATTCCTATTCCTTGTCTCTTCTCTTTTTTTTTTTTTTTCCTCTGGCTGTTAAGCTTTTTACATTTCTGATTTGAAAGAATAAATCACTAAGGGCAGTAGTTTTCAAGATTCAAGGGTCACTTTGTTAGGTTGAAGCTGATCCACTGGAATTCTTCATCTTGGTTTCATCCTTTTTCCACAAGAGCTGGCTTGCTGGAAGGGGGAACAGGAACCTGCCAAAAGCTGTCATTGTGCTGAGAGAGAACCAAATGGCACTTCTGAAAGATAAAGCAGGATGGAGCAAACCAAGCTGTCAGGATGTGCAGTGCAATTCAACAGGGCAGAGAATAATGTGGTTCTCATGGCAGAAAAATTGCCCCCCAAATGAATAAAAAGTAGAAGCTGAATCTATGCATCTTATTTTAGTAGCAATTTAAAAAATGGTTGCAAGCAGTTTCAAGGGATTTTGAGAATAGATGGAGATAGAAAAATAGATTGGACAGATTTTATTTACCTCTGTGGCCAGTTCTTGGCATGTGGGTCACAGGGAGAATTTTCCTAGCTGAACAACCTGGAGTAAAATTCTATCTTCAGCTTTGATTTTTTAGCTGATGTGTACTTCACTAATGACTGTCACTAATATTTCATCAAAAACGCAAATAGCACTGCAGATACTTAAAAGTTTTATGGCACTGAAATATGAGGATTTGTGGAAGGAAAATGAGGAAGTAACTTTTTCCATTATGGTTGTAATAAGCTATTCTTATGTACTGGGTTTCTTGTTAAGTTATGGCTTAGCTGTGAACGCTCAAGGGTAATGTTGAAGAAATGTAAATAGGGAGCTTTGTATTGAAAATAATTTTTTAAGTTCTTTGGGAACTTTATTTAAAATTTTGCTGTATAGTTAGAAATGTTGAACTGGTAACATAACGTTTTAAAATGTGAGTTTGAATATTGTGATCCTATAATTTTATTCTTCATCATCTTTGGTTTTCAAACATGGCAGTGTTTTTTTTTTTTTGATGAGGTTTTTCTGTGGAGGGAATGGGCTGCTAATCTAGCACATTTATATCAGAAAACATAACATGCTCTGAAGGTTCAGAATGTTGTGGAAGAAAGCTGAGGTCTTTATTCCTGATTCAGGACAGTAAATCAGATGGTGGCTTCTTGAATCTTGTGGGAGCTTTCCCAAAGGAAATAATATTTGAGAGGATGACAAGTAGGATATTTTAAGTGGGAGCTTGTACGCATATGGAAGTTGAAAGCATGTGAAAGCCTATAGCACCATACTCAGCACAAATGTAAAAATAAACCAAAAAACTGTTGACAGTGCACAGATTGTGCTATAAAAAGTATTATACAGTACTCCATCCCCTCCTGCGAAAGCGGGGAATACATCACTGTGATCCTTCAAAGGGAGATACTGAGTTACTGTCCTTCCTTGGGTCCTTCCTGCCTGAAATGACAGCTGGGTACAGCCTGGGTGAGACCCCTTCTCTGCTCTGTCCCCAGCCTGTGGTGGCCTTGCCCTGGCTTGTTTCCTGCAGGCAGTATCTGGAGCAGTTGGGAATCCAGCTCTTCTGCTGGCTTGGAGGTCCTTCTGAATGGAAAGGGGACAATCAGTTTCCCAGCAGTGTCACAGCATGGTGTCCCCAGCTGTTATAAGGGAAGGCTGTACAAAACTCTTGTCCTGAAAATGGGAACTTGCACAAGTTCTTGCTGTTCTCTCAGGTAGAAGAATTTTTAGAACAGGGTTTAGACAGTGAAGATGGTGCAGCTGCCCTCAGCTGTCTGTACATGTGACTTTTCTGTCTCATCTTGCACAGATCTGAACCTTCCCAGTCTTAAAGACTGACACCACTGAGTTTGGAAGCATGGTGGGTGGGGTTTGAGAGCTGGAGCTTGGGCATCTTGATCTGGAAAGGAGGAATAGTTTGAATAAAGTGTTTGGAGAAAAATGATCTCTGCATCTGGGCTGAGCAAGAAGTTTTTTCTCCATGTCACTCATGTGAGTTGTGTGTCTACACAAAGATTTTTCAGTGTATGCCACAGGTGGCTGCTTAAGACCATTTGTAAGCTTTTACATAGCAAATATCATCATAGTTTAGAGCAAGAAGACATTGGTGATGTCCCTGATTTATTCTGCTTTTTTCTTTTTTCTTTTTAATAATCTGATGGTTTAGGATTTGATTCTTTATCCCAGGTTTTGTGTTAGTTCCAGGACATTATGGAGCATTTCAGGCCTGCTGGAAGCTCCTAAAGAGCCTCCTGAAGTCAGCATCTCTTACAGTGCTGACACTGCAGGATTTCCAAGGAGCGTTCTGCATCTTCTCCGTTCCTCCTTGGGTTCCCTTGTGACATCTCAGCTCTGCCAGAACATCTGTCCCTGACCCAGCCCTAGCAGAAACCTTAAATCCAGGTGATCCTTTGTTCCCTGACTGTTGGGGAAATCTCTGCACGTTGCTATGTGTAAACAAGCTACTCCTGAACAGTCGGAGTTAGATTGTGCTGAAAAAGATCCAGCTGCTGGGCGGGCCCGAGGGAACTGGGCTGGGGGGTTTCTGTAGCTGAACTAGGTCAGCATCTGCCCTGTTCAGACCTGGTGTTCCAGCACTTGGGAATGCAGAGGTGGTGTTGGGAAAAACAATCCAGGAACGAGCTGGTGTGTGTTGGCTGAAGTGCTTTTGCTGACTGGCTTTGGGAAGGGAAATTCCTTAGGCACACCAGCAGCTCTTGTGCAAATTGTTTATACTTTTCACTCCATGCTCCTGGGCCCATTAAGGTCAAAGTGGAACTGGGGATGGCTTCTGGAACACAACACATGGGACTGTTTTTGCCAGAGCATCGGGCTCCTTTTGTTTTTCTCACTTCATGCTCCAGCACAGTTGCTGCCATCCCTCATTTTCCCTAGTACATTAAACCTGGTTCAGGAATGCAAATGATTATGCTGAATGAATCATCTCCATAGCCTTGTGCATCCAGATAATGTCATTGTCTTTAGTTGCATGTTCACAGGGTGCCTCTTGAATAATGCAGTGTGCTGGTGATTCCTGAAACTTTAAATATCTGGCATATGATATCATCAAGACTGAGCTATATCCTAATTTGATGAAAGTTGGTGTAAATCCACTGGTACCAGGGGAATTGTGTCAATTTAAAGAATCAAGACAGGATTGTAATGATCACATTTCTACTCTATATCAAAATATATTCAAAATAGAGGATTTGTCACATTTGACGGCATTCCTTATGTTGTCATTTTTAACATAAAAGTGCAGATGTGGGGGAAAGTAAAAGAAATAAGCTGATTTTAGAACAAGCAGGACCCGTCTGAGGGGGACTTGGTATTCCAAGCAAAGTGCTGGGTTTACTGGAGCATGTAAGGTGACTGCCTAGCTTGGTGAAGCAGAGCAGCCCTGTGCACTGTGGCTTGCTGGAGTAACAGATTAAGGAAGGGAAATTCTGACCTTCAGACAAATTCAGATAAAGATAGGTCTCTTGTTAAAAACTATATTTGTTTTCCAAATCATTATCTGCATAAAGCCTGTGGATAAAGCCTCAGCAATAGCTTTCCAGTGCTGCACATCACCAGACAAATTATTCTGGCCCCTGTCTGTAAACACACAGAGCTGGGTTTCACCACTTGTGCTGTTTGAGTTCCTGCTTTAGGAATATGCATGCTGAGCTGCTGGGGCTGTAAAGGTCTGTCAGGAAAAGCAGGTGATTCCTGAATGATCCTTCTAGTGTTTGGAAACCTTCTGGGAGTGTGACTGATTCTTCAATGGGGAGTTTATGGCTGTGGCTGTTCCAGCATTCCACGGCCAACTTCAGGTTCTTTGCAGCTGCTGACAGACTTGACATTTACAGCTCCTTGCAAACCTACAATTTGGCCTCATCCAAAAAATACTTCAGCCTTGTCAAATGGGTGCTCTTCAGGTATTCTCCTTTCCTGTGTCTAACTTGTGCTGTAGACCCCAGACTTGCTTCCTTCCTCCCTCAAAAATACCCCTTAGTATGGTTTTTAGGTCCAAATCTGAATTTTTTTCAGCAGTAATGTGTAACTGCTGCTTCAGGGAGCCAAGCCACTAATGGTAGTTTTTGTTCCTGTTTGATTAGTCAGTAATACTTTAAAATAATGGCTTAATCTGTGTTTATATCTTTGGTGTTTATTGTAATCGCATCAAGCATGTGGAACTTACTTAGTATTAATGTGATTGCCAGAAGTCTTTTGATAGAATTTCTGCTGTAATTCAGGATTAATTACTCTGAGCATTAAAGAAAAGGAGCTTATTTTTTGTGCTGCTGGGATCTAAAAGAAATGCCAGTGTTGTCTTCTGGAGTCAAGCTCCATCCAGTTCTGACAATTCGTTGGGATTGACCATTCCCTGAGATAGGGAAGCTAAAGGGAGAAAGGGTTTCTTTGCATGGTATTTCAGATTGTGAGAAGGTGGGGCCACATCTGAGTTGTGGTGTATTATATGAAAAAATAGCATTTCTAGCAGTGTGACAGGGGAAAAACACCAACCACAGTCACCAAGTTACTCCTAAATAATACATATATCTCTGCCGCTAACCCTTCTCTGGCATTTGGAAACTTAAGAGAAACAGGGAGTTTCATGTTCTGGTCTACTTTCCTCAGGCAGTGCATAGAGGGCTCTAAAGTACTCAGTGGCTTCAAAAATATCACTTTGTTCTGGCAAGTAGCACTTCTTTCCTGCTACCTTAAGAAAAAGTTTGTTTTTTACTTCTTTTACACTGTATCTCCTTTGAATTAAGTTAATGAGGGGGAAAAAAGTGTAGGAACTAGGACTTTCACAGGTATCAAAATAGTTGAAGAGATCAGAAAGAGCTCCAGCATGTTTCAGCTGTCTGTATTTTGATTCTGTTTCATTATTTTGGTCGAGAGTGTTGCAATTATACCAATTTAAATTGAGTATTGGTTGTACAAAGAGTTGAGGAGAAACCTTGGCAGTTTGATCATGTTGAAAAGAAGTTCAAGTGGAAGTGTCAGCATTAAACACCAAGATAGATCTTGGAAAATACATCTGGGTGGTCCACCTAAAATAATGGACTCTGCTAAGGGTGTCATACTGGACACAGTGCCAGAAACATCTATCAAGCCTTAAGAAAAGCTGTAACAGGAAGTTGACATCAGTAAAGGGCAGAGAAAAAGGAGAGTAGTGGAAACACAGAAACATCCTACCAAAAGCTGGAGTTGTTTCCAAAGGAAAGTGAATCCATTATAAGCTCTAGCTGATTAAATATTTTATCTCTCTGGCAGGTAGAAAAAGTTTCCAAAGAGAACTAACCAGAGGGATGAAAGCCTAGTGCTACATCCTCCTTCCAGCAACAGCATAAGCCCAAAAGGAGGCGAAAACACCCACCCCCCACCTGCTGTGTGTGTGTGGTCAGTTGAGGACCAGGTATAAAAGGGAGGCTGTATGAATTATTTGCATCTTTGTTCAGTGGGGAAGACACTGAGAACTTCCCTTGTGCCCATGGGGCTGAAACTGAGGTAATTATTACCCAATTCATGGTACAGATACAGGATGGATGTGAATTTATAGGCAGAACTGGGCTCACAAATAAAAGAAGAGTGTGTATTTCCTCACTGAAAACTGCCTTGGTACTTGAAGTCTGGAGGGTGTTTGAAATGGGATCGGTGTTTGAAATGGGATCACTGTTTAAAAATAGTCCAAATTAAAAATAGCTCAAGTAGACCCGTAGGCCTGACATCTCTTCCAGCTGATTTGGTGGAGACTATAGTATAAGATAATATTAGTAAACACCTGGATAAATGGATGTTGCTCTTGTGAAGAGTCAGCACTGTCAACCTCAAGGTTGTCAACCTCAATTTTACCTAAAACTTTGAGGGTTCTTTGAATAGGTGCATGTGGGTATCCAGTAGATAAAGTATATTTGAATTTTTAAAAGGCTTTTGACAAATGGAGTGAGGCAATCATGAAGAGGGAAAGTATTGGGAAAATAATTTGTTAAGAGGATGCAGAGATTAAGAGACTAGGCAAATATTTGGAATAAGATTCACTAGGGTTACTGCACCGCCAAACTACACCAGTATCAGGAAATCTGAGCTGAAAATACTTGGATGTGCAGGTGAAAATATCCTGGTTGTGTTCTTATCTTCCTTAGGAGTCTGTGTGTGAGCTGCAGAAGGGAGGGAGGGCTCTTCCCAAGATCCAGCCATCCAGCATGCAGCAAATCAAGGCACCTTGAGAAGGATCTACTGCATGCAGGCATGACTGAACAGCACCAGGACTGTTGTAAATTGATATTAGATGGAAGTAAAGTCTCTTTGTTCCAATGGGACACTTTGAGAGCTCACTGAAGGCAGTATCTTCAAGGTCTACAGCTGCAGTCCTTGGGCTGGCCTGAATTCTTCTGGCTCATTTCCAGGAATATTACTAATGGCCTGAGCTCTGTGTGCCAAGGACTGGAAGAGACTTCCTTGTCTGTCTGTTTCTCTGTCTTTTTAGCCTCATGTTTCGCTCCAGAGCAATTTGTCACCTCCTCTGCTACACTCAGGTTCAATGAATTATACACCAATTTATTGTTCAATTGCAATGCTTGTTGCCCTAGGATTGCAAAACAGGTGGAAGCAGCTCATAGAGAAAATACAGAGACCTTTTTCTGTGTATTTTAAAGCTGTGTGAATTTATTTTATCTCGTTTTAAGTATTATAGATTCACCACATAATCCTATGGGCTATGGACATCTGACTTTATTACCAAACTTCTAGTTGACAGTGTTTAAGAGGGATTTGTGCTGCAGCTGTGGCTTGATCTCAGAGAACACCAGTGTACTGAAATTTAAAAAAGGTGCTCATATGCTTAAGAGAGAGCCTGTCCTAGTTCCAGACCGTGCCATAATGCCTGTCAAAGCATTTACTGTTTTAAATAATTTCTCTCAGTCTATAATTTTTGTAGCACAGAGAATCTTTATAAAGACTACACATTCAAACATTGCTGTTTTCCTCTCACTTTCCAGTTCCCCTTGGAAAGAGGCTGAAAAGAGGATGTAATTGAAAGTCACCTTCACTGACATTTGCAAATTATTAATATATGAAGGATGTCATGATGTTAAGGAGAAAACTCAAAAGACTTAGCAAAAGTGTTCTCTGGTCTGAATAGGTCTTTCATAACTGTAATAATTTGGGTTATAAAGCACAGAGGGCCAGCACAGACAGCCAGGAAGGCATAATGTTACTAGCTTTGTGTTTCTGCAGTGCTCCAGTGGCAGTGATCTGGAGGGATTTGTGTCTGGAGAGTAACTGGGTGAAAGATCCAGGTGTACAGGATGCTTCTCTGTTTTGTTCCTGTATGGTTGCCCTCCCAAAGACACAGCAGACAGTCTTAGGGACACTGGCTTAATCAAAAATAAATCTCTTGGAGCTTCTCTCTGGGCTCTGTGGTGGTTCTTTTTCCCGTTAAAACCCAAGGAAATGTGTGATTTGGTTATGTCCCTTCTCAACACCATGCTCTGGCATGCAGTCCAGTGAAATTAAACACCAAAGATATCAGACTTCTGTGTTGCTTGGGGTTTTTCCTAGCTGATTTCATTGCTTCTCCTATTTTCCCATCCTCCTGACTTCCAGCTGTAAGTCCTGTGAAATATTCAGAGGACTTAGAAAAACCAGGCAGCAATTCCATTTTGACAATGCAAGTGATTTACATCTGTGCTCTTCTGCCTATCCTTTTATATTATTTTCACTTGTGTGTGACTGCAGGAGCCACAATTTTCAAAGAGTCAAATTAAGATGAGCAGCTTATTTTCTGAAAGCTAAGATCCAAGCTGTCAGATAACAGAAAGGATTGATGTTTAGCTCTGCTGGTTTTGGAAAGTGTAGCTATTAAAAGCACATTCTAATTTGAGTTGGCAGAATAAGGATCACACACAGTCCCAAAATACCAGTGAACACTGATTTTAATGTTTCATTTCTTTGGTGTGCAGGATAGCTCTGTGTTCCATTGAAAAACAGGGAGTCAGCTTTCCCTTGGCACTATAGATAGTATTCCCAGGGCCATAGAGTAAGAGAAGTAATGGGTGGAGGTTTAAAAAAAGCCCTAATTAATATGTAATTCAGTCAGAAAAGGGGCCTACCTCTTCATGGGCATTAAAACCTACCTCTGCCATGTCTAAATGGACTTTCTGAGCACATCAAATTATTCTGAAGGTCATGTGCTAAGGACAGTGTGTCGTTAAGAAACAGACTGGCCCCGAAAGATGGAGTCACCATGGAAAGTGTGTTTTTCCCTGCTTTTGGGTCTTTGGAGCTGATGGTGGTAGTAACCAGAATCCCTGAGCTGGAAAACACCATTGGAAAGGTGTATGAAAAGGACGATGAGGCAAATTTGTGTTTACTATTTGGTACCAGAGAGGAGAGGGAAGCACAGGCACTTAGAGCTTGGAAGCCTGTGTCCATATGAAGAGGCAGTGTGGGGTCTCAGCAGGCTGCAGGATGCATGTAAGGGATGAGCTGGAGTGAGTTTGGGAGTCAGTCACTCCCTGAGAGGAGCAAGCAACTGCTTCTTTAGGTCCATAAAGGGCCAGGAGGGCAGAAGGGCAAAGGGGAAGGAAAATATGGGAATAGCGTCACCCTACCTGTACCATGGTGCTTGTGGAGGGACCCACAGTGAGAAGAGGGGAGAATCCCTCCTGCTGAAGGTGTTTGGAATGGGTTTAGTCAGAGCTCTTTGTTTTGCCATGGACTTCAACAAGCTTATAATTGAATCTTAAGCCGGGTAGGTTTCCTTAAAGTGAATAAACAGTGGCTTGTCTAGTTGGGAAAGCTGGGATAAAACAAGAAGGGGTTTCCTTTTACAGTGCTTTAAGTGCTCCCTGTGTGGACAAGTACAGCAGTCTACCTTGCCCCTAATGCATGCCAGAAGTGCCCACATGGGGAACGAGCACATGGAAACAATTTGCTAATTGAGACAGAGTCTGTGTGTCAGTAAGATTGGCTGCACAAGCCCCAGAGGGGCAGATAATCAAGAAGAGCATGATATGAGTGAGAGCACAGGACATTAAGGAGGGCACTGCTGTTTGAAAAACACTCTGAGAAATGACTGCAGTGCAACCCCTCTGTTGCAGCAGAGGAGGCTCAGATGTGTGTTTGCAAGCTGACTTGTTGTGACCCCAGCTGTAAGCAGATTCCAACAGCTGCAGCAAATTGCTAAATCATTCTTGGCTAATGCTGACATCAAATAATCTAAATCATTTTGGTGAGGTTATTGTTTGTCATGGGGACAAATACATAAGTCTTTATGCCTTCTGCTCTACTCTCTCAAACTGTATTTGTTTTAATTTTAAAATAATACACTATTTCTTTGGCATCTGAGCTGCTCCCCTCATTACTTAATTTTATTTTTTTCCCCTCTGATAAGTCAACTCCCAATTAATCCAGAATGCTGAACTTGTGACTTTGAAAATGCCAACACAGTAAGTGCCTGAGATATCGTCACAGGCATGAGACAGCGACTCTCTGGGGAGATCAAAAAGAAACCAAGATGCAAGAGAACGCTGCCATAATTATCTGCAAGTGGGTTAGCTCAATGTCACTGCAGCAAATTCCTTGTGGTTACTGAAAACTGGCTCTCAGCACCAGAGAGCAGGGAGCAGCCCTGAATATCTGCTAAAGAACATCAATAAGAACGTTAAAACCAGATTAAAAACAAAACCCAAAACACTTAATGCTGTTAAGTCTTTGATTGTTCTGTCATGACAATGTACTGTGGCAGTTTTCTCTTGGATGAATCTTTCTCTCTGGGAAAGTAGAGCAGAGCATTTGAGGGGACGCTCCAGCTGGTAGCAGGGAAATTATTTCCCCGGTATCTGTGCAGCTGTGCCTACACGTGCTGCCCAGAGTTGCTGGTTTTAAGTTATCTTTCCTAGGGACCTGACAGCAAAAATGTGGTGCTGATGATTTGAGTTGTTCACTGTCCACTGAGGAGTGCAGGGGAGATAAAGTGCCTGAGCTGGACGTGCTGTTGGCTGCTTTCCCCAGTGTTCACAGTCACTGGTGCCTCTCTGGGCTGCTGTGGAGCTGCTGGGATGCATCACTGCAAATTATGGAGCAACTCACAGGGTCTCCAGGTGCTGCTCCAGGCTGGGGAGATTCCAGCTCCAGTTTTATCAAAATGCTGGCAACCCGCCACGAGTTTGTGTGAGCTTCACTACAGAAGGTCAGGGGAGGACCCTGAAAGCAATTCAGCTGTTCCTTGCTCAGAGCTGTGCTGGAGAGATAACGTCACCTGAGATGCACTCTTGTGCAAGGGGCTGGATCATTTGATGCGTTTCCTTGGAAGCTGTGTGTGTGTGTGGAGGAGCTGCACAGCTTCTGGGCTCTGCCACTGGGAGTACTGAATGCTCACAGCACCTCAGGAAGAGGCCAGAACTAACCAGGAACCAGCAGCTCCTCATTCTGGGTGAGGATTGACACAAGGGAAGTGTTTATGTCCATATGGATGCAAGGGCTGCAGCAGGCTGGTGTTGTCCATGCTAGGACAAGCAGGAGAAAAACATGGTTGCTCCTGCATGCACTATAGAGCTGGTCAGCTGCAGGGAAAAGCCTTCCTGGTTTTCCTGTCAGGCATGGAGTAGCCTCCTGGCTGTCTGCTGAGATGGCTGTGGTATGGTACCCTCCAAGCGACTGCTGAATGGGGTGACCTGCAGGACTCCCTGACAGGATTGAGAGGTAAAGGAAAATACACTTGAGCTTTCAGCACCATCCCTAGAAACTTGCTTATGCACAGCATTTGTCCCCAGGTTTCTCAGCCTTTACCCAGGCTGTGAAATGGCAGAAAGCTGGAGAGCACTCCTGTTTTTACAAATGGGGAACAGAAATGTTCATTTGTTTCTAATATGTCCCCTCATGAGGAGCTCAAGATGGGCAGCAGCTTTTTGGCTGTTAGACCATCAGTCCAACCATAATCAGCATGTTTTATGTTTCTACATGGGCTCCTGGCCACCTGTATAATGTCCATCTGCTGGGCTGGGAGGGATGCCTACAACACTGCCATGCAGATTATTGGAATGAGGCACAGCTTTCCAGGGGATGATGATATTCCTGAAGGACAGTTTGCAGCAGGGTGACAAATGGTCTCTCCCTTCCTCATGGAGTCCCTCCTGTGCACCGCTCTCTCATGGCACTGCTGTTTACTTCTGGTTACTTTAAGGCATTTGGAGAGATTTATCCAGAAGAATTGTAAACATGTTGTGGCAGTGATAGCAAATGAATATTCAGAGACAGTGACTGGCCCGCTGAGACTAGTGAATTTCAGTGTGTTCTTCCTGAGCTTTTCTGCACAGTGCTTTACTGTGAATGGTAAATTTGCTGGAAAAATGCAGTTTTGGAATAACCTTAATTATTTGCCCTCTGGAGTAAAATTTGTGGACTAGCTCTAAGTGGGAAAGGACATGGTGCTTCAGGAGTGACAGTGAATGTGTCTCTGACTTCTCCTCAGACAAGGTGCAAGGACCCCACTACATCAAGCTGTGTGCTCAGCATCCCTTTACTGTGGAAGGAAGTTTGAGCCTGCAATGCCCACCTCCCGGTGAATGTCCCAGATTATGGGCTGGTTGACAGTCTGAAAGCCTGCTGCTGGCCTTAGGACCTTTCAAAAGTGATGAGGGTTGTCAGAATAACGTTTGAGTACAGGGGCTCTGAATATTGAAAGTATTAAGCGTGGGATTTTTATTTTAATTTTTTTTTCCCCCTCAATAACTGTGTCCCGATGGAAACAGAATAAGTTTGGTAGGATGGAGCCAACTCCTGTACCTGATAATCTGCAGGTTATTCCGACTCCTTGTGAAGAGAGGATGGTAAAACTTATTTTGAGTAACAGTCATAGGTCTGATAGTAATGGAGTAGGAGGGACCATGTGAAGAGGGGCAGCCAGACAATGAATTTCTGGCAGGGCACCTTGGTCTTGGACACCAGCTGTGTCTTGGCTGGTTCTACAGAAAAGAATGCCAAATGCACTAAGTTATGAAATTACTGGTTTTTGTTTTGTAGGTTCAGGTTGAATTGATCTCTTGCTTGGAAGCCAGTGGCTCTGTATCCATTAGCAAATAGCCCCATGCAGTAGGAGCAGATCTGCAGAGCAAAGAGGCAGTGGAGACCCAGGCACATCTCAGATTTCAAAACAGCTTCATTCTAACACCATGTGCAGGAAATTTTGCAAGAATCTTGTAGCAAATCAGGAGACCAAATATTGTATGTTAAAATTGTCAACAAAACCTTTCCATTTATCAACATTTCAAGGCTTTTTTTGCCAAAACAAAGACTGCAAAAAGCCTGGTATGTGAGATTATGAGATGTATCAATGCTGTTGAAGCTGTTTGGGTTTTTTTGTTTTCAGTTGTTTCCGCTGAAATTTTGTTTGTTGCTTCCTGAGGTCATCTGGCATTCTACTTAAACCTGTGTGTATGATTCTTGTTATGGTTTCACAGAGGTCTATACATCCAATCAGTCTCTTCACAACCATCTGAAAAGGTATTCTTATACCTATCTCTTTTCCTGCATCAGAGAAAGGGGAAAAAAATCTAGTGCTGCTGACTTAACTTTCTTGTTCTGACTCCTCTGGTGTGTGACTAAAGAATCAGTCATGGCACATCTGTCTTGGCTGCAGGAAACAGGGAGAGGAGGCAGCAACAGGGACAAGATGGGCATTTGGGAGCTGAGGGAAAAGTTAGGGATCACATGCTGGGGAGCAACCCAGCTGCAGTGAAGGGAGGGTGTGAGGCTTGTGCAGAGGTCGCTTTTAGTGTAGTAAACTTTGCATTCCAAAGGCTGTGGATATTGTCAAGTGATAAAGGTGGGGAGGAACTCTATGGCAAGGAAAGTTTATAGTCCTGACAGGATACTGGTTGTGGAGTAATATGTCAGCCAAATATCAGGGATAAAACAGCCATCAGCAAATAGCTGTTGACAATTCAGAAATAATGTGCTGTAGTTTCAGTATCAGAGAAATAATCTGTACTTATACATTGCCCTCCTAATCTGAGTTCTTTTTATGGTCTGCCTTTAAGAAACAAGAACTACACAGGCTTGAAAATTTCTTTTACAGACTCCTGTGCCCAAAAATCTAAGTTGGTTTTTGGACAAATAAAAAAGATCATGAAAAAGGATCGAGTTTTCCGGAACACTGTCAGTGTTCATTCAGGGTTTTTCAAAAAGATGAAATCAGGAAGGTTTTGGAGTTTGCAGAGTATCAGATAGTTTTTAACTGTCTGTTCAGGTTTCTGCTTTCAAAAGAGACAGCCAGAAGTTTATCTGGACTTCCTCTGGGCTCAGAAAAGGCGTGCAGTGAATTGTAAATATGGGTACAAAGAGCAGCTCTGAGGTGGGTTACAAAACATGCGGGAAAACCTCTGTGTGACCAACTCACTTTTCCCTGTGGTTTTCCAGGTTCCAGAATCTGCTGTGGTCCCGGAAAGCCTTTGTGGACAGCGTGAAGGTCTACAACCACAGCTACATCTACATGCCAGCCTTCTCCATGAAAACAGGGACAGGACCTTCCCTCCGCGTCTACTACACCCTGGCGGACTTTGGCGCCAAGCAGGCCGTCCTTTTTGCCAACCCCAACTTCCTGCGGGACATCGGCAAGTTCTGGAAGAGCAAAGGCATCCACGCCAAGCGCCTCTCCACGGGGCTCTTCCTGGTCAGCGCCGCCCTGGGGCTGTGTGAGGAGGTGACAATTTATGGCTTCTGGCCCTTCTCAGTGGACCTGCACGGGAAGTTTATCAGCCATCATTACTATGACAATGTCCTGCCCGACTCTGGCTTCCATGCCATGCCGGAGGAATTTCTACAGCTTTGGTTTCTCCATAAAAGTGGTGTACTGAGAATGCAGCTAGAACCCTGTGAGGACCCTCCACGCCAGTCTTCAGCCTGAGGATCACAGCAGCCGATTTGGGAGATCCAATAGTTTTTAATTTTCATTCTCTCCAGCAGAGAGTTCTGTTTTATGTTGATTGTTTTTAAAGGGAACATAATCGTGGATCTGCATGGACCGTAAAAATGCTACTTGAAGGCCAAATGGAATATGTCCTTAATGTTTAGTGCTTTATGGAACTGGGGTGGGGTGAATAGTATCTCTCCACCAAGTCCATTCAGCAGCAGTGTGAAAACAATGTCAGAGGCAACACAGCTGAACTTTCCAGGGAAGTTTTTAAGTGACCAGTGTCAAAAGGGCATTAAGGCTCGGAGAGTCACAGGGCCACTCACAAGCTTTTGCTGACAGTGCCAAATATGACTGTCTGTTCCAAAATCCATTTCATTCCAGATCAGCACCCTGTAGAACTTTCCTTTTTCCTTGTTTTGTTTTTTTTTTTTTCTCTCTTTGGGGGGGTGTGTGTGTGTGTGTAGGAGAACATGTGTGTGTCATTGACTTTTCCTTTTATTCTTTTTTTTTGGGTCCTTGTTGTTTGGTTTTTTTCCTCCCCCAATGGAAGGAAAAGGAAAGGCTTAAAAAGCTCCAGGAACTGACTACCATCAGCTCCTCTGAAGACTCTTCGGAGAGTGAAGGTGCTAAGGATCTGGTTAGAATGTCCTGGGAATGCTCTGCTACTGGGGATGGAAGGACCTACATGCTATAGGTTTTATCAGGATAGTTCAGGTCACTGCACTTACAGCTATGCTGCTACTATACTGTGGGCAAGAGCTGGTTAAGGCAAATTGGTCTGAAAATAAAACATTACAAAACCAGTAGTGAAGTGCAGCCTGGTTTCAGTGACCTGCTGCAAGATTTCCACAGTGACTTTCGTAGCAGGGATGGTTCCTAGCCTGTTTTGCTGTCCAGCCTTAGGCATTAATTCTGTATTCACTTGGACTCCAGATGTTCATGGACTGTTGAGGGTATTTGAGGGGTTCAGTGGAATGCAGAATGAGGTTCTTCATGTGCTTATAGCAGGAAAATTGCAGAAATGAATGTAAGTGTCATTTAAAATGAGTCGAAGCTTCGAAAATCGTTTCTCTGTGTATGATTTGCTCTTCTGCTTGGATTGTAACGTTAGCCTTAAAGACTTGTATTTCTCTCACAAGATTCTCTCTGCCTAAAGAGAGTCTGGGAAATAAAACAGCCTTTGGGAGCACTGAAAAGCTGCACAGCCAGCAAGAAAAAGAAAAAAAGAGGAGGGCATGCCTTACATAAGGCAGCTCCGCTTGCAGTGGTGGATTCTGTCAGTGTGCTCATTGCAGTGCCTGAAGGACTGTTTTATTTTGGGTTATTACTTGGGCAGCAGATGGTCCTCTTGCCGTGTAAATGAGAAATCTTTTTGTTTGTTTGCTTTGGTTTAACACTGGAGGACAAGAGGAGAATCCCAGCTCAGTGCGCGGTGCAATTTCAGCTGCAAGATGTTACCACCATTAACTTGAAAAATCCACATCAGTTTTCTCTTTCTTATTATCTTATTACTGAAAATCTAATCAATGTGTTGGAACAACAAAACTGTCATCAGGTTTCCACAACTTAATGTGCTGTTTTAGCTCCAAAATTCTAGTATTTTGGGGGATGTGTCCTATCATGCGTTGATAATGTCTCTCCTTGTAGACTACCAGCTGCAAGTGATATAGATATAATTAAAAAAAAAAAAGCAAAATCCATGGCTCTTCTTTAAAGATGAATCATTCAACACTCTCGGTAGGACACTGGGAAAAAAATAGTTGTGTTTTTCTTTTCAAATCTATGTTTCATAATAAATATTTTCTTTCAGAATATGGATATTCCAAGCATAAAGTGGGCACTGTTTCATATGATTATATGGTAATGCTGAAGGGTAATGTGGAGATTGGGATTAAATAGTGTTCTAGAGATTGTTCTAATGAAATCTGAATGTACCTCATAGCCCATGTTATCTTTGTCCATATTTTTGTTTAAAGTGTATTCAGCACACTTGGTAATTCATTCCCTTTCATTAGTGCTTTATCTGTGATGTGGGGACTCGGTGAGGAAGGATTTGAAAGTAAAATATTTTCCTTATTGCTTGTTATGGCAGAATTTTACTGAGATGCCTTTCGTGAAGAAAAAGAGGTGCCTGAATGGTTTTTATTGTATGCATCAAGTTTGCAATTTTTAGTGCTTTAGAGATGACATTATCTGTGAGAACAACAGTTGGAATATCATGTGCCAAAATGGCACTTCAGCAGGATGCCAGCATTCCCTTGGGGCTGGGAGGGAATGAGGAGAGGAAGGGGAATCTGCCTCTTTGCTGGTCATCTTTTGGTGTTCTTACCAGTACTAAGGAATTCAGTTCTGAACCTCTCTGACAGTTCTACAGCCCCTTGGTAATTATCTGTTCCTTGTCTTGGAGAATAATTGGATTAGAAGAACAAGGGAAAACCAAGTATTTCTGTAAGAAAACTCTGTCCAGTGTTTCATGTCTGGCTTGTTCAGGTTCAGCCAGTGCCCTGGATACCTGGAGTTGTATTCACCTCATAAGACTGAACCCGTAGGCTTTGTGAGTCCTTGCTCATGGTTGCAGTCCCGATGTTTGCTAGGAAATAGCTTCCAAGGAATTATGGGGGCAGGAGAGACCCAGGCTGTGTGTGATGTGTGACTGACATTGGAATAATTTATAATTCCGGCTCTCTTCACATTTAGTTATAGTAAATATAATTTCATTGCACAAAGGCAACCACATGGGATGAGGAAGTCATGGCTTCAAGGGTAAATAATTTTCTATAACTTCCAGGAAACTGGCAGTTGAGGAAAGGAGAGAAAGAAAAATAAATGCCCCTTTTGAGAGGGCAAAATCTGTTTTATGTGGCTGACTTGTCAGTCCATTGAAACACTGGCCAGCAATCAGCCTTTTGCCCAGCAGGTAAAAAGGGATGCAGGAGAGCACTGCAAGTCTTTTGTGGCAAGAGCAGTCAAAAAGACAAAACCAAGGAGCTGGGAACATGACAGTGGCTGTTACCTGACAGAAATGTTGGAGTGAATACATTCCACCCATGTGGAATGTGGAGCTTGCCTTGTGGAAGTCTTGGTGGAGGGCAATCCATGTGTAGATTCACTGGTAAGAAATGTGGCAGTGCATGGGCCTGGAGATGTACCCAGGAGGGAGGTCGTTGCTTGTGTTGCTATATTTTCCTTGAAGTTAATTGAAATCTTAACGTTTGTTAGTGAAATTCCCTACTCCAGCATCTCTATTTCCACTGCCAGTCCCTGAATTTCTCTGATAGTGTAGCTAGAGCTGCACAAATTTTTGCCAGGTTGAAAGCTACTGCAATTCATCTTCAATAAAAACTGGCTCAGGCTGGACAAATGATTTGTTAATGTTCCTAGGTATTAATTTTATCATAGAGCTGACAAGGGACAGAAGTGCTGGAATATTGCTCTGTCTGCATAGAAATCATTGCCTCATGTTTGTAAGTAGAATAAATTAAATACCTTTACAAGATCTATGCACTGAAATCACTGTTGCTACAATCTTCTTGGGGCTGTAAATGTTTTTGAGGAAATCAAGACCAATTTTTGAACTTGTGACAAAACTATGTAAAACTTTCTCTCCTTGTTGATGAGGAAGCCTCCAGAGCTCCTTCTAAAACAGAAACCAGCAAAGTAAAATCCTAGAGAAAGGGGTGGGAGGTGTGCTCATGAGAATAAAAACATCTCTAATTCTGGCACAGACCTTGCTATAGTGCTAAGAACTCTTGCTCATGAATGTTGTATTTTTATATTTTTGCTGAAATGAAGATAACAAGTTTGGTGTGAACCAGCTACTAAAGTCAAAGGTCTAAGCCTCTGTTACAGCTGAAGTTTTATAGAATATAGAAATAATGGCTGTTTTGTCGACCTGACTACTTTCATCTTTCTGTTATTTTCCTCAAAATCATGTTGTTATCTAGGTTGCTGAGTTAGCACCTGTGTGAGAGCTGAAACTAAGCAAAGCATCTGCTTTTTGAAACTCAGTGTCCTGAACTGTGGTAGTTATGGCAAGCTCTTCATGGAAACAGCTTCCTGAAAACTGACTGAATATCTGGCTCACCCTTGCCTGTAACTATGGAATGAGGGAACTTTTGACCTAGAAGTGGGGAAAATGAAGGACGTGAGTGCTATCTCACCATTTGCTGTGTGCTCTGACTCTACTTCAGCTGAATCGATTAGTAAGTGTTGGAAGAAGTCCAGGTTAAATGAAGAAGAATTTCTCTCTCCTGCCACTTCCCCCAAAACACAGACATTAAGTGGACTAACCAGCTGTTACCTTGAATCATGGCCTCCTTCAGGAAATCATATGGTGGAGTTGCCATTAGCTGATACTTCCAAGTCAGCAAAATTCACCAGACTTTGTCCAGAAATGCCTATTCCCCATCTCCGCGGCTGTTTGAAGGATGTTCTGGGTACTGTGGCTGTCCTGGTGTGCTGTGATCTCCCTAACAGGTCCTGCTCCTTTTGTCATCTGGACTTGTATTTGTGCCCCAAGACATCATCCTAAAGGATCCCTCTTCCCTATCCTTCCAGATGACCATTCCCCTTGGGGAAAGAATTGTGATTTTTTTAAAAAACAGCCATCAGGTAGCGAATATATTTTATTTGAACTATCTTTTCTTCTAAAGTGTTGACAAATCCAACCAGAGTTAGCTCCAAATAGAAAATATTACTTCAGTTAGGTGTTGGTAACTCCATCACTGGAGAAGAGAAAGAGGATGGAAGAAGGATGTGTTTTTCAGGGCAATTGTTGTAAGAGAATAACTGTTTCCTCAAAGTAATATATTTTCTCTTTTGGAATCTATCATATATTTGACTTTTTGGTAGTTTCTGAACAGCACAATTAGTAAAAGACTTAGTGTTCTTTTTGTTAAATATTAACAAACTCATTTCCCTAAGTGGAATGCAAAGAGCCAGCAGGAGGCTTAACCTGTCCTCCCTAGCTGACATTTTTTGGCAGCAATGAGAATTTAAACAGCCACTTTTTTCTCCCTGATTATCCATTTTCATCAGTTTTTATAGCAGCAGGTTGAGCCCTGGTGTATTGAGCCTCTTCAGCTTAATGCAGATACTTTAGAATGAATCTCACTCATTTTTTTCAGCTATTATGGGGGAAAAATAAAAGGTGTTGCTAATTGAAAATGATTGGGTAGGTTCTTTACAGTCATTGCCACATTCAGGCTTTTCCTGACCGTTCTGAGCTCTCTGCAGGACTGTGGAAACACTCCAGCTGTGGCTGTGAGGCTCAGCTGTGCAGAACAGAGCAGGATTTTCCCTGCTGTTCCCTGGTGCTGGATTGTTACTTGTGGCCACAGCTGTGGCTTTTCCTGGTGCCCACCCCTGACAGGGGCTCAGGACCAGGGGATGCAGCTCCCTGACCAGCTCTGGTCCCAGGTCATTCACAGCCAGGAGTGCTGGGCTTACTGGAAATTATGGCAGCTCAGCCCTCTGGAGACCAGCCTGCTGCTAGTGCTGAAACACTTGAAATCCCTGGCAAGTCTCAGAAGGGCCTATTAGAGCTGCATCTTAAATTAATGTCTGTGTACTCCCTGCTGCTCTGGAGGGGGTCAGCTTGCTGCTGAGCTGAATATTTATCCTGCTTCGGACCCTCTAAGGCAAGTAAACCTTTAGCACTCAGACCACCTGGAATTTACTGTATTAGTTGGTGTCTTCACCTTCCAAGTTAAACCTTTTTTTTTTCTTTTTAGACTGGGTTTAACTACTGTGAGTGAATCCAGAGTGAGTTTAAGAAAACAGTAGCACCAGTAATCATTTGCTGGGCTTATGAATAAGTGTTCAATAAAACACTAAAGTACGTTTTGGATAGTTCCTGCTGATTTCTAATTATATATTCAATGAATTGTTTTGCTCAGATGGGACCCATAGCAGAGATGAGTTGCATCATTCTCTATTTATTGGAAGGCAGCAATTACAGATGCTAAAACTTTTCAAGCTAAATTCTTACCTGCTAGTTAAGGAATCTACATATTCTGCAGGAAGCTTTGTTACTGTGGGATTATCTCAGTAGTAAAGGAGAATTTTTCACTGAAAATAGTTGCACAGAGAAAAAGCAATTTGGATTAGAATAGCATGATATGGAGTACTGAGACCCTGATTTGAGTGTCTACTCAGATACCTCCAACCAGGATCTCGGTGTGCTGCAAAATGGCCATAATCACAATTTATTTTTTCTTCTGTTTGTGTGTTTTTGTAGAAAATGCTTGGACATTTTTTTTAATCAACTCTCCCCGTGCTTAAAATGAATACTCCTTCTTCAGGAGTGCCAGTTTTCTTTTTGGGTACCCATCTTAAGCAGAGTAAAACTGCCAGATGTCCAGTTTTCAGGAAAATGTTGGTTTGGAGTACTCTGGCAGGACATGTGAGTTGATTGCTGCTCTTGAGCTATAGAGTTTGAGCATTTGATACAGAGTTTGCTGCACTGACAGTAAAAAAATGCTATTTCAGCCACAGCTGCCTGCTTGATATCTTCCACTGCTGGGTGGTATTTCTTCATTCTGTGAGGGGCCTTCAAGGACTCTGATCCTGCAGACCATGTGTTGACTGATTTTAAAGGCCTGGACTTTGCCCTGAAAACTGCAATGAGCATGGAAATGCCTGGAAATTATGTCTTTTAATGTGTTATCATTTGGTCACGCTGCATGGTTTAGCCTGTGACAGAACATATCCATAAAAGCCATTTGATCTGAGTATCCAAAAGCCATTTGATCTGAGTATGAGACTTGCATATGTGAGGAGGTCACTGGAAGGTGACTGCCTGATGCTGCAGAGTGCAAGGACTTCCAAAAAAAACGCTGTGGTTTTATTTCTATCAATAATGAAATCCCCATTGAGCCAATATTGGATTAGGTCAGCTTTCAGTGCTCTTGAAACTCCCCCTTCATAAGCATTTCCAAGAATTGTTCCATGCACAGGCAGAAACAGGAGGGGTGTTTTTGCTGTTTGTGCACATCACCTTGCATTGAAAATGGAAAAAAAGTGTCAATCAGAGCTCTTACCCTTTGCAGAGGTCTCTGGAGACTGCCTAAATAGTGGATAGGCACACAGTTACATAAAAATGAACAAAATGGCTGATAGCATGTAGTTTCTAGCTCAAATGCTCATTAGTATCTTGATGAATTACTTTCAAATCATTTAATGGGAAAAAATTGTAAAAACTTTACATGTGAAAAAGATCCCCCTTTTTTCTTTTTTTCTTTCCTAAAATGCACTAATAGCTGAAGAAACCATGCTAGAGATATGTGAGAGCTTTCCCTGGTTTTCAAGTTATTCTGCACTTCCAGCTTTGTATTCAAGTCCATATTTCTGCAAAGCTTCCAATTCTAGATTATTCCATGTGGTGTCCTTAGATAAAAAAAAAATAAACGTTATGCTGCAGAGGCAGTCAAAAAAGAAAGAAAAACAATCTCAGGGTAGAGGTTCATCTCTTCTGAAGTCTCTGGTTGTTAATGTGCTGCCATTTAGTCCTGGTGGCCAAAGTAGTAGACGAAGATCAGAAAGGAGATCAAAACACAGATGACACAGTATTTCTCTTAAAGATAAAGGGATGGATTTGGGCCTAAAATTATTCACAGATGTTATTTTGTTTCTCTTTCCCTTGTTTCTTCTTGTACTGGGGTGAAATCTGCTGAGTTCACAAGTTGTTTAAAATTTTGTCTGCTGTACAGTGAACTTTCCTCTGGGTTCTAAACCTAAAAGCTTCACAGAGACCTAAACCACATCAGGTTATCAATACTGAATGCAAACAGGCTGCTGTGCAGCATTTCGTGCCTTCCTAGTACTAATTGCTCTATTAACTCATAGCTAAATGAAGGCTTTCTTATTTCCTTTACTGCTTATCCCAGAGCATTGGAAGTCTTTCTTCCTGTGGTGATTTCTCTGTTAGGTGAATGGAGATTATGTTTACCTGAGATGTGAGGATTACTTAACTCATGCTTGGGAGGTAAAGTGGGAAAAAACGCAGAAATTTGAATAAACGAGAAAGGTTTATCTGTTTTGAACAGTGAAAACAAGTAAATGAACCACCCCTTTTATCCGAGTGAATTAATGCTTTTTTGTTAAAATTCACCACCATTATTAGGAAGTACAATAGGAACATTATCTTTAGGGAACACCTGGTTTGTAAGAAAGGGAAAAGCTGTGCATTTTTAATGAGAAAATAAGGTTTTCTCCTCTCTGCCGCACCCTTCAGTCTATAAACCAAATTTTCTGCTCTCTTACTATTCTCACTCATCAGTTGAGTCAAATTGTCAAATCAATATAATTGTCTGGATTTTAACCAGTTACCTGTTTTCAAACCTGAGGGAATTCATCCTATATAAATTTTAAATTATTGTAAAGAAATGCCAGATTATGGTACTTAGGCAAACGTTCCTTTTCTATAAGATACTGATTTTTTTCCTCCTCACTAGTGTACACCATGAGCAGTTTGTGCTATTTGTTGTTTTTTTAAGGCAAATATCTCACTGCATTTCAAACTTCTGCTGTGCAAAGGCATCAGTCTGAAATAAAATCATGATCCATGTCATCTCCCTGTTTCATGGAAGTGATCCATGAGCTGATCGATCTGTCAAGTGGATTGGATGAGCCAAGTAAAATGAAAAAAGGATTTTTCTACTGTGGGAAGCCTCACCATTGACTGGCTGTATCTGGGAATTAGATATCTTCAAGTAATTTATTATCCTTGATGAATCTGTTGTCTGCGAGTGTTTCCACTCATTGTCAAGTAATTTTGTTAGACTTTATTGATGGAATGGGATGATCTTTTCCCCCTGCTTTTCAACTGCAATTCTTCTTTTCTGATAGCGTTTGCAGGGAAGAAAGCCTTCTTTTTTCTCTTCCTTTTTTTTGAAACAACAGTTTATAGCTAAGGCTTAATTGTAGTCTCAAATGCTGGTTTTCTAAAAAATGTTGGTTTTCTGCTTTTTCCTGTGTTGTGCACAATATCTTCTTTTCATAACACTGTGTATGTTTTTCTGAAATGAAATCTTAACAAATTATCTTCCTCTTTAAGACCTGAACCCCAGAAAAAAAAAAAAAAAAACATAAACCCCAGTCTGGCTGTAAAGTAAACGATTTTACCCTAAATAGAACAGAGTCAAATCCTGAATCTTTGGAATAGCTTAGTGCTCTCATAGTGAATCAGGTATCAATAAAATAGAAATTAATTTCCAAAATAGCTTTCCACTTCAGCTAAAAACAAAGAGATTTCTTCTTAATAATGGCCATGGTGATAAAAATATTTTTAAATTTCATTTTATGTCTCATGGAAATTTAAAGGACTTCAAAACTTTTCTGGTTTTCATGTGTACCAGACGCTTGCCTTTAACCTGTGTTAATGCTGGTTCCATCTGACTGTTTCTGAAAGCTCCAGAGAAAAGCAAACAAACAAAGACACCATAGAAATTAAAGGTGCCTCCCTGTGATGTTTTTCTAGAGTGGTACATTGCTCTGATAATGAACTGTGAAATGTAGCATGTGGATGAAGATGAATGTAAAAACCTGCATGTGTTTTTATTTGAATGTTGTGTCCCTGAGATGGATTATTAGTATGGTCTCTGTAGTGTAAAAATACTGAAAAAAAGGAGGGAAGAGAAATGGATAGAAGGTATTTCTTGCAGGTTTTGCAATGAACCACATCCTCTTTTGACTATTTTCCCTTTTCAGACTGGGATTTTGGTAATGTGAGCTTTACCATTAGGATGGTAATAAACCAACTGCTCTCTTCCTAAAGTTAAATCTGCTTCTTTCCAGCACTGTAAGGGAAAATCTATTTGCATTTCCAGCACATCTGTCTTCTTCCCTGGTGTGAGCTGGGAGATCAATCGGGCTCACTGGGATGCCATGCCGTGTGTTGCCTGCCCACATCCTGCATCCAATAATCTGTCCATGTGCCAGGAGATAAGTGACTGTGGTTGGGTACAGTTTGCTGCTTGTTTAAGGATGAAATGCAAACTAAAACTCTGTGAACTCCCTTCCCTTTCTTGTAGGCACAGCAGAAGTCGAGGAAGTTTTGTGCTTGACCAGAACAGAAATGGGCCAGGCAAAGGTTTTTCCAAATTGTTAATTTTGCATTTACCTCACTGAGGTATTTATGAGAAGTCAGTGATTTCATGAAGGACTGACTTCCTTGTTGGAGTTGCAGTGATCCTGAATATCTGCCCAGCCAGGGACCAGGGAACATCACTGGGGTTTTCCCAACTCCCTGGTGTTTTCCTTCGGGAACAAAAGAGGTTATCTGAAGGCAAGCAGCCCAGGAAGCGCTGCTTGAAAGCTTCTCCTTGCTCTCCCTGTAGCTGCAGGGCCCCTGCTCTCACCTTACCTGTTGGACTATCTGTACATCCCAGACCTGGTTTGTAGCTGCCCCGGCTGTGAGAGGGAGCAAGGCTCCCTCCTGGTGCAGCGATGCTTGGATCAGTGGTGATACCAAACCATAAATGTGTGTTGGGAAGGAGCTCTGTGTTGGGTTAAAACAAGCTGATTTGGGATCAGTCTGTGCTTTATAGGAATGCTGGTGTGCAAAGCCCAGGCAGGACAGACACCAGGTGTCCCCTGGCTCTTTAGGGCTGGGCAGAGTTGCCATTTTTGCTCTCCCACACAATATTCCCAAAGGAGCCATGTGATGTGGGATGTCAGTGTTAGCTGGTGAATTCTAGTACTTGCATTTGCGTTCCTTCTTCTCTTGCCCAGTTTATTGAAAAATGTGATGGTAATGTGGTAGTTCAGTGTCTTGAGGTGATTTTAAAGTAGATAAGCAAACCATTATGCCTCTGAGGTTGCATAATTCCATGGATTTGTCTTACCTCCAGTGACCAGCATGTAATATTTATTGTATCATATGATGTGTGTAAGCTTTCCAGGCTGGATGTTGTGTCCAAATGACAAGAGCAATTGGGTGAACATCTTGAATCATCTTTTTTTTTTGGCACACTCAGGGGCAAAGGTACTTGTGTGGAGTGTGTAAAACATCCCAAAGCGTGTTGTTGTTCCGAGTCTTGTGATTAGGGCTTCGATCTAATTCGCTCTCCAATGTAGCAAATGTTTGCTGTTGGCCAACACTGTTACAAAGACTAAGGGATTGTCTTTCTTTGCCCGGCAATAATGGATTTTCTATTATTATGTCAGTAGAATTTGTTCATTTTTCAAGTAGTGTGCAGTGCTCCTTTGAAGAATGTCTCTTTTTTGGGTGGTTTCACGGTGACTGTACCCCAAAATGTCTAGATGTCTCTCAATAGCAAAAATGGCTTTGTTATTGAATGTATTATTTATTAACAATCTTGTCTTTTTCTAGTTGCATTTTACAAAATATGCCGCAAGCATCTCATGTGATTTTTAAAAGGAAAGTCTTATTTATAATGTTTGTGCAAGTGGATGGAAACAAATAATGATTTTATAGTAGCCCATGCCTTTTTTCATAGCTGCAGAGTCTTAATGAGCATGATCAGAAGAGACAGGCTCATTGTTTCATTTAATTTTGATGGAGTTTCTTCAAAGTTAGCTATTCTGTTATTTATTATTTGGAATTAATTATCTTAACAAATAAATATCTCCATTTTAAGAAATGAAAAAAATATTTGTGGGGCTTCTTTTGCTTCTTTTCCTTCTCTTTTCCCTCGCTCTCTAACTCAGGATGTCCAAAAAATCAAGGTAATTTCCTCTTCCTCTTTATATTTTAAACTTCCCCCCACCATCCCCCTTTAAAAGTATTGGAGGATATAGGGTGAGATGTTCCTGGCCATTCCAGGGTAGGATTTCTCAGCCTAGAGGGTATAAAAAAGCAAACATCTCTATTTTCATTTTATTCAAGGATTATCCATGGCAAAGGTGGTCTCTGCTAAGGGAAGAGAGGAAGACAAAAGTTCTCTTTCCTTTAGCCATGATGTTTCTTTTTGTAAAACCTGCCATTTTTACTCAGTTGTGGGCAGATATTATATTCCTGAAGCCAGTCTAGGATGATATCCCAGTGATTATATTTATGCTAGAAATCCTCAGATTATGCCTTAACTTTTCTTGGCTCTCTCCTTTATTCTCTAAATGCATGTTCCTGTACAGTGATTAAATGAGAGTTCCTTACTCTTCTCTGTTAATATTTCTTAGGTTTTTGGCTATACCATCTCCATCTAGGTCACACTGTAGATTTCTTCCTGTTGCAAGGAGAGACAGATGTCACTGGGAGCTCAGGAAATGAGAACTCCCTGCCTCTGAGAACTTCTGCCAGGGGAGATCTTTGTGGGTGGAAACTTCTGTGCAGGATCTCTCTGTGGGTGCTTCCTCATGGAGACAAAACTGCCTTGGAAGGTGGGAAACCCAGGTCAAATCTCCAAGTCCTTGAAGGTACATTAAAATTTCAGGTGGTGAAGGGCTACTTGAAAGTGAAGTTTTGCAGCTACTGTCAGGTTTTTCCTTCTGGAAGGGAATCCTACCTTAGTTACAGCACTGATTCCAGGTATTTTTGTTTAGCCTTGTGCCTCTTCTTCCTAGCCCTTTAACCTTTCTATGCTGATATTCCTTCCTTGTATGAAAATGTTCTGTGAAAAGGCAAGATGTTGACAGTATCAGACTCCCTCTGTCTGGCTTTGACAGGTGATGCTTGAAAGTTGTAGGGAAGGTCATTGATGGGACAAGAGAAGCATATCCAATGCAGGAAACTCTTCTGAAATCTCATTTTAAATCCACTTCCACCCAGATCTCCAACCCACATAAGCATACCCAGCTTGGACAGCCTGGTGAGGCTGTTACTTTTTGGCTTCTGTGTATCCATTTCCTTCATTTACTTTTCAAGTTCACCCCTTCATGGCATTTTAGCAGAAGTGTTGCACATCTTCTATTGTTTGATCTGGATGTCTGGTAGAAAATACACTCCTAAATTAAAAGGTCAGCTGGCAGAGAGAGCTGCACTGGTGTTAATGGGGATGGGTTAAGGGAGATATTCCCATCTGGTGCAATTTTGCCTAACTCTGATTAGAGGTTTTATGGAGTTGATGCATCAAGCTTCTGCACAATGGGATCTACCAGCTGGCTGGGACATTTTGCTTGAGCCTGTGCAGTAACAAGGAGATTTCAGCCTCCATCAGGTAGCAGATGATAGGTTGTTTTCCTAATGACCCTGAAAATTGTTTGTATGTAACATGAGTAACAACTTCAAGTAGAGGACTTTCGGGAGGAGATACATGGGACTTTGGGCAAAAACCTTCATTTGTGATTTCTGCTGCAGATTGCCTGCTTGTCCCCTCAAACTGATGAACCACTTTATGTCAAGTTACTGCTAAACGTCATCGAGGATCAATTCTTCTCAGATATTATGGCAAAATATTTTTAAAATATTTTCAAAAATTATGGCAGAGAGAATTGGAATCTTGAAAGAAACAAGCTGCCCTGCCAATAGATATCCATGCAACTGAATACAAGTCACAGGTCACCAGGACATTTTGTGTTGTCACTGGTTAGAGAATATTTTAAGTGTGCCATAACCATAAGATGCTGCATTATGTCCATCTTGATTAAACTGATTCTTCATAAAATGTCCTCTGTATTGCCCATTAGTGTAATAATTAACCTCCCATCATGCAGTGTGGATTTTTTTCCATCTCTCAATCCAGAGGCCTTGAGTCTTCTCCAGTCAGGACTCCCTATTTACTTATTGCTTTTGATGAAAACCATCCAGTAGCTGTGATTATCCCTGTTGCTCTTCCCTGCAGTTCTTTCTGCTCCTATTTCTTTCTTTTTGAGATAAAAGGTTTAGAATTCCATGGAATCTGAATTACAGGGTTTCTTGTCACTCTTTTCAGTGGTTGTCAAATCAGGCCTTACTCATCTCCAGCTTTTAGCCTCTTCCCTGACAACCTCAAGATCTGCAAGTCTGGTGGGCTAGGCAACTGAAATGAAAATTTAGAAGCAGAATATTTTTGCATTTTCTTTAATGTAATTGTTCTGTTTAATTTCTGTATACATATATATCGTGAGTTTTGGTGAGAAGGCTTCACATACCTAAAATAGACTTCTGACAAGAGATTTAAATGCAAACCCTTTGGATATTCAGATATTTTTAAGAATGTTAGTACTAAAATACTTTCTGTGAAAAGGTCTGCATGGGCTTCTTTTGTAAAGAAGAAAACTAACTAATTTAATTATCCTGGAAGATACTGTGAGATGGAATCATGGACTCTGGTCCACTCTGTCACAGATTCCTTTTATTTTTTAGGCATTTAACAGAGGTAAGACTGGAATGTGGGTTAGTCCCTGTCCCTGTCAGTGTAATTTGATCCAGTTCTCAAAAAGGTCTCTGTAATATTTTCAATATTCTTATGTCAGTTCATCCACTTTATACTTTTCCTTTACTGTGTACCCATTAGTTAGCAAAAAGATGTTTTTTCTTAATCAGTACCAGCAATGCAGACATCTTATGAAATGGTTACAAAAAAGTCAAGTACACGTTTATACTGCCAAAGAAAAATTCAGTACCACGTAAAAAAAAGACTCTTGATAATTTTCAGGTGGGATTTATGCACCGATTTCTTGGAGCTTTGTATTCACTATTTAGAATTAAAACTGGTGATACTTGCAAATATATCTGTTGAAATTAATCTATATCCATGTTATTATGCAAAAACATTTCATAATATATAGGGTATTTTCCCAAGAAGGGAACTTTCTTTTACTGTCATGCAGGCTTACTACAAAAAAGCCCATTATAGATGATGAGGAAAAGCTGTTCAGAATCCCTGTTTTAGAAATTGTCTGTCATGATACTAAAAATAAAATACAACTGTGTATGCTGAATTACCATCAGACTCTGTGTGGTGTTTAAATTTAAAAAGAAGTATTCTGAAATAAAACAAAGTACTTGAAAATCAAGCCAGTGTAACATTTTCAAGTAAGGAAATGAGTCTGAAAATATGCTTGGGAGAGACAACACAAAGTTCAAAGCAGTTCAGTTGCATTCTCTTTTACAACCCTGTTGCCTTAACTGAGTGTTTTTATCTTGACTTAATGTGTTTTTCAGAGTCCCTTTTAGAATCTAGAGCTCTCAAAAGTTGTTTCATTCAAGTTATAAAAGTAAGATTTAATTTGAAGTCTTCAATCATTTGAAAAAGGAATTTAACCAACCCCTCCAAAGCTTTGCTTTCCTTATCTCCATCTACAAATCCACCTCTCACTGCCATTGTGACACTGTCTGGCTGCTGACAAATGCTCAGTGAGAGAAACCATCTTTGGTGACACACCAGATGTGTCTGGGGTGGGGAAAGAGTGGCAAAAACATGACAACAGAAGGAAATCACGAGTGACAGCACCATGGCCTTGGGTCCGCTGAGTGACGTGGTGTTTCTGGCTCAGGTTGCACGTGGCCTGTCAATTGTGGTTTAGCTCCTGGAATTATCAGCTGTCTGGGTGGATAATTGTTAGAGGTATCAGCAGTCAGCAAAGCTCATGTCTGAAAGTGCAATGTGTTTTTTGAGGGACAGGCTTGGGGACAGTCCTTGTGGCAAGAGGACATGGGAGAGCAGCAGGAGTGTCAGGCCAACAGCATGGACTTGCCACGGTGACCAGTGACCACATGGGGTGGCCAGGAGGATGAGGCAGGAAGTTGTCCCACATGGAGTAATTGAATTGGCATCTGGAGTGCTACATCTGGTGTTGGGGTTGGGCCAGAGGGCCTTCAAAAGTCCCTTCCAACCCAAACAATGACTCTCTAAACTATGAGCACTTCCTTTGATCCCATTGCCCTGCCAGCTTGGGAACAAGTTACATGGTGACACTGCTGCTGTTTCTTCGGGGGGCTGTTCAATAGCCCAAGGGACCTCCCTGTTGGCTTTTCCAAATCCAAACTTCCTGACTGTCACAGAGGAGGACAACCTAGAGGGTTAAAGGTGTTTTTGTCCTCAGCTGGTGGGACAGGCTGGGAGGACACTGTGAAAATGTCCTGTCAAAATGGGGGGTTAGAGAATCTCCTTTCAGATTTCTGCAGGACTGGGGCATGGTGGGTGAGGGCTGATTTTTCCCTTTGCCTTCCAGATCCCTTCTTGCTTCCGTTTTCTCTGGCCAAGCCCTCTCAGAATTTTCATCTTCCCCAAATATTTGAGTAGTCCATGTTTCTTCTTCTTTTCTTCCATTTCATCTCCTGCCTCTTACTTCCTTTCTGGTCCCCAAACTTCTACTTCCCTTCTGGGCCCTGCTGTTTGTGGTGTTCCTGCCCACTGCCCCCACTTTGGAAGATCTTCTAAGCCCCCAGCTTGTTTCCACTCTGATTCCCTACAGGAATTGCTAAAGCTCCCGCTGCACTCTAAAGACATTTGGCAGACTGAGGCAGATGCTGTAGGGAAAAACTCCACAAAAGTAGCCTAAAGGAAGCAAATACTTTTTCATCAGTGCATATTTTGATGGTCTGAACTCTAGGAAGCTCATGGCAACTGCAATGAATATAAAAGAAATATAAATATTTATTCAGTGTAAAAACAAAAAATTCCTGTTTGGAAAAAAAAAAGTTCAAAAATATGTAACTCAGTGTAGGTGCACAAGGGAAGTGGAAGGAGCTGAATGTTACACAGACAAATTTAATTCTTTTATTTTTTAATTTGAAAACCCCTTTTATTTTCTTCCTTTCACACATTGTTGCTCCTTCTTAAAGCAGCTTACCCATTTAAAGTACAGAAATAATTTTCAACATTGTACATTATAGTGCATCAAAATCGACATTTAGAGTAATTACATTGGGCACACACAACCCTTTTCTTTTAATACTTGATTCATATTCATATGATTGATAATGAATGTTCATCCAATGAAAACCTGCAAGGAATTGCCAAAAATTGCCAGAAATTGAGTATGATATCTTGGGAGACAATCTGTTCCCTTCTCCCTCCAAATTAAAAAAACCCACAGCTACCAAAAGAGACCCAACCCATATACTGTATATGGCAGCATCATCTCAGCGTTTGCAGTGGTGTTCATTTGGTTGAGGGTCACATCTCAGCTTCACCTTCTTGGCTTGGGCTTTGGTGTCTTTTTAAGGCAGAATCTTTTCTATCATCATTCTGCTGCTGCTTCTCTAGGGAGTTCTACCCTGTTGATAACAAACTCTATTGCTTTTCCCAATACAAAAACCATCTGTCACACTGTGAAACACTTTTGGGTAGGGAAGCTCCCAGTGGCATGCTAGAATCTTTGTGTCTGAAGACAAATGGATGTCTGAAACCATCCTCTTTGTCTGTTCTATTAGTGATGCTCCCCTAAGCTCCAAGGCCTTGTTCTGAGCTTTTGATGGATATACCAGACAGACTTTGGTCCTTGTCTCTTGGAAAGAGCCCTGTGACCCTGGGTGTGTGTAAGGTGACCCTGGGTCTTGTGCATGTCAAAGGAGTTGGCAAGTCTGTCCTCCCTTGCCCCACTGACAGCCCACATTTTAGCTTTCCTTAGGTAGGGCTTCCTTAGGAAACTGGTAGATGTTTCCTCAGTTTCCTAGGAGTAGTGAACACCCCCATGAGTTTTGTCCAAGAGGACAAAAACCATGATGAAATGGGCAGACTTTGTTTCTTTAGTGTCTCTGAATAAATCCAGGGTCTAAGTCTTGTACACCACTGCACTGAGCAGTGGGGAGGGAGGGAGGAGTACAGAAAACCAACACTGCTGAAAAAGTGATGGTGATTTTTTAGATGGTGCCAATGTCACCTTCTGACAAATACTGGTTGCCATCCATAATTCAGAGGGGTATTATCTCCTGTCTAGGCCTGTTATGAAACTTAATATTTATAAAAGCATGTGCAATTCTGACTTCATAGATCCCCTGGGCTTAATTCTGCAAACCCTGCTGGCACCAGGCAGAGCTCAGAACAGATGTACCTAGAAAATGGAAACAAATATTATGAAACCTGTTCCACAAATGCCTGACACAGGCTGGCCGTGTTCAGGATTTACTGATAGCATCAGAAATCCATGGAACAGGGTGGGATTGCTGATCTAAAATACTCTAGGCAGAAAAAGAAGCCTTGTAAATTAAAATTGTTGTCGTTTGGTATCACAGGCGATGTCTGTGACCTGGTGTGTGTCAAAGATCATCTGGTCCATCTGGTAAAAGCACAGCCTAGATGGCCCAGCACTCTTCCTGGTGAATCCTATACTTGTCTAAGGTTGATGAATCCACCACTTCCCTGGGGAGGTAATTTCAATGGCTGATAGTTCTAACTGTGGAAGAATTTCCCCTTGTGTCTAATCAGAATCTCCTTAGATATAAATATAACTTGTCCCCATTACCTCTCATCTTTTCCATGTGACTCCTTGTAAAAAGGGAGTCTCCATCTTCTTTTGCAATCACCCTTTATACGTTGGAACATTGTCCTAAGATCTCGCCTAAACTTTCTTCTCTCAAGGCTGTACAAATCCATTTCTCTCAGCCTTTCCTCACATAGCAGCTTCCCAGCTTTGATCATCTTTATGGCCCTGCTCTGGATCCTCTCCAGACTGTCCACATCATTTTTGTGCAGTGGGAACCAAAACTGGACATGATATTCCAGGGTGGCCTGTCAAACACCAAGTATGAAAGTGACTTCTTTATCTCTGCTAGTGATGCCCTTGTTGATGCAACTCAGCATCCTATTTGCTTTTTCTCTTTGTTTTCCACTAGGATCCAGCATAAAATTGATAGTGCAATAGATTTGATTAATAGGTAGAGTTTGGGAAGGTATCTGCACTCCAGGGAGTTGAGTCAGAGAGGATGTAAATAAAAAGGAGTTCTGCAAGTCCAGTAACTAGAGCTGGTTGACTTTTGTATCCATTTTTTTGTCTCAGCTGGCTGATTTTCTAGCGAAAAATATTCTGTGTTGAGTTCGAGTTGAAACTAGACAATAATTTATTTTTAAACAGTTGAATAACTGGTAACCAGTGAAGGTGATTACTTGGGCAAGTTCCTGTCACTGGCCCAGTCCACAAAGCAAGAGCCTTGTGTAGACACTGCATCAGCAGTGCTCTGCCAGGATAGAAACAATTTAGGCAAAATTTTTGTTTCTTTTATTCTTTTTGTTTTCTTTTTATCCTTTTTTAGGAAAAAATATTATCAAACTGGCCTGCTTTGTGTGGATGTGCACACGCATCCTTATTAATAGACTAATATAGGACCAACTATGCTGGTGGAAGTGCTCCTCACATGAAGGAATATGTTCCTCTTTTTCCAGCTTGATTACAGAGCAGGGTGTTTACTGTTTCATAACTTGCCAGAGAATATTTTCCTCTTCCCTTCTGCTTCTCATTAAGAAATGATTGTCTAAGTCTGTCTCAAGATATAACGTGATTACAATGAATGTGTTCATGTTTTAATCCATTTTCAATAGTTCATAAGCCTTTTGCCATGCAATTAAGGAAATAGAATATGAACAAGACTTTTCTGATTTCAGATTGATGTGTAAGGGGAAAAGTTCAATTCTGTGTTAAAGAGACTTGTGGACAGATGGTTTGGATTTAAAGGGAAGAGTAGTAGGATTTCTAGAAAAATTACACAGGATTAAAAAAATGCAAGTTAAGTTCAAGCTCAGTTCACTAAAAATCTCTTGAAAGGAGCAGAAATAAAACTGCCCAGAAATAAATATTGAAAACTCCTGCTAGTAGTGTACATTTCTGTTAAATTTGCTAGGAATTATCAACATCCCTGTAAGCCTCTCAGACTCAGATTATTGTTTATAAAGGGTTAATGTACATTTACCCATTCAAAGACAGACTTCCAAAGGCTCTTAAACATGCAAAAATGACTCCTTCCAAGCTCACTAAAAATGCAGCTGACTTCTGAGGATGACTTTTTGTTTTGATTTCCTGAAAGAAGTAAATATGCCTTGCAGAGCTCTCAGGTTGTTCTGCAGGAGATGGGTAAACTAGCAAACACTGGGGTCTAGGAGGGCACATCCCATGAAAATGATTAATGGAACCATCATCCACAGCTGTTGACACTGGCTGACATCTGAACCCTGGGAAGGGGGTGTTTGTATAGCACTCAGAGGGCCATGCAAAAAGCTTTTTTCTCTAATCACCTGCAGGCTGTTTGGTGGCTGATAATGACTTGATTGTAGCAGTCAGTGTTAGAGCAAGAGCATTTGTTTCAGCAGGAGGAGATGGGTCTGAACGTAACACTCCTGGTGTTTTGGGTTGTCCGCAGTGGATTCCCATGCTGGAGGAGTGAGGGTGAGTTATGATCCACTATTTGTCACTGCCAGAGACTTTATGGCTGCATCCTTTCCAGCAAACTCCTCAGTGCCTGGGCTGGCTCCCAGGCACAGGAACACAGCCATTTACACCAGTAAGCTGTCAGCATGATTCCTGTGCCTCTGCCAGCTGGGGTCTCCCAAATGTTTGCCAGGTACAGTTTAGAAATTAGGATAATCCAGGGACCATTCCCAGAAGCACTTTGTGTGCCAGGCTCTTGGTTTGGACAGGAGTTTATATTAATTATGGATGTGGGCAAGACTGGCACAGGGTTTAAGGAAATCACTGGGCATAATTTATTGGTATAGATGTAGTCTTGGGGTCCATCTGTTGAAAGAAGGTTTTGGAGATGGGTAATGCCTTTAGTTGTTGATTTGCAAATGTGAGGAAAATTGTTGTCAGTAGCTATGGCAAAAAAAAAAAAGCAAACCAAATGCATCTGCAAAGCTCTCATGCTCTTCTGGATCTGGATTTGGGAACTGGCTCGTTTATAAGATGATGTAAAGTAGTTTGGGGTCTGTGTGGGAAGAAGGAGCAATAGATTGGCTGGAGCTTTTGTATTTTTAGTTTCTAAGCTGGACTTCTGCCATCCCCATGATAAGATGTGGAGCAACACAGTATCAGGCCTGACGGCTGCCTCAGGATTTGCACAGGTGCAAGCCCAGGCTCCCAAGCATGGGCTTCTCATGGCTTGTGGGCTTTCTCTTTATGGACCTCACACACAGTGAGGTCATGCTGGGATTCTGAGAGTGAATTAGGCTGTGTAGTCACACATGCTGTGTCTAACTAGATAATTATATCTTCTACCTCAAATCAAAATCCCACTGCAACTATGGTCTATGGTATATTATAGAATCACAGAATGGTTTAGGTTGGAAGGGACCTTAAAGTTCACCTAGTTCCAACCCCGTGCCATGGGCAGGGACACCTTCCACTACACCAGGTTGCTCAGAGCCCCATCTAACCTGGCCTTGAATACTTCCAGGGATGGAGCAGCCAGTTTCTCTGGGCAACTTGTGTCAGGGCCTCCCCACCCTCTTCCTATTATCCAAACTAAACCTATTCTCTGTCAGTGTGCAGCCATTCCCCCTTGTCCTGTCTCTCTTGTCAATAGTCTTTCTCTATCTTTCTTGTAGGTTCCATTCAGGTACTGGAAGGCCACAATAAGGTCAGCCTGATTTTGGCAGGTCTCTCAAAAGAAATGTTAGAGCTGACAAAATGCAGAGAGGTGCCTTGCTGAGCCCTGGGTGCACTGCAGCAGGCACAGCCCTTTTGCATCTGTGCACAACAGCGCCTTGGTAGCACCAGGGGAATTAGAGACAAGGGGGAGAGATCCCCCAGTGCTTGCTGCTCCTCTCCCTCCTCCCCTCAGACAAGACTGGGCATGAACAACAGCACCTGGATTCTATTGGTTTGAACTGAGCCCATGCAGAACTTATCCACATCCCCTGTCTTACCATGTTGGAAAAAAAGAGATTTGAGCAGCTTTTAAATGTCCTCCACCCCGGCAAGGGGGACCCAGGGCAGCGCACAGGACATCAAGCTCTTTACAAAATGCACATTAGTCACGGACTGTGGTGTGTAAACAAGCCATTAAAAAAGGATCTGTCACAGGAGAGGAGCTCTCTCTGCAGCAATTAAGATGACCTCTGCAGAGCAATTAGATATGCAGAGATTGCACAGGCATTCATCTCACACGTCCTGACAGATGAAGGCAATCTCTTGCAGTGTGTGGTTGTTACTACAGCTGGCAGTCTATTCTGATGGAGTGGGAACTTCGTGGGTTTCCTGGGGCAGCCGTGCTGTTCACGCTCACAGGAGCAGCCAGGAAGCAGCTCCTACGATCCCTGCACTTGCAGACACGGAAAATACAGTTACAGATGGCCTGAGAAAGGACACAGATAAAAGCCAATTAGTGACATTATTTTTTTTTTCTTCTGGAAATACAGATTGGAAACGTCAGGAGGGAAAACCTTAGGGCAGAAGCTCAAAGCTATCCCAGCTGCAGCAAAGCAGTAATGTAGGGATCCACTCTTAGTCTTCTCCACCTCCCCTCTGTGTCCAGCTGGGGTCTCACATCGCCCTCTGAGTTTTGGTCAGGACTTGCTTGGGACTAGCTCAAAGGCAGAGAAGCATTTTTGATGGAGATTGTTTCCTAGTGACTGGCTTGGAAATGTCAAACTGGTGAAAACAACACATAAATTTGAGTTCCTCTAAAATATTTTTCACAAAACAGGGTAAAACGTGTTCTATTCCCGTGAGAAAATCATGGGGAAATCAGTGGAAGTGAATTAGTGAATTATTTTGCTTGATATAAATGAACTTCTAAGGAAGTTAAAGAAGAGTTGAAAACTCCCTGCACTCATTTTCTCTCTTAAAGTCACACTAATGTGGAGCCAAGATGACCTGCCTTGGTCTGTCTTTGATTTAGTTGGACACTTTGCAGGCTATCTTTCATGTAGATACTGTCTCATTTTTGTTTTACTATTTTTTCCTTCTTTTATCTATTTCAGTCATGGCTTGTATTTGTGACAATTGTTTTCCGCTCTCTTTTGTTAAAATGCCAGGACAGCAGCCCTGGAGTGCTGGTAGCAGGGAAGATGAGGCTGTCCACTGCTGTTCTGTTTGTATCATCCTTGCAGCACATCAGGGCTATTCTGCTTTGGGTATTCCTGAAATGATTTATTTAGTGACCAAAATTGCAATTTGCTTCCTTCAAGTTCCCAAATTAGCTGCCAGCTTTAATGAAGTCAGATGGTTCCTAGCACAAAAATGAAGTGTCTCCACATCTGCTCACTTCTGGGCTATCTGCAGCTGGATTTCCCCACGGCCGCGGTGCTCCCAGGGGAGAACTTCCCTCCCACGTCTCACATGGGATGGGTTTGCTGCTCTGAAGTCAAACCCAGCTGTTGTGCTTGGCCAGGTCATTTTTAAAATTTTTTTTTACAGCTGTTTAGAGCACAGACTTGGTGAAAAGTGTCCAGATTTTGTTCCAAGCTGGCAAGCCCTGTCACAGCTCTTGGGATGTGCCAGTGCCCTGTTCCCATGCAGAGCAGTGAGGATCCTTGCCAGCAAAAGCACGGCTTTGAGGGGAGCATTTGCCAGCACCAGCATCTTCTGCCAGCAAAAAACACCTCACATGGGACTGTGGCCTCACATGACTGAGGTATGGAAAGAGGTGAGTTGGAGCAACCTGCCTCTGCTCTGAAGGAGTCCCCAAATGCAGGAGTGTGAGTGGTGGGGTTTTGTTCTTTAAAAGGGCAATTCAGCCCTTGTCATTTCTGCCTTGGTTATGTTGGGCTGGCAGAAGTGGAGAAAACAATGGCAAAAGAGTTATTCTGGTGTAACCTCAGTACAGCTGAGTGAAATCAAAGCTACCCCCAGGTCCAAATTACTTTTGGTTATTGTTGGCTACTGCAGGGTTATTCTGCTGAGACGGAAACCTTATCTCTCTCACAGGAGCTGTGCAACAGAATCCACACAGCAACGAACTTCTGCAGTATTTATTCTACTCTGCCCTCTAAAAGGTAGCTCTGAATATGTGACAGTGGCCATGGAGAAGCCTTCTAAAGGCAGATAGGGACCCCAGGGCTGTTTTGTTGGCTTTCCATGGACAGGAACGTATTCAGTGCCCTCCTCATATTGTCCATGTGTGGTAAGCATTACATCCAGGCAAAGAGAATCAGAATCTTGGAATGGCCTGAGTTGGAAGGGACCTGCAAGATCATCTCCACCCCTGCCATGGGCTGGTAGGATGAGAGAAGCACCTAGTTCTTAGTTTCTAACAAACAATGACATATATTACAGGCTAGATGTCCTATCTTCACATGCTCTGTTCTGTAGCCTAGAGACAACTTTCAAGAGAATAAATTTTTAGGCTTCCCTGGAGTCTTGACATTCATAGCTTTTCATTCCCCCCTACACCTTATTCCTCACTTTTTTTTTTGCCTCAAGAGCTAGGATGGAGAGACGTTTTTGTTGGTTTCATTTCCAGACTAATTTGACACAGGTATTCTATCTTGTATGATAGCACAGTTTCCCACATAGATGCTTGAATCTCTTCTAGTTCATTGTATTCATTCTGGTTCATTTGGAAAGAGGTCTGAGGGAAAGTAAGGCAGCCCCCTGACTCTCATCCTGAAATGCAGGTGTTGACAGAGGATTTTCTTCAGCAGACCTACACCACCTCTGCTGTCAATGTTTTGCTGCAATATATGAAGTCTGGACTCCTTTTAGCTCCTAGAACAATTAACAATGAAATAGTTACCACAGTTATGCCACACGACATTTTTCCAGCCCCAAAATTTGTTCTGCAGGAAAGTGGGGTCTCCCCGTCTCCCACTTCCAGTGCCAAAATCCTCTTCTCTCAGCCTGTGTGGCTACACCAGCAAGTCCCTTTGTGGCCCCAGGTCCCTTCCTGCCTCCTTCTGCATCCCTGCACAGAGGGAATTTTGGATTTGCTAAAGTATTCCATTTTTCTGCCTCAGAAATCTGCAAAGAAAACAGACTGTCAGCTGGTAATTTTATAGTTCTTGGGTTTCTTTTCTGTAGCTGCAAGTAGCAGAAGAGGTGGACTTCTGTCCTCTAGGGATTTCTGAATGCTCAGATCATAGCTGAGGCTGTAAATTCTGCCTGTCTGTGTCATCAGGTAATACTGAAAAATATATTAAACTAATACATTACAATTAAATCAGAAATCTAATAAACAGAGGTCTGTGTACAAAATATGGGGCTGTAGATTAACGAGGAAGCTTGAAGAAATGTTTATTTTTCATAACTGTAGTGACAGGATGACTTGGAAATGATGTTTACTTGTAAAAAATATCTTCCAGTTGCTCTGTCTCAGGAACTATGATTCAACCAAAGTATCAATCGATCCCATTTTTCAGAATCACCTGACAAGGTAAGAACTTGGGCACCTTACTCCCCCTGTAATAGAGAAATGAATCTTTTAAGAGGTCTTGAGTGTTTTCCTGAGGAGAAGACTGAATTCATCTGGAATAAGTCCCACAAACCTTATTAGGACGACTCTTACTGATGTGTTACTAAAAAGACAATTATCCAGAGGAGGAAAATTATGTGCTTGGTCTGTCTGAGCCATTGTAAGAACCAAAGCCAGTACTGGGATAAAAATTCAGGATTGGTTTACACAGCACCTTCATCAGTGTGGGACAGGCTGTGACACCTCAGCAGCCAAAAGCAAAATTATCTCACCTGGTTGTGGGGTGTGTCTGCTGCTCCTCCTGTGAGATTGCTGCCCTGCAAAGCCTCAGTCAGTAATTCCACTCAGTAATTACTCCAAGGTCACAGAAATGGCCTCACACCTCATCTTGGGGAGTGGTGACTCTATGAGGACAAATGTTTTTAGTGGTGTCACCTGAGGTGAAGGATGTGTGAGGGTATTGTGGCTCTACTAGAGGGGGAAGATCAATTAAAATCTTCTCACTGCCAGGCCAGGCTCTTTGTAGAGGTTTCACAGAACAGGTCAGTGTTCTCAGTCCCTCAGCAGCACAGTTCATACTCTCCTTGAATTCTTGATTTGCTGCCTGCCAGAGGAGTAAATTAATTTATGGATTTTTTAACACCTACATTGTAGCTTCCTCAACATTCTTAGCACCCGGGGCTGGGAGGGTTCCCTGCCTCTCCAGGACTGATGCCTAAAGTGCTGGGATACCTGGGACCTCTTCCAGGGATGCTCTTGTAATGACTACTGAGCAGTCCTGCTTTTGATGTGTTGCCTAAATGTGGTTTGTAACATCCTTCAGCATGTGGAGCTCTTCCCCTGCTTCCCTGGGAGCCATCAAAAATAAGATGTTCTCTCAGCAGAACAAAAACCCCTCCCCTGTTTGGGTCAGCAGAGCTGTGTGGCCATGGTCACATTTACTGGGAAAACTGTGTTTGAGTTGTGTATAGGCTAAAGCCATCCATGACAAGAAGATATGGAATAAAATTGTTGTATTTGTGATAGTAGCAGGTCCACGATTCCAAAAAGAACTACAGTGTGCACCTCATTTCAACTCTGAAGTCACTCAACTTCATAGAAAGGTCCCTGGATCTTCTTGTGCCTCCCTGCTAGGCTGAAGAAAGTGATACTTGCACTTATTTTCCTTCACAGGAATATCTGTAGGCCTATGATCATCATACCCTTGGCTCACTAAATTTAAATCTGAACTCCTCAAGACTGCCTGCAGAATGTTTGTAATACTTGAACAACTCCCAGATTGCTTTTCTCAGTCTTCTACTTTTTCACTTTCTTGAAATGTGGGCAGCAAAGCAGCTTGTAATATTCCAAAGGCATTTGTACCAGAACTAAGTGCAGAATTAATAGAATCTGAACCATCACTGTCTGCATTTTATCCTGACAGAAGGTTACAATTTAATTACATCAATTCAGGAAGAAGTTTTTATTTCTTTCCTTCTTCATATGGTTTATAAGTTATTTTTATATGGTGATAGCCTAATATTCTTATAGATTTCATATGTCAGATCAGCTGTAATGGGTATCTTTAGAGTGCAGTATTTTTCCACAGAATAAGCCTAGACTTCAAAATCTCATCAGGGAACTAAGCAAAAATATAGACAGTTGCTCTGAGCAGGTTTCTTTTTCAATTTAAAGTTAAGTTTGGTTTGCACAGCCACAAACAGTTGCACATTTCATAGGCTGAAAAGCAACACAGGCAATTTTATACTCTTTTAGTATCATTTGGACATTCTGCCCCAGAATTTCTATGTTCACACACACAGTAATGGTATCTTCATATAGAGGCAGTGATGAGGCAAAAGGACCTGTGTGACTTGGTTCGTTTGGTTGTCCCCATGGGGAACATTTGGCTATTACCTTTTGGCTAATCAAGCTCTCTTCAGTGCTCCCTCTTTTCCATGCAGTGTGAACCTTCACGTAAAACCCATCATTTATGGAGCAATTAGTCAGCTGGGCAAGACTGACTGCAGGGATAATCCAAACCAGGGAACTTTTTCAGTTGTCAAACCATTGGCAGCAATCATCTAAATGGATAAATTACAACTCTTTTGGTAATTCATATTAGTTTGGCCTAGAGCAATGCAGATGTTTTGCTGTTGTGGAAAGCAAACACTCAGAGATGTGAACAACAGGCACAAATTAATTGTCATTTCAAGTAGAAAACATTCTTGGGAAATGTATCCAACATTTAACTAACACCACTCAGCAAAGCTTGAAATTCCACATGCTGGAGTTATTCCCACTGCATATGCGTGGTTCTAATAAATTGTTGTTGCTGTATTTTCTTCATCCTGTTATTATGTCCCTGCCTTCTCCCAGAGAGTGGCTTTTTCATTGTTTTTTTGTTCTGATTAACTGTTCATTTAACAGACCTGCAAGAGAAGGGAAAGTACTCAGATGGTGGAAACTCCAGCTTCTGCTCTGGGCCACAAGAATGTCCTTTGATCCCTCCCAGATGACAGAAGGCAGGAGGGTGATAAGGCTCCCAACTGCCTTTTCTTTTTAATCATGGTCTCAAGCATGGGATCTAATCTTTGTAGTTGTAATCCTAATTGAAGTGGGAAATTTTCCAAATTGGAAAGTTCCTTATGAAAGCTCTCCTTTAGGGAGAATGTAACATCAGCATTTCATGAATTTACATGTCAGGGGGAAAGATACAGGACTGAAGAAAAACTGAACTGCTGGTTCAGATGATTTTAGCTGGGCTGGTTCAGGAGACAACCTCCAGCCAATCTGTCTTTGTTTTCATGGACAAGCATAAATTTATAAAGAATTAACCACTCATGGCTTCACAATTAAAAACAAAACTGAAAGTCTGGGAGTCACCGGGAGTTTACAGTTGACCTCAGAAGTCTTCTTCAAATCTCTGGTAGCTGAATATTTTGGGAAGATAAAATGTACATATGCTGTAGTGGAGCAAGACAGAGGGATGCAAGACTGGGCTGGCACAGATTGTAAGGAATCCAGGATGCTCCCAGTGGCAAATGAAGGGGGACCTGAGCCAGGGGATAGAACTATAGTCTGGTGACACTGTTGTCAGATTAAAAACACTTAGGAAAGGCCCCAACCTCTGACCACTTCCCCATTTTTTCTCTTTTTTTCTGCATGGCGAGATCTTACACTACCTCTTTAGTATTTCCCCTTGGAAAAACCTCCTGAGGCGTTCCCCCACACTCCCTCCCCTCCAAAGACAAATTTGATGCTCTTTGCTCACTGAGCCTGAGTTTTTGTGCTCCTGAAAGACAATTCCAGCACAGTAATGCTTCCCTCTATTCATGTGGTTCAGCTTGTATGGAACCCTGCTCTTCTGAGGATGGCTTGTTTTCTGTGCACAGCTTTTGCTTCGCCCATTAAACTGCCTTTATCTCAAGCCACAGTTTTGCTCTGTTTTCCAAATCTCTCCCTGATCCCACTGGAGGAGGAATAAGCACGTGACTCTGTGGGGTGCAGTTGCCAGCTGGGATTAAACCATGACACAAGGTGCTGAGGTAACTTCTTCTTTCTGTTAGAAACTGGAGGGAATTTACTGTGACAGAGATATGAATAATGGGTTTTTTCCCCCCACATATTCCTGTCTATATGGACCTCATTTAGAGTCCCCCAAGCAGGCTTTCCTGGTAGAGCAGCTCCATATTTCTCCCACATCCCCACATTGCTTTCTTTTGGCAACTTCATTCTTTGTTTGACCATAGCTGAAACTGAGCTGTGCTGTGAGCCGTGCACCAAGCTGGTTTTTACTAGGAGAGCTGGTGCATCTTTAGTCTTACTTGGGCTTCCTGGTGCCCAAAAGAGAAGGAACAGGTAAGATGACCCATGATGAAGCACAGATGAAATAACAGTGGGTGGGATCCACGTGTTGCTGATGTGTCCTTGGTGTAAAGGCAGAGCTGCACTGGGATGTGGAATTAGCAAGTAAAAATAACCCTCTGGATAGATCCTGCACCACCCTTAGGATCAGTGTGTTCCTTTGCAAGAACCAGCTTCTTCTAAAATAGAAGTAGTGATTCAATTACTCTGACACCAAAATATGAGTTGTCTACTAAACCAAATTAAAGCAAGGGAAGAGAGATATCTAATTATTAAGCACATAAATCTTGCTTTCAACAGCCCAGATTTGCACTACAGTGCATTACAGGCTGTAAGTTGGAGGTCTAATTTAGTGACAGAACAAACTACTTAAAAGAGAAAAAAATACAGAGCAGATGAATCATTCTTCTCAGTGCAGGAAAGTACATTTAATGTTACAATGAAATTATTGCTTTATCATAAGTTTTAATTATTTTTGTTTAACTAAAAAAAAGTCTCCCATGCTATTTTATGCATGTTATTAAGCAGCAGGGATTTGAGCCACAAAAGTGTGAGAAATTTACTGGGTTTTTTTAAACTTTCCTAAGACTTATAACAGGTGGAATATAATGGCTATGCCAGGTTGGTCTAAAACTTGATCATAGAATCATAGAACGGCCTGGTTTGAAAGATTATCTTGTTCCAACCCCCCAAGGCAGGGACACCTTCCACTAAGCCAGTTTGCTCAGAGCCCCGTCCAACATGGCCTTGGACACTTCCAGAGATGGGGCATCCACAGCTTCTCTGGGCAACTATGGACACAATTCTAAACCAGGGAAAACTCATTTTTAAACTTGGTGGAGTTTTATTTCTAGTTTGGAAATCTCTTCATTTGAGAGGGAAGAGAGCATTCAGCATTACCTTGGCTCTTACAGCACAACAGTTCAGAGGATTAGTCCTGTTGTAGTGGTAGTCATTTTATAGAAAATGTTTGCCAAGTTTCACCCTCCTCCTAATTTGAAGGTTTCTAGCTTTTATTTCCAGCTATCACTTCTTATTCTGCCTTTTCTAAGCAGAACTAATGAGACTAAAACCATGGTAATGTTGAAGATTGTTGCCCTGACTTCTGCAGTTCTGGATGTTATCATTCTTTTCTAACTGGTTCTCAGACATTCTTTGTAAACATAGCCATGTTATTGTAATGGTATCTTTTTATTTACATTCCTTTCTCCTGGGCACAGAAGTTTGGTGGACATTTCCTTTGACCAGTGTGGTTGAGGGGAGACTCTTTGTCTCCTCCAATCCACAGTGATTTATAAGGCACCTATGTAATAAAGACGGGCAAGGCCTGACGAGCTTGTTCCTTGATCTCAACAGGTGTCTGTCTCCTTCTTTCATGTCGTTACTGTGACGGAAGATGAAAGCAATATCTAAAAATCTCCCTCCATTTCCAGTAGTCAGTTCTAAACAAATTCCCTGATTGCTTCAAGGTTTAATTCCATTGTATATGGGTGTAATGCGAAAAACAAAAATTTAATTCATTTCATGTTGCTAAACAGCCTCTCACCAGGAACATGATGCAGAAAAGTCTGTAGGCAGACCTGAAATTGGATATCGAGTTTTTTAATTTAAAAACCCCCAAATTTATAGAAATGCTGGAGAATTATGAGTTCTCTGCATTACATTATTTCTGAAAGACCAGTGATTTTGTAGAAGAAGGGAGAGCCAGGAAAATACGGTCCCCACTTGAAAAGATGGATTTTGTACCTATAAAATTGATGGAGAATCACAAATCCAAAAAAATGAAAGGTGTGTTGGGAAGAAATCCCACATTTCTCCCATCTATATAATCTCTCTAAAAATTAATTTGAGATGAATGGCACATGAATGCATTGAAAAAGAAAAAATTTATTTGTCCTATACATATTTTGGGTTAGATCAAAAAAGAGATATAGTTCCTACACTGAACCCGTGCTGGCCCTGTTTACCCACAGATAATTTTCCTGGTGCCACTGACATGGACCTGGAGCATTTGGGTACCTTAGTTCCAATACTAAGCAATAAAAACGTCTCTCAGTTTTTACTGTCACTACACGCAGCCATCAGATCCTGCTTTGCCTCTTTTCCCATCCCCAGAGAGCTCCAGTGTGCTCCCAGCCAAGGCTCTGCACTTTCTCAAGAGCAGGAGCAGCTCCAGGGAAAGCACAACCACACACACCCACAACAGAGAACTTGGCTCCACTAATAACCATCCCCAAGGGCCAGATCAGCAATAACTCTGCTTGTTGTTGCTTTCAAGCCTTATCCACCCCCATTCCCACCATTTTTCCTGCAGGCACCTCAGCTCTAGCATCAATTAAAGAAACAAAATTCCAAAATACATTCCTGCTGTCCCATCTTACTGATATCCCACACCACAGCTGATAAAGCTCCCTCTTCAGCCATCACACTTAGTCCTGATGATGGGCTCTTCTCCCGCTGGTTTTTAGTGCTTTCCTAATGGTGATTGACAAGGGAATGGAGCCTGTTGAGGGTCATAAGCAGTGACAGCTGGATAAGGGAAGGTGGCAATGCCAGCAGCAGGAGTGAGGCAGGAGAAGACGAGACGAGGAATGAGGTGATTTGGGACTGACAAGAGTAGAAAAACATTGCCTCCATGTCCCCTTGGAAAGATGCAATAATTCAATTATCACCTTGAAGAAGGTCTCCATCCTTGCTGGAACAGCAGTCTCCAGGGAAGATGGATGTAGTTAACAGACTACATTTAGAGTGGCACAGCTGCACGTGTCAAAGAAATACGTGTTAATGACCCATCATCAGGCCCCTCCCTAATGAAGATGAGCAAGGAAGGAGTGCAAGGTAGGAAAAGAAATCACCACAGATGCCCTAATGCATCTGAGAACAAACGACAGTGCTGTAAGCTCACTAATTATTGCCTTGACAATTCTCTGCTCGTTTGAAAGCAGCACACAAAAAAAAGAGCAGATTATCCAAGTGCATCCTAAACCAGAAATAAGGAGCACAGGTCAGTGTAAGCAGTGGATTTCCTCCAAAGACTGCCTTGTTTTATTCACTGGTTATTTTTTGTCCTCAGCACCCCAAATCTCCCGTGTTGCAATGCAAGGTCATTGCTTCTGAATCCCATCTTGACCAAGTTCCCGGGACGTGGATAACCCACAGTCTTCTTATTAGCTGCAGGGGTTTTTTTAGTATATTTGTACAGTGCCATTACAGCTCCCTTCAGTAATTTCTTCTTTGTCCATAAGTGCCAGTTCCTGGCTGGAGTAATGCTGCATTTTAAGCTACATTCGTTGTCCGAGTTCAAACCCCAGGAGATTTTCATGACTGAGATTCACCTTCCCCTATATTATCAGTGAGTTTCCATTATCAACCGCCTAGCTACAGAAGAGTTTGTCAGGCAAGAGTAATGCAATTGGGCAAGTATTTAGTAGCATTTATCAGGATTCAACAAAAATTAACCTAAAACCCCGCAGGGAACTCCCTCCTTGATCCCTGTTCTTTTCCAACACCTACAGAATTCCTTAGGGCTGCAGACCGCTGCTCAGCTTGGGGTAGAGGACAAGTGCTCTGGAGGCTTCCAAAGGCAAATAATGCCTGAATTCTGAAACTGTCATCGATGTCCTGAACAGGCTCCTCCTTTCGGAATGTACCATATGAAGCCAATGCCAGTAAAACCTCCATTATTTATGTGAAAGCCTTCACAGGAAAAACCACTACAATGAGTCCATAGATAGACACTTATTTTTATGGAAGAAGATCTCACATTGTTAAATGAGGTTCAATTCTATTTTGCCAGTGTATTGCAGAGCAGTAAAACCAGAGCTGAGTGGCAGTAAATTCCCTCTAATTTATGCATATTTATTTAGCTTTAAGCACCTTCATGGTTCCTGGTTTCATAACCTCCCTTAGCTGCTTGTTCTAATGGTTATAAAATTTGTCCTTGTTTAAGCTAAATTTTTGTGACTGCTGTTTAAGCTCATTACTGCTTGCTCTATCTTCAGTGCTAATGAGAACATTTTTTATCCTGGTTGTCTTTGAAGCATCTTTTTGTCTGTTAGTAAGACGTTAATGCTTCCTCTGCTGAAAATCATCAATCATTGACATTGCTGGGCCTTTTCCAGGTACTTTGTTTTTCTTCTTGGAGTCTTTAATTTGTCTCTCTTTCAGCAAAGCACAGAGATTTTAACTGCAGTATTCCTGAATTGAAGGCAATCTGTGCCATGGAGAAATATCTCCTGCCTTGGACTCTGCAGGGCAGAGTCCTTGTGTCTTCATGTGGCAGGGTTAACCTAACTGTAGTTATCCACTGAGATCCTGCCATGGTACATCTGCTGACCAGAATGTGCTTAATATATTCTTATTTTTAATCATGGGTATTGATTGTTTGTTGTTTCACTGGTCTTAGATTTCTGAGTTTGAAAGGGTAAATCCAGTGCTCAAGGATATAAATCAGATTATCTTTAATCACTTGAATAAGGGGGAGCTGGGCTCTTCACCACTGAAATTCCTGGGGGTGACAACCCAATCTCTGCAGCCCTGCATGGTCCACAAGGGACCTTGTGAGGACCCACTGACTGGCCTCAGGAATGTCCTGGGGACCTGGCACAGGACTCTTTGGAGAACAGACAGGAGAATCATGGAATCATTAAGGTGAAAAAGGAAAAATCTTGGGAAAAGACCTCCAAAACCATCTCATCCACCTTGCCAACTAAATCAGAGCACTGAGTGCCACATCCAGCCATTTCTTGAACACCTCCAAGGATGGTGACTCCAACACTTCCCTGGGTAGCCCTTTCCAATGCTTAACAAACCTTTGGATGAAGAAATCATAAGGAGGACACAGGAGGTGAGGATCTGGAACAGACTTGGAGGGTTTGGTGCAGTGCACATCATCAAACTGGGGAAATAGGAACCATTACACAAAATACCATTACTAGAGCAGGCTGCAACTGGGAAAGCTTTGCTTGGTTGTGAGGAGGGGTAAGGTGGGATGAGAATGCAGTGGTTTTGCAAATCCACACTGAGGGCCACGTTTCCATCTGGCATAATTTGGCTTTTATCTTCAGATATTTCCACAAATTGAAGATTTTGGACAATGTCTGTGCCTGTTTGTGCATGTACATATTTTAGGTTCACATTAATCATGCTGCTTAATAACTGCCTTTTATAATACCTTCATTTCAACAGAATTTGTCATCTTCTCAGCTACTATCGTTACAGCAATGGGTATTAAAAAGCATCATTATGCTAAACTGTTAAGAGCTTCTGTGGTGCTGTACCCTCATTTATAACCTGGCCTGGCCCTGGACTCTTGACATGTTATCTCTGCATAAAATTTTCAGCTCATCCTCCTTTGTCCTTTGGGAAAGGTCTGCTATTAGAACCAGAAAAGTAGCAGTGCAAGTTATTTATCTTCCATTCCTGGTAATGACTCGCTTTTAGTTAATGGAATGGAAAAAGTACATGAAATTAATGGAGTGAGCTGTTGTCTAATCATAAAGCAGGGGATGCTGATCCCAGCCCTGTGGTTCCTCCCCAGGTAAAGGTCAGGGACTTGCTGACTTTGGGCACGTTCTGCTTTGTACTCTGTCTCCTCGCTGAAAAATAGCATCATAAATTCCATCACTTGTGGGATCGGGAGAGATTTGCAAACGCAAAGAGAGCAATTGGGCATTTAGCACTTACTGCAAACTAACAGGTGTCTAATTCACATCTGTCCTTTAAAGAAATCCCCTCTTAATTACTATCACAGTGCTTGGTAATCCTGGGATAAAGCTGCTGTTTATTAAAGGATAAACCAGAACTACAAATCGTAGTCCTGTGAGCTGCTGGGCAACCAAGTGTGTCTGCTTTTGGAGCAGGACACTCCAGATATGCCCCTGTTTGCAGCTCTGCTAATAACCTGCTACAGGGCACCAGGCAAGCCACATTCCCTCCCTACTGCCATTAGGGAATGAAGGAACAGCTGATATCAATACTGTGTCATTAACCTCTCTGAGTCCTGCAGATAACAAGTGCTATTTAAAATTTAGCAACCATTATGATTATTTATTTTCCTCAGCACAGTTTTTTTCACTTGTTTTGCAGTTATTGGAAGTACAGAAGCAAGGTGGTCTGTAGAAACTAGTGGTGTACCTGGAAGAAGAAAATAAAAATGTTGTGTTTTTATTTTTCTTCCCCACATTTTCCCTTTTCACCGCTGGATGAACAGGAACAGCCATAAACGAGACCTTCTGAAGTGGTTGAGAAAAAGAAGTATACCCATAACTCGGATACAAGTTGCAACAAACCCTGTTCCATATTGGAAAAAATGGGGTGGAGTCACAGCTAAAAATTTGAAGTCAGGGAATGTTTGGAACAGAACCAGGTTTTGAAGCATCCCTCTGACCAGTGATATTGACTTAATTTCTGTGCTCTGCATGCTCTCAAAAGGACATGGAGTCATGAACTGGAAGTGGGGCTGCTCTGCCTTTCATACTTGCTCTGATTTTTTCTCTCTTTGAAGTTTCTAGATTATATTTCAATAAATTTTGGGTTGAATTTCAAAGGGTTTTGACACCTTTTGGAGAGACCATTCCAGGTAATTTCAACGTACAGCTGATCCCGACTGAGTGTGTCACAGCCCCAAAGAGCACCTTTCTTCTCACGTTCTGAAATAGTCATTGTTTTCCTTAATTTTCACCGGGTCACATGGGAACAACCAAATCTGTGTTTCTGCCTGTGGTTTCCTGACATGCCAGGAAACAGGGTTAGGAAAAACTGGAAACCCAGCTTCCCAAAGGAAGTTTCATTTAGACAGAACTGTGAGAAAGGAAAGAGAAAAGAAAAATCTGTAATACCAAGCCACACACATGTTCATCCTGTGCATATCCTGCCTTGCTGTTCCAAGTGACTATTTCCTAAAATCTTTCAAAGCATCAGGCTAAAATAACAGGGTGCTTTTGATGATGGATCATTTTGTACTAATGGTGACATTATCTGATGGGAGAAAACACTGTTGAAACAGTTCATTGACATTTAGCAGTGCTTGATAAATAGGATTTAAAAAGGAGATAGTGTGAAACACCACTTCTATTTAGCATGATAATTGCAAGTGGGAGTCTGATCTTTCTTCCTTAAAGTCAATGAGAAAGCTATGAGTAACCTAACTAAGATCCAATACTATTTTCAATTATCTACTTGGCTTCTTCTGGATTGCTTTTCATGGACCTTGCCTGGGAAGTGCATTTAGGAAGCACTCCAGCTCTGCAGGGACTGTTTTTCTGTTCTCCGATGGTGCTGATTTTGACATAAGACAGAAATAGATGTGGGAGCTGCAACCCAGAAGTTGTGGGAAAAGCTGAATAACATCCCCTCAACAGTGACAGATTTTGGGAAGTTTTCCTTAAGGATACATGTGAAAGAGCTAGAGGGTGTTGGAATTCGGGGTCTGGTCCACCTCCTGAGATAACTGAGCTCTGCTCAGGGACAAGCTTAGTCTGTGTTTATCAGCAAAATGTCTTTGGTATGTCAAGGTTATTGTGGTGCCTGGAAGAAAAGTGATCTTTTCATTTCTTCAGTCCCACCTGCCCTTTCCAAAGTACATTAAGGGAGTGTCAGGGTGGCAGACAACATATCAACTCCGTTGTATTTTCAGAGGTCATAAGTCTTTTTAACAGACTAGCAAAGTGCTTTATCACTGTCTGCAGTGCTTTGCTTCAGACCTCACACCTGAAAAAGAAAGCATCCAAAGCATCCAGTGGGATCTAAAAATTAAAATTTTCCAGTAGGATCTCATTATGTTTTGAAGAAGTACCCAATGCCCTTCCTTCCTATAGATTTTAACATGCCTCCTTTTCCACATCTTGCTGGGCTTTTTACCTCCCAAAATTTTAAATTTCTGGTGCTTTCTTTTTCCATTTTTCTCTGGCTTAAGTGACATTGACAACTGTGTCAATAAAATAATTCAGGAAATAATTGATTTAAAGAGGCTAATATGGGTATAATCTGAGAGGAAAAAAAATGGGATGAAAGAGTCATGTGCCAACATGTGAGGGTCTCCGCCAGGTTTTTGGTGGGGAGGAGTGAGATGGTGGCCCCATTTTGAGGTCTGTGGCAGCTGGCCCTGGGCTGTGCTTCCCCCAGGATGGGCTCAGCCCAGCCTCTTCTCCTGTGCTGTGTGGGAACAGTGTCTCCCAGGAATCCTGAGGGGCTGGGAAGGAGAGCTGATGTAGGGTTGGGTCCCACCACGGCACTGAGGCGTCATCTGTGCAGGTCTGCTTTTTGTTTTTACTTCTTTTGTTTTGTTTTGTTTGTTTGTTTTTATGATTTTTTTTGTTTGTGTGTTTTGTTTTGTTGTTTTGTTTTTATTTGGGGGTTTTGTTGTTGTTGTTGTTGTTTTTAACGAAAACACCAAGCCATTCCTTGTTTTGTACTGGAAAAAAAAATCTCCTTGTTTGTCTATGACTGAGGTTTCTTAATTATTTAAGATATGAGTTCCTCATTATTGAACTTCCAGTTTTTTTCCATCACATTGCAGCATTGAAAGGGTTGCATAATATTCATAAATGCTTTACATAACATTTGTGAAATCCTGAAATCAAGAATATTTTACAGATGCCACAAGAGGTTTCAGCAGCTCTAATAAATAATGCTAATGGTGGCCTGGAAAAATACACTCTTTAGTAAATTTTCTAATTGCCAGATGGTTTAAAAATTTGTGGTAACAGATTGTTTGTTATACACTTGGAGTAAGTTATCCTTTACAAAATGCTGTTCATCATCTCTATTTCTCATGCTACCTATAGATTGTATTGGTTTTTGAGCTAAGCCATTTATGTGCTGATTTTATATTCATAGAGAACTAACTGGAGTGTGTCATGAAGCCCAAGAATGTCTTTTTAGATGACAAATATACTGATATTTGCAACTGATGGTGTGTGAAGCTGCAGAGTTGACACCAAACTCAAACCATCTGCAGTTAATCTTTCCATTGTAGTCATTTACTCAGACTAAGTGAAAAGGGTATTGCAAACATCACTGAAAATAGCAAAATAGAAAAATATGTGGATGTTGGATGCATACAAATAGAAATGGCAGATTCTTGGTTATCCTTTTGTTGTCAGCTATAAGAAGGATACTCAAACCACCTGTTTCTATAGATTTTCTTCAAGAGCTGAGTCACCAGTCAATTATGTCTGCTTGGAATGAATTTGTGTCATTTTTTGCTGTGTATTTCTTTTCATTAATTTGTGATTTGCAACTTTTTTCTAATTAGCTCTTCTCTCTGAGACAAATCAATATTTCTGAATAACTGTCTGGACTCCTGTTGCAGCTGCTGCTGTACAGAATAGCTGATCTCCCTGCAGGAGTAACATAAAATATTCTGTTGATCACATCAGGTCAGTACTTGCCAGGACTGTTTTCCTGGTGCTGCATTAATGAATATGAATTTCTGTGGTTAATAAACCAGCTAAGGGCCCTAATTATATCAAGACTGATATATGATATACATTTAAACATCAGTAGAGATCAGCTACTCTTAGCAATGCTGAAGTTCCAAGGAATTCTGATAATGAACTTCCATGTATCCTTAATATATTTTGCTAAAAATTTATTTTCTTGAGATCTCAATATTTGCATTGTAATGGAGAAGTTTTGAAGTAGAAAGAAAGATTAACTAAAAAAAAAAGAAAGATGAAAGGAAAAGAATGTGGGATATCCTCACACTCCAGGCTGGAGGTTAAGGAGCTCCTCAGAAATGATTTAATATCTGTTTCAGATTAGTCAGACTTGGGCTTGAACTCCAAGCTCTGACATTGCAGCAATGATGTGAGGAAAGAGATAACCAGGAAGTAACAGGATCCTGCAGGCTTGGGAGAGAAAAATTACTCTCTTGATACTCTTTGCATTGGTTTTGTGCCCCGTGGGAGCTCAGCTCTTCACCAACCAGCACCACTTGGCTGAGCCTTCCATGGATCCAGACCACTGCTTTCTCCAGTCTCTGCAAAGAGAGGGTGCCCAAGGCTTGGGGAATGAGCTAGCAGCACTATGCTGGATTAGGTTTTTCCCAGAAACCAGAGTCCACTGCAGAGGTATTGCAAGCTGCTCTTCCACATGTTACATGTTCCAGCTTGAACAGCAGAGCTGATGCTCCCTGTATATTGCTGTTAGCTTAATTTGGCAATTAATTGGATGGTGCCACTGTGGTTTGGGCAAGGAGCGTCATGGAAAGGAGCGGTGCAGTTCTCTCATGCATTGGACAACAAATCATTGAAGGGTTGAACAGTGAAGGTGGGGACAACCATGGGACATCCTTATATTTTTCCATTTTTACCCACTGCTGGCATGGCAGCTTGTCCCAATGAATTCCCTTCTTGTGGCATAATAAATTTTGTTTATTTTGTCCAAATTCTGTATTTTCCTAAACAAGCTGATGCAAAATTCTACATCTACTTGATGAATGCACGTTGTGATGACTCTTATTTAACATCTGTTGTCCCTCTATGTATTTGAGTGGGTTATATAATTTACTAGAAAGGTATTTTTAATTTACTTTATAACCACAGCTTTGTCAGGTGTTGTCTGAGCCAGCTGCTAAATTCTTATTTTATATCTATGTTAACTTAATCTTTTCTTCAGGGAAGAAATGACTGTACATAATGATAGACAATTACTGTGACATGCCTCTGTGCATGAGAATAAAAACTGCTTTCTCTTTCTTTGCGTCACATATTTTGCTTGGGCTTTTTATTCTGAATTTCCTCACCTTGTGCTGCTCCCTGCTTTGTGTTTCTTGGCTGTCCAAATGTTCTTCTTTGATTGCTTTGTCTTCCCTGCCTGTGGATGAATGTGTTCCCTTTCTTCATGTGTTCTCTTTTGTCTTGCTTCTGAGGAGTTGCCTTTATTGCTCTCACTCTCATATTTCAGTATTTATTTCCCTCACTCTACCATTAAGTGACTTATCTGGGGGAACGTTGGAGTGAAGGAAGGTTGAAGTTTATGTTCATCTGAATGCTGTTAACGACTTGATATAAGTTAATTACACTTATCTACTCCATTCACATTCTTGCATATTCAAAAAGCCTTTGCTAATTATACAGCGGCGCCTATTGCTTAATCAAAAACATTTATTTCAGGTTTTAGGACTAATGTCTAATTTTAAATGAGTGTATTTTGAAAGCCATGACTTTGCTGACACCTCATTTCCTCTGCCTGGAGCCTTGCTGACCCAAATGACTCATCAGCCTGCTGCCTCTATTCATAGCCACTGTCTTCGGGTAAAATTTCCAAGCTGAGTTAGGAGCCCACTTTCCTGTTCATTTTCATTTGGGACAATGAGGGGGAAATGTGGAAAGCTTTAGAGATGTAGACATTTTTCAAGCCCTCAATGCCTGCTGGCTGGTATTTTTCAAATTTTTCTAGCTGGTTGCTATTTTTTCAACTTTTTTTTAAATCAAAGTCATGTTTTCAACATCTGTTGGGGCTGGTGAGTGAAAGGATTTGAAAAACAAAGCTGCTGCTGCACTGTCACATTTGAGAGGACCTGGGTTTGAGAGCTTCACTGCCATCTTCTGCTGCTCCCTCCTCATTGGTTTCTTATTTCCCAGTGAAAATTTGGACTCCTGTTGGGGCAGTTTCCTGGACTGTGAAAGTTTCAATCCTTTGAAATCAATTTTTTGAGTCCCATGGATGGAAGCTCCTACCTTACCCCTACTCTGCCTTCCCAACCTGATTTCCCATACCCTTGAAAATGCTCCAGGACAAATATTAGCAATTTATTTAGTAGAGCATTTTTTGCCAACAGTAGTTCGTCCTGGATTTCATGGAGAAGGCCAGGACATAGACCACTAACCAATGCAATGAACTGGCACAGGGGACCTTCACTCTCCTGTCTCTGAGGTGCATCCTTGCCCCCTTCATCTTTGTTCTTCTCTCTCCCTTTGCCTGGTTTGTCTCTTTAGAAAATAAACTTCTTTTTGTGTGAGCCTAAGGTTGTTTAATACCTCAGCTTAACAGTGCCTACATCAATTAAAATCACAGATGGAACCCCCAGGTGTAGTTGTAGCACAAACATTTGAGTAGGATAGTCTGGTTACAGCTGGTTTGAATATCTCTTGCTTCTCAAGTACAAGATAATCCCCAGAAAGAAATAAGCAAGCACTGCATATAATGCCTCCAATTCTATGTGTGTTTTAAGCTGGTTTTCTTTTCTTTTCCCCCTCTCCCCCTGCCAAGAATAAGAGAACCCATTTGGGACCCTTATGGGGCAAATTTTTCTGTTCATCCTTTCCATTTCACTGTTTATTCAACTCCATCCTCCAGCCAGATGAAGTCTGAGGAGGAGACCTTCGAAAGCTCACCTCCTGAATTCCTATTGTAGTTAACAGCAGATCAGAGCTGGGCTTTAATTGCTTGGAATTGCCCACAGAGACTATCTTATGATGGGGAAACCAGCAGAGTTTGCATTCCTATGCTGGAGGCAGCTTTGAGGAATAACTTCTTAAGATTAAAGACCTGTGTTTTCCTCAAAATCTGTAAAGATGTTTTGTTGTCACTTTTGTTAATGAGCAACCCCTAACCTGGAAAAACTATTAAAGAAACAAAGGTAGAAATTAGTGTTCAAGCTTTTTGGTTTACACATTTACCCTTTTTTCCCCCCTAAAAAAAATGAAATAAGGGTAATTTACATTAGATATTAGGAAGAAATTCTTCCCTGTGAGGGTGGTGAGGCCCTGGCTCAGGGTGCCCAGAGAAGCTGTGGCTGCCCCATCCCTGGAAGTGTCCAAGGCCAGGTTGGATGTGGCTCTGAGCAACCTGGTGTTGTGGAAGGTGTCCCTGCCCATGGCACGGGGTTGGAACAAGGTGATCCTCAAGGTCTTTCTGTGATTCTGTGATCCTTTAGGAAACATTTGTCATATACTGCACAAGTTGAATAAACTAATTTCTGCTGCAGACAGAAAATCCATTGCTAATGGCCTGAAATACGAGGCAGAGAAGTTTAAGGCTGGTGGCAGCAGGTTTCCTTGGCAGAGCTCATGCCAGAGCTCACCTGCTCTGGTGAAAAGGGAATTTGTAAAGCTGTCCCATCTTTCTGTCTCACGTAGCATACCCGTGGCAGGGCAGTGTGACTCCCCCGAGGAGGCTGTGAGGAGATACACGGCAGCAGTGGTGCTTTCCAACATGTGCCACCTGCAGTGATGTAGCATCAGGCTCAGTTTATCTTTCCTTCTCATTATCTGGGACAGATCACAATGGATTCACCTTTCCATATGTGGCTGGTATCTTAAAACCGCAGAAGTTTATCAGACCCATGAGCCCTGTTTCCAGACCTTCACTGTCAACTCAATCATTGGATTCCCTCTGCCGTTCTCCACGTTGTTTCACCTTTCCACAAAGCCTGACTGCTCCTCCTGGGACAAATTTTTGGGAAGAGTTTCCTGGAGTATAAACAGTGTTCACTCAATGCCTTGTTTTGCCAGTGCTGCCAGTTCCCTGTGCAGGGACCCTCCTTTCCTGTGTAAGTTTTCATCTATACAAAACCACAAATGACCCTCCCTGTTCTATTTTCTTCCTCCAGAGGAAATCCTGCTGCTAGAGCTTCTAGAAATCTGCTGTGTGAGTTGTTTCTGGCATGCAAGCAATCACTGATAAGAGCCTTGCTTTCAAAATAATCTTAAAATTCTAGGGGGAAGGTCTCTGCATATCACTGTATAGATTTTTCCATTCTCTCTTAGACTGGAGGGAAACAGGAGCCACGAGCATCACAAAGAGCATTTTGAGCAATTTTAAACCCAGTAGCAATTTATTTTTGAAGAACTTTTCATTCCTTTACTTCATTATTTCCAGGAGACTGCATGAATGTCCTCTGAAATTTGATTAATGGCCCTTTTAATTTTACAGCACTGCTGAGGTGAACAATAAACATTAATCTGCAGCTCTGTAGTGGGAGTGTTTTTCCCTGAATGTTGTGAAGTTGACCATTCCAGATAGGTCTGAACATAGCTCCCTTTCCCTTTTCTAATGTTCACTGAGAGCTTTTTTGAGTCCTTCTTGTATAATAGTTAATTTGTGAGCTTGTAGTGCTCTGTCTTGTAGTGTTTTGCAGGCTTGTTTGAAACATTCTGGTGCCTTTATTGTGAACATGTAATTTAGGAGTGCCCAGTGCATTTAATAAAAGAAGAAATGCCTTTCTCCCAATTTATTTGCGAGAATGTTCTACATGCTTTTGTTTTGCAGAGTTTACTGACACCAAGCACTGAGGAAAGTTGGTGGCTTCCCAAGGGCTTTGTATGAATGTTTTTTTCAACTCACAGGATTTTTATCAGCTGAAGCCAAACATTTTATGTTGTGCTTTTTCCTGGAAGGAAGCAGGAAGCAATGCCAGGAGGTAGCACTTAATCAGACCAGCAAAATATCCCTGGCAGTTCTCTGGAAATGCAAGAGTCCCAAGAAAGAATGAATCAGATAGCTGCTAAGTGGATCCCAGCAGACAACTGGGATATTTTACAGGAGGCAAGGACAAACAGATTTCTCAAACACAGACAGTACTCACAGCTGGAATTTGGCTCCATGACCAATTCTTCTGTACCAGGACAGAGGATGTTTGAGGATGTTTGAGGACTGGATATATATATATTTGACAAATATATTGGACTGTCCTAAAACCTTTATTCTTCTCTGCAGTTTTGGTCATTTAATATAATTCCCACCAGGACACAGACACCAAGGCAGATCCAGGTTCTGGTGGGGAGATGAACTGCTTCAAATTCACATCACTGGTACCATCCTTAGAATCCCGGTCTCTGTTCTGAATTGAAGAATTCAGAAAATTGTGCCTATTTTTTCTCGAAAGGACAGTATTCGCACTTCTCCCTTTCATCCTGTGCTGGAATAGCCTCAGAGGCTTTGTTTGGGATAAATTCTTGTTAATAAGGGGCAGCAGTCAGGGGGGATAACCTTGGTTTCAAGCAGAATCCCTATTTAGAGATGCATTACTTTGTGCTACCGTGGCATCATATTTACCCTCTTTGTTTACAGTGGACTTCAGTTAACCAGAAGGAAAAATATCCCTGATTTATCAGTGGGACAAACAAAGATTGGTTTCTTGCTGTCAGTAAATAACCCACTATTCACAGGGTGATTTTCTAGTTTAACTGTTCTGTGTTATTGTACATGTCCTGATAGCTCTGTCAATACATCAATCCCTGTCTCACACATTTATTTTTCTCTAAAGAGCTTTAATAATTTTGTTTCGACAGACTTGCTTGGCAGCTTAATCTGTGCTGCACCATCCACATCCCAACCCTGGATCTCAGGAGAGGGTAAATAGGAAGATATTCCTTTTAAATGCAAACAAAAAACAGAGGTCAGAGAGGGCAAAGAGCTATGTGACTGTGATTTCTCTCTGACAGTTCTCTGTCAGAGAGATTTCTCTCTGACAGAATGATCAGAAGATCATTCCCTGAAAAAAGCCAATCTCTGTGTATTTACATGTGAATATGAAATATATGCATTTCCTCCTTTTCATGGAGAATATTCTGTCCTACTCTTTTAAAATGAACACTGACAAGAAACTGGTCTTCAAAAGCGGATCTGCTGTTATTTATGTTGCTAATGGCTGTCAATGTTAGCAGTAAAACAGAATGAATGCATTCAAAATTAATTATTCAGCAGCACCTGCTGGTGTCCTTAGAAATACTGCAGCATATTTCTGGGAAATGTTTCTTCATTAGCCTAAATTTTTTTGCTATCCAACCTATCATTCGGGTGATTGCAATAAAAGGAAAGGAAAAAACATATTTTCTTCTAATAGCCATCAGTATGTTTTTCTTTTATTCAGCTTTCGTCCTTGTCTAATGGAGCTCTGCCTCTCCAGGGAGCAGCAACCCCACCACAGAGGATCTCAGTCCCATCTGTGCAGTTACCATTAGAAGCATTTTAACTCTGTTTGTGGAGGGATGGAATTCCATTATTCATGAAGTGGTCCCTTGCAGCTGTGTGACATCACCTCTGGTCATCCCATGGATCTGTCACTGACTCCTTTTCAACAAGGAGCAGCCATTCACAGCTCCATGGCCTCCTCCATTCATCTTACTCATGGAATTACAGTGTCATTTAGGGGAGAAAAGACCTCCAAGATCACTGAGTCCAACCTTTGACCAATCACCACCTTGTCAACCAGCCCAGAGCACTGAGTGCCACATCCAATAATTTCTTGAGCACTTCCAGGGATGGGGACTCCACCACCTCCCTGGGCAGCCCCTTCCAATGTCCGACCACCCTTCTGGGAAGAAATTCTTCCTGACGTCCAACCTGAACCTCCTCTGGCACAGCTTTAGGCTGTTTCCTCTTGTCCTGCCCCTGTTCTCTGGGAGCAGAGCCTGACTCCCAGCTGCCTGGCCCCTCCTGCCAGGGAGTTGTGCAGAGTCAGAAGGCCCCCCCCAGCCTCCTTTTCTCCAGGCTGAACACCCCCAGCTGCTCTTCCTGTGACATACCCAAGTCCAGGAAGCATCTCCAAGTCAGTGGAGGCACCACTCCTAACAATAAGTCGGAGTTTTGGGTTGGGCTCAGGGTACCAGGAATGGAGAGTCACTATTTGACAAAAAAATTGTAACTTGCAAGCTGCTCACAGATCTCCCTCCATCTCTAGATTAGTTAATCTCAGAAAAGGGCTACATAACCCTCGCATTGACCTTCAGGGGAGCAAGCCAAGATTATTCTCAGCAGGAAGACTTGTGGAGGATCTTGTATTTTATGTTGCCTGCCTACAATAGAAAAATGAATGACTGCTTCTGCCAGTGTAACAGATTTCTTTATTGCTGCTGACTGCAAAAAAAAAAAAAAAAAAGCCTTAATTGTGTGGCACCTTTGAGAAAAGTAATAGGAAGGGTGTTAGCTCCAGCCTTCAGCCACGCTTGCACTAATCTCACTTTGTAAGACAGTTTATCTCTCTTTGATCTTGAAAGAAGCTGAAGGTCATAAAACAAAAAGAAATACCATTCAATTAGAGAAAATACAAAAAAACCCTCTGGTACAGAATCTGGCTTATGGACTAAGTGTGTTCTCAAAACAAAAAAAATTTACTTAATCTGAGTTGTTTTCTTAAAGAATTCCAGATAACAAGCATGAAAGAAATTATTTCAGAGAGGGCCTTAACTTTTATCTTCATTAAGCCTAAACTGTTTTTCTCACTGAAGCCAGACAATGAGACTGGACTGATTTCTTCAGTGCAGGCAGGCAGATGTTCCAGTGCCATGTTTCCTGAGAAAAGACTGGCTGCAGGGACCACTAATTTTCAGTCTCACAGCCTGCTGCACAGCTCAGCTGGCTCTCTCTGTACCCTCTTGTTTCAGGTTGTCACTAAGAGTGACCTGTGCTGACAAGGGCATCCTCATTATGATGAGGCAAAACTACTTCACAAGGAAATGCCATTCACTCCATGGAGATGGAAAGCAAATCTTGTCCAATGATTAAAGGAATTATCTGGAAAAGTTAAAAAGAGGGAAATAATTGTATAGGTAATAGAGTTTCTAAAGAAATAAGGTCAAGAAAGCCCCATATTGTTAATGCAGAGCAAAATACATGAATCAGAATAAGAAATAATGATGCAGATCCAAGTATAACATTGCAGGGAAACACTTCTTTGTGTTTTCCTGTCCTGTTTTTCCTGGAGCTGCCAGGCCTGTGCAGATGAGATCTAAGCACTCATTGAGTTTGGGCTTTTGAGTAGGAGGTCTGGAGCACTCACTTGTCTCTCTTAGTAGCACAACAAAATAGGTTTATAAAGGAGAGGTGTGTTGATTTAAAGGAAGGAAAAAAAAAATCTTGTTCCCCATCATCTCTCCAGGATGGTTTCTGAGGCTCTGGGTCAGGCATTGGGTTTGAAGCATTAGAGAGAGTTGGAAGCACCAACAGAAGGGACTGACATCCCCCCTCCCAGCCAACAGCTGTTTTTGTGACACAGAAGTCAAACATCTCCCCGAGATTCATCATCCTGCAACTTTAGCAAAAACTACAGCCCTCTGTGTCATTTCATCTGCCAGTGGTTTGGAGACCTGCAGATTCCCTGGTTGTCAAGTTTGCCAGGGTGGGAATTTGCTCCCTGAGATGCTCAGAGCCATAAATATAAACCTAAAACACACCCATCAGAGCCAGACACATTCACCAGAGCATTCTGATGAGCCTTAATTGTGCATGGGGTTCGTTCTGCTTAAGGCAAATGAGTCATTATTGTACAGGGCTGGAATAGCAGCTGCTGCATAAACACAGATCATGGAACTGCAGTTTTATTGGTCATAGAGCCATGGAATGCCTTGGGTTGGAAGGGACCTTAAAGATCATCTCATTCCAATGCCTCTGCCATTGTCAGCGACACCGTCCAGTAGATCAGGTCGCTCGAGTGATATTGATAGATTTCCAGATTTTTTAAAATAGGATTTCCTATATAAAATATATTCCAGGAAATATGACTACAGGTAATATTTGGAAGCTGTTCTGCTTCATTTGGTATTGAAAGAAGACTCCCAATTGAAATATATCCATTATAAGGTTTATTAAGTGCCTAGCATTTTGTTCCCCTATTGGAATTTTCCTTTTATTAATCATTGTAAATATATGAATAATAAGTTAAATTAATTGCTGTCCTGCTTCTTGGTGATATCCAAACCAGAAAGACATTTTTCTAAATCCACTCTTGTCGAAATTGTGCAACATAAGGCAATGCAGAGATAACAGTGTCACTTGTGACTGATTATGGTCACACTACTATGACAATTTCCCTGAACTAAGTGCTTCAGTCACTAACTAGCTCAGGCACAACATCACAGTGAAGTTCCTATTGCCAGTGCCTCTGTACCCAAAAACACTGGAACCAGGCCACCACCAGTGTCATCCATCATCCCCCAAAATGCTGAAAATATGCAAAGAGCTTAATGAAACATTTATGGAGTGACTTCAAGGCTTGAAAATCTGCACTGTTCTGGGAGATTTAGAAATTCCTTTGATTGAGCTCATTGGAGGGAGAGCATGAGGACATGAACATCACAGCATTTTTCTTTAGATAAAATTAAGTAAAAATTAGGGTCCAGGTAGAGGTGAGAGGGAGCCAATGGGAGAAGAAGAAGTAACTTGACTGTGTCACTTCAGCTGATCTAAAATCAGAGGAAATGTGCTTTGGCAATGCCTCTTTTTTCCCCACTCTCTATAAAAAGAGTCTGGTTCAGACGTAGGTGTCTAGAACCAAGAGAGAAAAATCTTGCTCACAAGATACATTTTAAAACTATGTGGGTCACTGGGAACTGGAACAACTTGCAAAAAGGGAAGGGGATGGGTTTTTACACCATTTACCACCCTTAAATCAAGATTGGGTAATTTAAAAAAATATTTCTCAACCTGAGCTTGGAATAGGAATTATTATATAGGATGTCTTGGATGGGGATATAGATGTGACCATTACAGTCCTGCCTGGCCAAAAGTAATCAGTGTCCATAAAGGGAGATACAAATGCAGAGTAATAAAATTCCTGACAAGTTCTTGTATTGGAGCACTGTGTTTCTTTGTCAAAACTTCACCCTGAGAGGGTTTGGTGCTGCCCTTGAGTTTGCTATTAAGAGGTGGTGTGAATAACCAGAAGTTTTGGGCACATTGCAGGTCATTTCTGAGTATGACACACTCCAAACTTGGGTGCTGCCTGAAAGATGAGGAGCCAAACCCCCATCTTTAATAATGATCAGAAATTGTGCCCACTTGGCAATATATCAAGTATACCATGCTTTTAAAATCTAAATGGTGCCAGCAAAGCAAGAAAAAGGCCATGAGTTTAAAATATTGTTTTATCTTCACTAAGCACTAAATATTCCTTGCATGCAGTTTAATCAAATCACATGAAAATAAATTCTAAGTCACTAGAGGCATGCCAATAAAAATGTCTCAGCTGCTAAATCCCAACCAGATGATGAACTTAATGTCTTTCTAGAAAAGAAATTGAAAGAAAAAGTACAGCTTCTATTTTCTGTTAAGCTTCTTTTCAGGGTTTGCAGTCAAATTATGTGTCTGTATGAAATACCCTGGAATGCAGAAGGAAAAACTGCCTGCCAGAGTGTTCATTTCACTCTGGAAAAGCTGCTAATGCTTCCTGTTCAATAGCAATTCACTGTTTCAACCAAGTGCAAATGTCACATGAGAAACAGGCTGGTAAACAGTGTGAGGAGCTGAAGTTCATGAGTTGTCACCTTCCACGAGTGCACTTTTCTCCAAAGGGGCAGCAAATAAATCGTGAATGTGCCTGTACAACCCCAAGCAAAACAGTGTAGGAGATGGGTTAGCTGGCAACAGATGTAACCTCCTACTGTGCTGGGAAATTATTTCTCAAGCAAAGACCACTTGTCAAATAAAAGGTCCTTGTCAGCTCTTCAGGGGATGGCAGGGACAAATGTCCAGGTCTGGCAACTGGAATATTTTGGTAAGGGCAGGGCAAATCTCAAGTTCTTTTAGCTGGACAGGGCATGTTTTTATTGTTCTAAGTATAATTACATCCATCATTAAAGGGGAGAAGGCAGCTGCTGCTTTGTAGTGTACACGAGCTTCAGTAATTGCTGCAGCATCTTAGAGGGCTCTTCAATCTCTCCATCACTGGAACCAATAATCCAGTCCCAAAGTATTAATGGATGTACTCTGGAGGATGAATACACCCATTGTCGGCACAGCTGTGTGTTAGCAATTAACTCTGGTGTTCTCCCTCTGCATGGGCTGAGAGCCTGCACCTCAGTGAGCAAAAGGATTGCTTGTTCTGCCCTGGCTACTGGTCCCTGTCTGACACAGCTGCCCAGGATATGTGGGTGAGGATTTGGGATTCCCTCAGCCGCTCTCAGAGAACTCCTTTGGAACAGTCCATGTAAAGCCAGGCACTGGTGTGAGCTAAGGTGGGAGCAGAAGGCAAGTGGCAAAAGTAGAAAATTTGAGCTCCTTTGGACCTTTGGAGTTACACTGCCTCCTTTTCCAGACCTACAAGGGGCAAGTCCTGCCTGCCACAAAACATAAGTGTGCAGCCTGTGGTACACTTTGAGAAATGTTGCCTTGTTCTGTTGCCACCAAGAGGCTGCAGCAGAGAAGAGCATTCATTAGTACCTTACAGCAAAGTGTAACTCAGAGCTGGGGCTTCATATGGGTTATCCACACCCTAGGATTTTCCATATGATCCATGTCGTGGAGAGAAACACGAGATTGGTGCGAAGGGACTTCTAAGTGTCACAGTTACACACCAAGGGCAGCTGTTACTTTATTGAGTGAGAAAACAAAACTGAAATGTCAACGTGTTTGGGTGCAGGTTTCCACACTGGTCCTATCAGGAATGCCAAGAGGAATGCAGAATTAGAAAAAGCGTTTAGCAGATTCTTGTGGTTTAACCTCAGACAGCAACTAAGTACCACTTACTTACTTGCCCCACACTGACCCTGTAGGGTGGGGAAGACAATTAAAAAAAAAGTAAAAATGGTAAAAGTAAGAACAATTTAATAGATGAAACAAAGTAAAATATAACAATTATTATTATTATAGTAGGGAAAAGGAGAAAAAGAGAGGAATAAAACCCAAGAGAGGAATAAACCTCACTCCCTGATGAGTGATGCCCAGCCCATTCTTGAGCAGCCATCAGCAGCTCATGGCCAACTTCTCCCAGTTTATATGCTGGCATGGAATATCTCTTTGGCCAGTTTGGCTCACCTATGACCGCTTTTTGTGCACCTGCTCACTGGCAGACCATGGGAAACTGGGAAGTCCTTGATTTAGGGTAAGAACTACTTAGCAACAACCAAAGCATTAGTATGTTACCAGTGTTGTTCCCATCCTAAAACCAAAACCCAGCACTGCACCAGCTCCTAGGAAGAAAACTCTCTCCATCCCAACTGAAAGTAGGACACAGATCCCTCTTAGTGTTGCTCTGAAATAGTAGGACATGCTGCAGTCTCCCAAGATATTTATTGGAGGTTACTGAGCCATTGTGCATCCAGACTCAGATCTCTGGAGTTTGAGTTATTTTAAGGGTTATACTGGGCAACATTATTTTACCTCCTGGTCACCCATTCTCCATCATTGTTCAGAATCTTGTTTAAATGCCCTAAAAAAATGAATGTCCTCTGCTTGAACCCTTTGGTTAAAATGACAAGCAAAGGATGAATAACATTGATAAAAAACTAGGTGCTGGACAAAAATGTTAGTGAGAGATGTCAGAGCAGTAAATGTTTATTTACACCTTTTTCTCAAGCATTTGCTAGCAAGAAATGCTGGAGCAGCTTGGAGAAGAGAAGGCTTTGAGGTGACCCATCCTTGGGGCCTTGCAGTACCTGAAGAGATCCTACAGGAAAGATGGAGAGAGACTGTTTACAAGGCCCTGGAGTGACAGGACGAGGGGGAATGGCTTCCAGTTGACAGAGACTAGATTTAGTTTGGATATTAGGAAGAAATTCTTTTCTGTGAGGGTGCTGAGGCCCTGGCACAGGTTTCCCAGAGAAGCTGTGTCTGCCCCATCCGTCTAAGTGTTCAAGACCAGGTCTAGTGGAAGGTGTCCCTGCTCATGTCAGGGGGGTTGGAACTCAATGATCTTTAAAGTCCCTTCCAACCCAAACCATTCTATGATCCTATGAAGTCTGTGGATTTCTTTCCCATCTATCTCATCTCTGTAAAATGTCACAGGTTTTTTTCCAGCAGGCAGTTGCCACAACTGTCCTTTCACTGCTTTGCATCATGTGTGGAAAACAGCATTTGAGCTCAGGAGCAGAATTCAGACAATGTGGATTCTCCCTGTGGATCAACCTGAAAGTTAAAAGAGGATGTATAATTTATTGGAGAGAAAGGAATTTTATAATGTCTTTCCACGTTATAAATCTATCAGGGTGAAACCTTTCTTCCAGCCACTTTTGAAGGAGTCTCAGACTAAATGGCCTCTGTGTCTTCCTATCAGAAATTGTTTTGAGGCTGTGGCTGCTCCCTTGGAGAACAAGGAGCACAGGGAGGCTGGGATTTTGCCAGATCTCAGCTCCACAGATCAATAATATACATTTGGAGTTGTTCTGTAGGATTATTTTTCCAGCTTGTGAACTGCTTTATTAATGTGATGGATGCAGTGTGAGACTTGGGGATGAGGGAATGTGAGAGAGCTGCCAGCTCCCTCTTCTGAAGCATTTGTGTAATTTGGGAGCTGCTGTGCTGACTGATGGGCCTGCCATGCACTGGAACAACATTTTCCCTGTTATTGTCTATCCAGACCACTGACATCTCTTAGTTTCTGGACTGGTTGCCTTTTAATGTCTGTATTTCCTAAAGTTGTCACAAGTTCCACTGGATGGTTTCATGACTTGTTATCCAAGGGACATTTTTTGTGGGAAGAACATGATACCAAGCTTTAATTCATTTTGTGAATGCATAAGGACAACTGGTTTTTTAAGGTAGGGTTTTGAAAGGTCACTAAAGGAATGGGACTTTGGAATTCAGTAGGATTTGGATGTCACATTCCTGTAGGCTCACTTGAAAGCCCAGCTCCAGTAACTTGGCAAGGCGTAATGGGATGCTGTTTATTATAATCCAAACTTTCAGTGGTAGTTGTATCACTGGAAAGGCCCCTGGTCAGGGCAAAAGCAAGCACAGGCCTCACTGCCACAAGGAGCCACTTCCACTTAATTAACTAACCATGTGTGCAGGAACTGTCTCACTAGGAATGTGTGCTTCCATGGGGTTTTGTTTTAGGACTTCAGGGCAAGTCTGCAAAATAGGAATATTGTTTGTTCTACATTAAATAAGCCTTATAACACCTCCGTAAAGACCTTATGTGTTAGAATAAAATGTGGAAGAATTCTACTTTTAGAGTTTTCTATATGATCAAGGTACGTAGTATAAATTGCAGGTTTTCTGGAGATGCTGGATTTTTACTAACTTTGCAACAAAAGATTTCTAACTATATGATCAAAAAAAATCAAAGTCCCACTGCCAGGTGATTTTTTTCATGTTTTCCCCAAATCTTTAGGTTTCTGAATGTTTTAGTTATAACAAAAAACTCTGGATTAAATGCAGTGGCAGAGAAAAAATTTTTTTCCTGTTACATGAGAAACAGCACCCAATGAATTCATGGCACTGTCAGTTTAAAACAAATAAAGTACAATTTTTGCAGAGCCTGCAGATGAATTACTGTCCTTCCTGTTGCAGGATATTGAGAGGCCAAAATTCTGAAGTAGTTCAAAAAGGATCCAGACAGGGACATAGAGGAAAGCTCTGCAGGCAGCCAGTAAACACAGTCATTGCACACTCCTAAAGGAGCCACTGCCAGAATTTGGGAATGTAGTGACAGGACCTTCCCTCACATGCCTTCCTCTCTAAGAGGAGATACTGGGTTATCCAGGCACTTTGTTGAAGCCAGCACAGGAGATCAGGTATTCCTAGGAATTTTGCTTGCTGGAATAAAGAAGAAACAGCAGCAGAACAGGTAAATAATTGGGATAAGGGCATCTGAAACTTAGGATAACCAGGGCCAGTCCTCTGTCCTCCCTTGCTCCCTCTCCTTCCAGTGGAACTTCTGCTTGGAATTTTGGCACACATGCTCCAAATAACTTGATGTTTACCAAAACGCAGATGCCTAAACTCCTCTGATGCTGTGGGTGTCAGATGTACTCATGTACTCTGTCTCTATCTGCAGAGAGCTTTCTTTCTTTCTTTACCCATTATGAAGGTAAATATATTTTTAACACTCCAGGAGCACAGAGACATTACTGTAATAGCAGGGAGATAAGTGCTTGCTAAGAGGTAGCTGTGTAATAGGCTGCTCTATTAAAGATCCCTGAAGTGAATCTCAGATGATGCTACAGCCACCTACGTCCCCTGGAGCCAGGCTGATGATCAGGGGCCTTTATCTCCACGTTTTCACCTGTTTTCAATTCCCATCAAGTTGTCCTGTCTCCCTGGGTCCTGCACCTCAAGGAGGTGTCCCCACTTGTTTGCTGTGCAAGAAGAAAAATTCCAAACTCGTGTGTTTTCTGTACAGTTCTTTGGCTGTATTCACATGCTCTGAACTTGTCACTGATTTGGAGGCAGGATAATTGGATGGGATGAGTAAGAACTAAAGTCATCAAGATGTGGAACAGGAAAGTCAATGTACCACATTCAAACACCTCAGCACCAGCCAAATCATCTGGAGGGAGCCAGAATTTGGTCCATCTCCTTCTGTTTTAAACAAACTGTGTGGGTTACACACTTGTCTGTGTTGTCTCCAGATAGAACAATATCAAACCAGATCAGCATGGATTTCAGCCAGAAATCTGGTTTCTTATTGTTCTGGCACAGAGTGAGTATTCAAACAGTTACAGGATCTTCCATTCCCATACTTACATCCCTAATACTCTTACTTGTAAGCAAAGCAAGAAGGAGCACAAGCCTCACTTCCTTTCCTTCAGAGCAGATGCTCCTTCAGATTCATGTCCTGAATTATTCATGTCACAGTGAATTGAGTCCTGTCATTCTTTGTGTTAAGAAATGTCCATGGTGGACAACACAAAACTATATCACTCCACAACAGCTAAGTATCTGCTCTGAAGCCTCGTGGGATGTCTGCGATCACTCTCTCTTCATAGCAAAACTACAAATGAGTTTTTTCTCTCTCAGTTTGAAGTTCAATATTACTATGGGTTAAAAGCCATCTTTAGATGTTAAGGGATCTATACAAGTTTTTTTAAGAGCTGTTTGCTCTATATTTGAGATGCAATATTAAATTAACAGCGACCTTTAGATGTGAGGCATTTTGCCTTATAACTTAGGATTCCTCACTGATGTAATTTGTCACTGCCATGGGTTTAGATGATGGAATATTTATCCATTTTGCAAACAGCTGTTTGCATTTTTGTAACAATTTGTATTAATGCTCATACATAATGAGTAAGTCACACATTTAAAGTAAATTCTCTCATGGATGTTCTAGGATTAGATGAAAGTGCTTAAGTGACACTGGTAAATTGATAAAATCAGTAATCACAGTTTTGTGGATGGAAATTCTCTGCTCCAACAGCACTGGAAAGCTTCCACTTCAATTCTTCTTCCTTACTTGAGATCCCAGTGTTGTAAGATTGAGTTTGCTTATCCTGAAAACGTTTCTCTGTCTTCTCTTCTTCCTGTCTGCCTGTCTCTCTGGCTTCTGACTCTCTCTCAGCAGCATGGCTGAATAATTTCAAAGCTTAAACCTTGTTTTGGGCATGTGAGAAGCTGACTTTTCAAAACCTTGTTGTTAGAAAGCTTGAGAAGCTCGGAGAAAATGAAAAAGGGCCAGATTTGGGATGGGGGAGGCAGGGCCAGCCCAGTACCTGTGCTACAGGACAACAGCACACAACCCTTCAGCTTAATTCACTCTGCACTTAAAGCATTGTGGTGCTTTTGATTAATATAATGTTTTTTCTTCAAGAACAATATTATTTCACACTCGACAGTCCCTTGCGAAGGCGCCACTGTGCTTGTATTAGTCACACAACTTCCCTGTGGGAATGGTGCTTTATAATTTATGGATGTGCTTTCTGAAATAATAACTCAGAATTATATTCTGTTTTACTTAATCTTTTTTAATTGGCATCTCAGAGGCTTTGCAGGAATCTGGCTGCAGATTTTCCACTTTCTCTTGTGTTATACATTTTTTTTTTACTGTTAACAACACCATGCAGAGAAAAGCACCCTCTTTGATAAGAGTGCCTGCCTGAAGATTCTTAATTACGTTGTACTCAGCATGGTACAAGGTTTGGGAGGCATGAGGTGCACGGATAATATGGCATTTTATATGGCAGCTTTGCATTTCAGCAGGATTCCATGGCATTTTCTTTGTCTCCAACATAAAATTCTACTAACAGAAACGACCTAAAAATTGCACATACTTTGTCTTCTGCTAAGTTTTAATGGCTTATCTTTCTTATCAGGCTCTTCCTTGATCTGGAAACCCAGTTTGAGGCCTCAGGTGTGCCCACCCTGCTGCAGCTGGGGAGCTCCTCTGTGCATCCTGGTGAAGAAGCCTTGTGGAGTGTTTGTCATGAATTGGCAGCAGCCCAGCGATTCATAGCACACAGGATTGGAGCAATTTGATTTTCTTGACTGAGTAACACGGGTGTAGTTCCTGCTGTACGGCTATGTACAAAACACTGGGATCCAACCCCGTGGATTTGAACCCGTTCCGGGATCCAGACTTCATCCAGTCCAATGTTTTCTCCATTCCATATGCTGGTCAAATCCTGTCCATGTATTCCCCATTCTATGTGCTGGTGAAATCCAGTCCAGGTTTTCCACCATGCTGTATTTCTGGGAAAATCCAATCTGAGTGTCGTCCCCCCGTCCCGTCCTCCCC
>VZRZ01002434.1:1337144-1491145 GCA_013398175.1 Climacteris rufus
GGTTTTCCCCCCTCCCCGTTCTGTATTCTGGGAAAATCCAGTCACGGTTTTCCCCCCTCCCCGTTCTGTATTCTGGGAAAATCCAGTCAGGGTTTTCCCCCCTCCCCGTTCTGTATTCTGGGAAAATCCAGTCCGGGTTTTCCCCCATGCCACAGTCTGGGCTGAATCCAGGTGAATTTTGTACAGTGACCACTGTAATCCTCATAGATGTATTGTTCTGCATCTTCATATTATTCCTTATGGGACAGCTCCATGTTTAATAAGGAGAGCAGCAAGGTTTGCTCAGCTCTCTGAGTGACACTCGGAGTGGGATTCCTATGTAAGTCAATGTCCAGGGTGGACACCAGTGTGGTCAGTGAGGGTGAGGAGAGCGTGCCATGCTAAGGGCTGCTTTCAGGGGGGTTACCTGCTCCATTTCAGACGACTTCACTTCTTTACAGGTGCCTCTCCATCACACTCTTTAAACAAAAGAGAAAACAGAGCTTACTAAGCAGAGTTCAGCTACTTTAAGGACTAATGCTAAAACCCCCAGTAAATTAAGAAGATAAAAGTAAACAGAGAGGAATGTCAGGTGCTGAAACACTGCCCACTTTTTTTGTCTTGTAGAGTCCAGGTTCTGAGTTGTTGGGAAGTTACCTGCAGAGGTCTCTCCCACCCACCCACTTTCCTTGCCCAGGTGCTGTCCTGGTCTCAGCTGTCCTGATCTCAAGGCAGCTCTTCCTGAGGTGCACGGCAAGGCCAGCTCTGAAATGATCCTGGGGAAAGCATCGTTCAGTTCTCCCTGTAAAGTCTGGCTTCTGAGCTTGGATCCCTCCCATCTGTGTTCCCAGCACAGCCCCACAAGTAGAGGCAGAATTGTGCCATGTGGGACAGGAGAAGGGTGCCAGCAACAATTCAGGTAACTTTACACTAAACAAAATGTCAACGCCTCCCTGTTCTGGGGGACTGAGAGGAAGATTTATTGGACTGCAGGGGGTGGGTAAGGTACTCTTCTCGTGCGCTTCCCTCCTTTGTCCCTAACCTCCCTGTGTAAACCCTGTGCGGCAATCACAAACCACAGTTTGGAAAGCTTTTGCCATGCTTCTGTGCCCACGCTCTCCAGGGGGACTGTGGGAGGGAAAATTATCAGGGATTCGTGTAGAAGTTTCTGGGATGCGCTGTTCCAGCACGGGGGAGCACTGGCTGTCCTTTCCCTCTCATCTGGGGGACGCTGCTGTGAGCCCTGCAGGCTGCACATGGGTCTGGCACCTCTGCAGAGACTCTGGTGGGTGGGAAGCCATCCCTGTGGAGATTCCGGTGAGCTTCTCCACCTGCCCTGTCTGAGGGGAGGGTTGGCTCTCACAGAAGAGAGCAGCAACAGGGGAATCTGAAGCAAACGCAGCTGCTCATTGCAATAAACTCAGTATAAAAAAGAAAAAAATTATCTCTGTTTTATTTTCCTTGGAAGGAGATACACTCCCCAGTCTTCAATATTCAGGTCTGTGATCAATCACTGAAACAATCTGGTGTAGATGCTGATCAAGAAAAATAAATCTGCACCACTTTCAGAAGAGTTCTCTGGGCTGAGCACCCCTCTCTTGTTTATCTATTGAGAAAGCCTTATCCCTACATGCAAAAACCACCCCACACACCACTGTAATTACTTATTTTTGAACATGAAAGCTCCCCAGTTACAAAAACAGAGAACCAGATATTCCCTATTCCCGTTTCCCTATGGTAACCTCTACCAAAATATGATAATTATTAAAAAAATTAAACCTTTTAAATGCAAGTAATCTGAAAGAACAGCCCTTTCTTTAACATTTCTGCCACAAATTTCTGTTTAAGAGTGTGTGGGAGAGAGTTCCTGCACAGAGGTAAAGAAAACCTCTGTAATCTCAAGAGCTTGCTGGAAAAATCAAACCAATGCTTTCAGCACAAGATTCAATTGGTTGTTTTCAATTATTGCAAAGAATAGGACAGAAATACAACCCTTGTGCCCCAAAGAGGAGAAAAGAGCAGATTTGGTATCTCCCAAGCTTCTTGAGATGAATGTGTTGCTCCTTAAACTCTCTGCCTACATTTGCAGTAGCTGTGTATTGGTATAGCTTGGACAGGTTTCAAACACTGCCCTTCTCAAAATCCAAGGGGCTGGCCCAGATCCTTTAGTTGTACAAATCTGTGTTACTCCATACAACTGTCAGCAGGGCAAAGGCTAGATCTGGTGCTGTCCAACCAGCTTATGATTGGTTTTGTGTCTAAAGGAATCAGTTTGTGAAGGAAGCATGGGTGTGCTCTAGTTTGCAAGCCCGAATTCCCTTTTCAGTGTGAGTGTCTGTATTCCCTGTGTGCCTCTGGTCCTGTCTGGGGCTGGATTGCCTTCGGCTCACTGTTTTCCTTGTGTATCAACAAGTCACTTTTGCTGATTTGATCAGGGTCACTCTGGATGCGGTGCACAAAAAGGCTGGTTCACCTCACATAAGGAGCTGCCCGAGGGAACTGGATTTATACAAAGGGAAGGAGACTTATCTTCCCATCAGTCAAAGACAAGGAAGTTTCCCCTTGATGACTAAAGAACCATCAATCTCACTTGAGACTTCAACATGACAGTTGATGATCATTCAAGCACCCATCCACATACACTTCAATTTAGATCTCCAATTAATTTTAGTGCCACTTGCTCAATTAAGATACCAGTTAATTAATTTTGCTGTTAGCTATTTTCATTTCTCAGCAGAATAATCAGATATCCCTTCCCCACTCGATCAAACCTGGCTGCAGTGTATCAGAATGAATGAGACCATCTCTTTAATTTCCCAGGCATTAAATAATTCAAGCTTCCTTGCAGGGGAGGACAGTGTGTTAATGCCACTGGTGAACAGTGTGACAGATACGTGCTTTCTTTAGGGAAACATAGAACATGAAATATCTCCTATGCCACAGTTTATCTCTGTGCTTTGCATTTATTACTAATGAACACCACTAATTAACTGTGCTGAAACACTTCTCAGAGGAATGCTCCATATCTGCAGTGCAATTTTGTCATGTGGATCCTTTTGGGACACTAAGAGCTGATGTCTCCCAGTGCCCCACAGAAGATTGCAGGGACAGCACTGGAAAACAGCATGGAGAGCACAGTGGGAGGAGATCCTCTGGCCAGGGACTGTGCTGTGGCAACACTTCTGCTGTCATATGCTGGCACAGAGCAAAGCCACTGCCAAAATCATAGCCCTGGCATGCCAGTCTTGCCATGAGGATTGAAGAAGGAGCCTAGTTCTCCTTTTCTCAGACCACGTCCTCTCTGAATATCTCTGAACCTCCTTTACTGGGAGACATTTGTAGGGATCTGAAGTTCAGTTCAGCTGTGGGGGGAAAAAAGAGAAAGGGAAACTTTTAGAAGAAACACTGCAAATAACAATAGAGCTTTGTTGTGCAGTGCAGTGATGTTTGTGCACCCATCTGGAGGAAACTCGAGGGTCCTGACTTTTACCCTCAGGATGCAGGACAGATGCAGCTGAATTTGCTCAGGAAAGAGAAGTTACCGGGGGGGAAGTCATAAAACACCCTCCATTCAGATGGAGATTAAGTTCGAAGCCAGGACATGTTTTGCTGACTGCAAGTCATCATGATAAAGCATGTGTGGAGCTGACCTGCAGGCTTTTCCCTGATGAGACTGCTTTCATTCTTGGAGAATGGTTATTAAACTCTGCTTCAACAGCTTTTAGGTTCTGTCTGTTGGAGTAAAGGAAAAGGCCTCTCTAAGGCCACTTACAGAAAATATTCTGGCTATGAATTTGGCTGGGTAGAGGGAGGACACTTGCACCAGGGTAGGTTCGGGTTGGGCATCAGAAAGAATTCCTTCATGAAAAGGGTTGTCAGTCATTGGAAGGGGCTGCCCAGGGAGGTGGTGGTGTCACCATCCCTGAAAGTATTCAAGAAATGACTGGACATGGCACTCAGTGCCATGGTTTAGTTGACAAGGTGATGACTTGTCAAAGGCTGGCCTCAATAATCTTGGATGTCCTTTTAAACCTAAATGTTTCTGTGATTCTGGGACACCTGAGAAATGATCTTGCCCCACTGGAGCCTTGAGAAACTGCTGGGCAGAGCCAGGGATGAGAATGTGCCCTTCTCCCCACTGGCACTCTGCCCAGAGAGGTAAATCCTGCATAATACCAGGGAGAGGGAAAACAGGAAAATGCTGTTGCTTCTTTTCCTGATGCTATGACAGCTCCTTAGGGCTTGCTTGGCCTCCCCTTCTGTGGTAGAGAGCTGAGCACCACACTGCGGACCTCACTGCATTTAATACACCACTTACAAAGCTTTTTTAGGATGTTGGGTTAGGCTTTTCCTTTGGGAAACAGACTGTCCTCTCATGTAAAGGTAGCCACAGGCAGAGACATTCCCATCCCTGTCCAGGTGTAACGTGGGGGTCTGGAGGTCTGTCACACTCCCTCTTGCCCTTTTCCTTGTCCTAAAGCAGCCTTTGGCCTGGTCCCTGGTGTAACTCCCGCTGCTTGGGTCAGCCCTGCTTTCTGTGTAACAGCTAAAGGGTGTTTTGAATAATTTCTGTATTTATGAGAAAGCCTTGCCAGGAAAATATGGGTTGCTCTCATATCTGAAGCTTATTCTCAATCATCCTGCCTTCAAGATAATCAAGCTTGACCCTTAAAATGAGCCAAACATTCCGATTTGAATTCTTCATTATTGATGAATACTGGATAATCTGCAATGAAAATGAGCATAAATTTCAGATTGTAACACCCGGGCTTATATAGGACAGTTCAGCATAAAAGCTCACTTTTCCTAGTTCTTTTCTTTCCTGGTTTTAGATGTTTCAGGTGGGAAAGGGAAAAACATCAAGGAGGCAATTTGCCACACAAATAATAATCAGTGAATAGCTGAAGTAAAGTTTTCCACCAATTAAAAAACTGTTATGTTGATTAAATAACTAGAATTGCACATAATGGATGAGTTTTCAAACATCAATTTGGTATGGAAATAGTCAACCATTAAAAATTAAGCCAGCCTAATCATGGGGAAAAGCTCAGTGATGCTGTCCCTTACTTTTCCTAACTTTGATCTGACTTTACTATCCACCTATTTTTTGAAGTGTTTAGATCAAGTAGTGACATCTTTTGTCCCTGCAGCCTTCTCTGATTATCTAAATGCCAGTGCTCCAGGACAGGTCTCTGCTTGTGAGTGGCTGCTGTGTCCAGAGGGATGGATGGAGAATAAGCTCAAGGAACAGGAGATACTGATGAAAAAACACAAGGGAGGAAAATTTGATTGCAAGCAAGGTAACAGGAATCACTGTGTAAAGACAGAGCTCAAAACACAGGAGTATTGCAAAGATACAGCAAAGCTTTTCCATTTGAGTTGATGCAGCTTAAGAAATGCCCCAGTTTGGTAATTCACATCTGATTCATTGGGTTCTACATCTCTTTAATCCATACCTAGAGAATTGAGCCAGCACAGCCAGAAGTCTTTTATTCCTGTTAGCAGCAAGGAGCAGATAATGTTCCCAACCATTCCACACACACATGTGCAGCCACAGGGCAGCTGTGGAAAGCCTGTGGGGTGAGTCCCTGTCCAGAGTGCTACTGGGAGCCTCCCTCTCGCCCACTCTGAAAGGGCAGGCTTCAGAAGTGTCTCCAACCACACTGGGCTGACACATTTTACTGTGGAGTAGGAGGAGACCCCCAAAAGTCCAAGGCCAGCTAGAGCTCTGGGTGTCAGGCTGCAACTGATGGCTCTTTTCCACAGGAAGGAAAGCTTTCCACCCTCGTGTCTTGGGGGCTGTTGGGAGGAGGCCCCCAGGAGTCCAAGACCAGCCAGGGCCCTGGTTCCTGGCAGATTTCACCATGGCTCTTTCCCACAGCAAGGAAAGCTTTCCACCCAAGTGTCAGGGATTGACACCCTGATGTCAGGGTTGATGCCAGGCACCCACAGAAACTGCTCGCTCACTTCCCTCTGCAGCTGGACAGAAGTGGGAAAATTCAACAAAGTGCTCATGAGCTGAGATAAGGACCAGGAGAGATTGCTCACCAAACACCAGCAAGGGCAAAACAGGCCCAACTTGGAGATAAAAAGTGAATTTATTACTAACACAATCAGAGCAGGATAATGAAAAGTAAAAATAAGTCCTTAAAGAATACCTTCCCCCCACCTTTCCTTCCTTCCCAACTCTACCTCCTGCCCCAGTGGCTCAAGGAGAGAGGTAACGGGGGTTTGGTCAGTTCATCATCCATGGCTTCTCCTGCTGCTCAGGGAGAGGAGTCCTTCTCCTGCTGCACCGTGGTGTCCCTCCCACAGGAGACAGTTTTCCATTAACTTCTCCCATGCGAGTCCATCCCATGGCAACAGTCCCCCCCAGCCTGCTGCAGTGTGGGTCACTCTGCCACAGGGTGCGGTCCTGGAAGCACAGGCTGCTCCAGCCTGGGAGCAGGGCCACCCTCTCCACGGGCTTCCCACGGGGTCACAGCCTTCTCTAGGCATCCACCAGTTCCGGTGTGGCCACAGGTGGATCTCTGCATCCCCATAGATCTCCATGGGCTGCAGGGGCACGGCTGCTTCACCACGGGCTGCAGCGGAATCTTGGCTCTGGTGCCTGGAGCAGCTCTTTCCCCTCCTTCTGCACTGACCTTGATGCCTGCAAAGCTGTTCCTCTCACATGTTCTCACCCTGCTCTTCTCTGGCCGCGGTTTCAACCGTACAATCACTTTTCCCCCCCCTTTCTTCTTAAACCTGTTATCACAGAGGCGTTATCACCATATCTGACTGGTCCAGCCCTGGCCGGCGGCACGTCCGTCTTTGGAGCGGGCAGGGGTGGGCTGTGCTGGACATGCAGGAACCTTCTGGCAGCTTCTCACAGAAGCCACCCCTGAACTACCCCCCCGCTGCCAAAAGCAAGCCGTGCAAACCCAATACAGTACGAAATGTTTGGTTTTAAGGAACGCAAATGTTCCGGGATTGATTCCGAGTGTCGCTGTTTCAGTGATGGCAAAGTCTGGATTTGTATTCGTGGGCACAGAGCGCTCCTTAGTGTCGGTTTTAGCGACTGCAAGGTCCGGATTAGTGTGAGCTGTCGGAGAGAAGCCAATTGAAATGCAAAGATTTGTTCTTTGAGAAACAACCAGGGTATGAGAAAATAGAGTGTTGAACCGCTGGTGGCTTCTGGAGAGAGGCAAAGGATACAGTGATTGGAAGGGAAAGCTTGTAGCTGCCTTAGTGTAACAAGACCCAAAAATGGGGGCGGGGAGCACCTCGGGGGAAAGATGGAAAGAATCCCTGCCCCAGGAATCCAGCAGGGGACAGTAAGTGAGCATTTTCCATCCACCAGCTCTCCGTGGAATCCTAATAATGAAGGTCAAAGAAAGTTATTCATCCGTTCTTAGATTTGGGATGAAACGTGCTATTCCAGAGATGATTCTCCTATTAAAATGATGTTAGAGAAAGGAAAAGAGGGAGCAGCCAGTCGCTGATTTCTAAGAAGTTTTAATGAAGACAGCTGCCAATTAGGCAGACTCAGGTTCTGCTTTACAAGCAGTGAAATTACCCTGACCCCTTGGCTGCCCTGGGAAATGAACAGATGGATTTTTGGTGGCTACAAGGGCCTGTATTCTATTCTAGATACAGGCAAAAGGAGTCAGCCAAAATGTACACATCACAGGTGGCACCGGGAAAGCACAAATTGCCCATTTTTCCAAGCTCTGACATTCCAGATGAGTAAACAGTGGTCAACATATCAATTTTTATGTATGCCTGAATGCCCAACTCCCTGTTTCTGGAGTCATTCTTGACATGCTGAACTGAAAAAAGCCTCTGCATCTTTTTTTCACCCTACAGCCACCCCTGCCAGAGGTGTGTGATGTTCCACATCCCCAGAAAGGATTCGTGTGTGCCCTGCACTCCTGGATGCATGGCTTGGGAGGAACAGCCTTTTGCAGAAGGGAGAGGATTTCGGATGGAGGTGTCGAGCTTGGGCAGGTAAGAAAAGTGTTGATTGGTCCCTTTTTTGAGGTTTTTTTGTTTGTTTAAGAGTAAGGAAATGGAATAATACAAACCAGTGAACTGCAGATACTGAGACAGAAAGAAGCACAACATGCCCTCTGTTTGTTGTGAGAGGAATGGATGTCCATGTGTTCCTCTGGGATATGAAGTGAAGGGACTTGAGGCCAAGGCTTCTGTTTTATTTTCTTTGACAAAGAAATTGCCTCAAAGAATTTTCTTGGAGGCAAACTGGAAATTATATTTTATCTTTGTTAGGCACCTCTAAATGAGCGCATGGTGGTTTTCTCTGTTTGGGCTTTCTGTTGTCCCTTCCTTGTCAAGTCCTGCTTCTGTGCTGTGCACCTTGAACAGGTCTCTGTGGTCCTGCCCTGGCCCCTGGTGTGGTTTCTGTAGCTGCAAAGGGTTTTTTTTTGAGTTCCCTTCCAAACCAACCTGTGCCATGTCTCCATGCTGAGCTGTCTGTGCTCAGTGCAGCCTGCAGGGGAAGGGCAGTGGGTGGGATGGAGAGGATGGTTAGGATTTAGGGACCCTGAGTCTCTGTGCCTCAGGGTTTGGTTCCTTCCCTGGTGTAAGCAACCCTCTGGTCACCCTCTGCCAAGGATTCACCTCTGCTGAGTGGGATGAGCAGGGTGTCATGGGGGCAGAAATGCACCAGAAAAGAACTGGAACTGGCCTTGATGAGGCTTTTCCCTGGAGGAAAGGCTGCTGCTTCCAGGCAGAGCATGGCCATTAGAGGTGCAGGTGCCTGTCTGTGCAGGAGCATTAGAGCCCTGTCCCAGGAAATGCAAGAGTCATGTCCAGTCCCAAGCTGACCGGAAATGCAGCACGGGACATTTCAGCTCTGAAGTGGCTCCATTTTGGGTACAAAATATCCCTTTTTCAGTGGTTTGGGGTTTTTCTGACCTCAGAGGACTGTGAGGCTGACAAGTCAGCTGGTGTCTCAGAAGGGGAGCGTGTCCTGGGTTCCAGCAGTGCTCCCAGGGCTGCTGCTTTGAGGGGCACTACACCAGCAGGGACAGGAGCCCAGTGATATTCCTGCTCTGCAAACATGGGTGGGAGTGGAACAGGAAGTGGAAAAGTTGGGCTTTGCTCCTTAAATCCCAGATAAACCAAGATTTAAGCTCCATCAGCCAGAGGGGGGAGTGCCAGCCATCCTGAGGACACCCTACTGTTACCATCTTCTCTATTATCTTTCCCATGATGTGATTCTCCCTTTATCAGAGAAGGCAGAAAACAAAGCAGCAGGGGGAGCTCAATTTGTTTCTGTGAACTCCAGGCTCGAGGCAGTTGCGAAGCAGTTTGGTTTCAAGTATTCCTGCCCAAACACAGTCAACCTGAACCTCACTCAGGCACTTTTGGATCCCTCTGTGCCACTCCTTCTGATCCTGGTAAAGGATCAGAGGACTCAGAAACCCCTGCCTGCTGGATGGGTTTTCACACATACAAATTTCCTTTCTTAGAGGAGATACCAGGTGTCACAAAAATGCATTCTGTGTACAAACCACATGGAAAGCAGGTGGTTGATACACTAGTTGGTAGTAGGTCTTGGGCTTTTCTTCTTTTCTTTAGCCTGTTCTTAGGAGAAAACGGGAAATTGAAAGTGAGGGAAAAAATGTTGCTTTTCATTTTTTTTAAGTATTGCACTGGATTTTGTTGTTTCAAGTGGTACCACTGAAATAGAATTGGAATAATTGGGCCTCAGGACTCTGCACTTAATTCTTTTAAGGTGTTTGGGTGACTAGAGGTGCAGGAGATGCCAAATCCCAAAGCAGTTATATGTCTGTAATGTTAAGTGATCCAGATGTTAAAGCTTTCCATGGGTTCTGCAGGTCCAGCTGAGTCCCTGAAAAACTCCAAACTTAATCCAAACAAAACCTTATCTGACTACAGCCATTTGTTTTAAGGCATCTCTAAGGGCTATTGCTTGGGATTTAATTTCCATGAGGGAAGAGTCCCTTGGCTTTAACACTACTGATGGATGATGTTCAAAGGCTGGAAGGGATTCAGACATGGAGCAGCACTGCTGGGCACTGCAGCCCCCATTGTGTGGCTTGGGGTTTTTCTTTTTTCTTTTTTATTTCTTCCTTTGTGTTCAGGTTGAGTTTGTCAATGCCCACAGGAGATGACAAATTGCTTCCCAAAGGACCAACTGAGCCCAGGTCACAGAGGCCCAGACCCTAAACAATTCAGAAATTTTTTTCCTGGCCTAGGCAGGGAATTCTTATTGAGAAACCCCAAAACTAAAGGATATGGGGTTAGAGGGGAGGAGAGGGTTTCTGCTTTCAGTTAAAAATGCACTGGGAAAAATAAATATGTTCAGACAGTTCATATAATATGTTCAGAACAGTTCATTTCCTCTCCAGGACTGGCTTTTGTGTGATCTGCTGTGATTCCAAATGCTCCCATGGGATTTTCAACCTGTGGGGCTATAATGAGGTGCCAGGTGTTGAGCGTGACAGAAAATAATGGGAAAACTCTCTGGCTCAGGCAACAGAGCCTTTCTACAGTGTTCCAAAGGCCTATCAGTGCCCAGCATTCCTGGTTAGAATCTGGGGGGTGCCAGCACAGCCCCTCCCTAATGTCCCTGTGGATCTGGCACTGCCTAGCATCCCTGACCAGGGTTTGGGGGTCCCAGCACACCCTGTTGCTTCCTCAACTCCCCTTCAACCAGGATAATTTTTTGTGGGTGAGGGCACCCAAACCCATCAGAATTGGCTTTAACCACTTCTTTTTGTGGGATCTCCTCTCTCCTCTCCCCACTGAATTCCCACTGCCAAAATCCAGCCTGAGGCCCAGCTCCCCATCCCCTTCCTCAGTCTCTCCAAGAAATTGGACTTGCACTTCCCACTCCAGCAGGGCAGAAATGCTGTTCTCCTCACTGTATATCTTAATGGCACTAAGAACTTAACAAATAATTAAAAGAAATTGAAAAGAAATTAAAAGAAAGAAGAGAAAACAAAGAAGAGCTACCAGCTCCAACCAAGGGATGCACAAATCCCTTGTTAATGATTTGCTTTAATTAACCAATTCAAACGGGCCAATTAAAACCACATTGATATGGTATTGTTCTTTTTAATTGAGTTATAGATAAATATTGCAGAATATAAAAAAAACCTTTTTAACCCACAGAACTCTTTTAAGAGATACATAGGGCAGGGCTGCACTGCATCCCCAAGGAGAATTGGGAGAAAAGCAAAACCCAGACTGAGATTCCTGGGAGATTGGTGCAGCTTCTTCCTGCCAAAACAATCCCTGGTCTGAAGGGAATCCTAGGATCCTGTGATTTCATCAGTATCCTCATGGTCCTTTGTATTAAAAGCAGATTTCCACAGAGAATTTTAATGAAAGACAGAAAATTAAACTGAAATGAACATTTCCCCTAACCCAGCAGGTTGCAGCATCCAAAAGAAAATGAACAGGAAGATTACGGATTGGGATCACCACCAATCCCAAATCCCTAGTGTGGAATAGCACCCTGCTTTATTTTATAAATCACCAGTTCTCTTAGTGGACCTGCCATGGGCAGACTATGGAAACCCCAGAAGTAAAAGCCACTCAGCCAGTTCCGTAAAGCATTCCAAAAATCAGACTCCTGGTACATGACCATCTCCTATCTCACCTGGTGGTGGAAGCACGAGCGATGATCTCCCCTCTGATGGGATTTTTGGGATCTGCAGCAAATGGGAAACAATCAAACCCCAGTTATTTCCCGCAACTGGAACAGCAAAATGCCCCCACAGGAGCGTGGCTGTGCCTGCAGAGCTGGGACAGCAGCTTCTCCCCACTAGTCAGTCAGCACCACCAGGATTTTTAACACCCCTGCCTCAATCTGTAACATTCCCATTACTCACCACACAAAAAAACCCCAGCAAACCCCAATAAACTCCTGCATGAGTAAAAGAACAGATTTATTGTGATGTTATAAACTTCCTGTTTGGACATCCCAGGAACCTCTGCATGGGTTCCTACACACCTTGTGCCACCACCACCATCACCTTCTTCCCTCTAATAAGGCATAAATCTTAGTTCCAATCCCAAATTGCCTGCACAGGTCTCCTGGCCATGTTGTCCCGGACACCACGGCCAGGCAGGCCATTCCTGCAAAATCAGGGAAAAACTTTGCCAAAAGACTGGAATAAAAACTCAAGTCCCTGGGAGAGATAAAAACAGATAGAAACAATGCAACACATGGTGGTGAAAAGAGAACAGAACGATAGGAACCTTTTTAAATGGAAAAGAGGAAACAGTCTCATGCAATACCAGGGGAGGTTTAGGTTGGATATTGGGAATTCTCTTACTGGAAAGGCTGTCCAGCCCTGGCACAGCTGCCCAGGGCAGTGGTGGAGTCCCCATACCTGGAGGGATTTAAAGCCACATGGATGTGGCATTTGGGGACAAGGGACAGCAGTGGCCTGGGCAGCTCTGGGGAAACAGTTGGGCACTGTGATCTCAGAGGTCTTCTCCAACCTGAACGACTCCAATATTCCAAGAACACTCTGCACACGGCCAGCACAGACCTGTGCCTGCTGCAAGCATCATTTCACTTCCTCTCCTCTGCTTTGTTGCCAAATATTCTCTGGAGACAGGGAATATGGGAGCACTCCTTGCTGCAAGAAAAGCCAGCAGATCAAATTACCTTCAGAAAAAGCAAACAGGGTCCAGCCACTCCTGTCCCCAGCTGCTTGGGAAGATGGGATATTGGGAAGAAATTATTTACGTATTTGTTCCCATTTCTTTCCATAGTGCCTGCTTCCAAGAGGCTACTGTAAATGAATGACTTTTTACTTTGCAGTGTTATTATCTTTTCAATATTTCATCAGGTGCGGATTCATAACAGAATACAAAAGGAAAAATAACAGCAGGAGTAATGTCACATGAACAAAAGATGAAGGAAATAGATCCCAAAATCTTATCAGAAGATTACACTCAGCTACCTTTTCTTTGTTGCTCTTGTTTAAACATGTTCTGGGAACCTTACAGACTAAATACAACAAGGATCTAAAAGTAAATTTGAACAGGCTCAAAGAGGCATAAGACACAAGAACATCCAAATATGCACCACTGAGCTACAGGGCCTCAAATGCCCAGGACAACTGCTGAGCCATCACAGAGACATACTGGAAGAAATCAGCCAAACTTTGAAACCTCTTGATATACCCACAGGGATGCATTTAAATTAAATTGTTTCTAAAAGTTTTGATTTCTATGAATATGCAAATGTCAACAAAAAAGAGTGTTTAGAAGTCTCTCGGAAAGTTCTTCAACTTTTGCCCTCAAGAGTAGTGAAGTACGATTTTTAAAAGTCTGCATTCAAAGGTACTTAGTAATCACTAAGCCTTATTATTGAAAGAGGAGCTTTTTAACAGTATCTACACACCAAATCAAAGGAGATGTCTTTGCTATGTTGCCATTTACAAATAATAACTCTCCAGCTGCCAGAGAATTCTATTCAGAGAACAGCTGTTCTCCAAGCACAGAAACCAACTCAGCAGGAAAAAAACCAAAACCAGACGCATCCAAGCACTACCTAAGTGCATAAAATCCTGACAGTACCTTACTGTAACACCTTATTTTTTAAAAAAAGTAACATTTAGCTCTGCATGCTTCATGTCTCACAAGTCAGATCATAATTTCCTGTACAGAACTGCAGAGGAAAGGATGAGGTTTTAGGTTGCAAGGAACATGGAAGAATATATTTACTTGTCCTGCACTGGAAGTGTTCTCTGCAGGCTTTTTTAATACCCAGCCTGAGACAGGGTTAAACAGCAGAGCTCTGCATGCACACAGAGCATTTCTGTTCTTATAATAACACAATGAAATAGTTTGGAAAAGGCTTGTAAGATCATCAAGGCCAACTCAAGAGCTTTTCCCACCGATGAGGAAGTGAGCTGTGGGTGAACTGGGGGGTCCCCAAGAGATGGGCCAGGCATTAAGACTATTTGCTCAGCTAAGGGAACCAGGAAAGGGCTTCCAGGAATAGGGGAAGGGGAAGGAGATTGGAAGCACCAGGGCTTTCTTACACTGCTACCTCCCATAGCTGGAACACTCCTGCAGGAATCAAGCAGAGAGGTTACCTCCATAGAGCCATCAGCACAGGTGCCATGTATATGTTACTGTCTGGGGAGGTGTTTTGTAGCCATTATACTTTGCTTCTTCAGCCAACTCTAGGAAAAAAAAAACCCTAAGGACAGCAGCAAATGTATTCTACAAACCCCTAAAGACATACACTGATGAAGATGAAGGTGTTGAAGTTTTGAGGAAACTCACAGGCTCTAAGACTGAAGAAAGACCTCAAAATTGTCTGGTAGCTGCTTTGGTATGCCCTGGACTACAGGTCACATGGACTTACCAAGCTTTCTTCTTGAGATCATGAAAAAAATCTGAAGTTCACCTACCAAAAACACTGCTTTCCTCAGAAAACTGTTAGCAAGCATGATACTAAGTACGGTAAAAAATATCCAGTCCTAGTAGCACAAGTGAAACGTAGATGTGCAATGATATGAGGTGAGTGTTAACACTTCTGATCTCCAAATAAACCACCAAGGAATGGTGTGATATAACGTGTTATAGGCATGAAATCACTGAGAATGCTGTTAATAAGGTGTAAGTTCTTAGATTAAGACTGAAAACTCTCACCATCAGGGCTAAACCTATACCCTGTTTTTTTTCCTTGCTAGGTAATGCCTTTAAAAAGGATAGATCACCAAAGACTCATTTCTAACAGAAGTGCAACATTTTAATAATGAACATCATAAAAACAACTTAAATACAAACTTGAACCATTGCTTTGATGAGGGGGTCCTGCTTTAAGCAAACTGACATTAAACATCAAAAAAAAATGATGAACAGTACTCCAGAGTTTCCATGGAGCAGCAGCAACTCTTACTGAAACTCTGAAGCATCACATGACTCTGAAATGCTCAACTGATAGAAAATACACCTCAAACAAGATCACATTGAAGGGATGCCCTTTAAGGCCTTTCAGTTAGGCTTAACTTAATATCCCAATGAGGCAAGACTAATCCAAAACCCCACATCATAAGAATGAGTGTGTGATTTTCACAGTCTGTAGTCACACAGTGAAAGTGTCATACCTGGTCCCACAGCTTCATCTTTGGGACAGAAGGTGACATTCTGCCAACAAGATGACTTGTTGAGAGCAATAGCATTTCTCATTCTTAACATTTAAACCACATTTTATTAATTACCAGAGCGCACACTTTTAACAGTAACATAAAAAAACTCCAAACAATGAACCACAAACCCAACCATGCACAAACGCAGCATCAGTTCAAGAGAAAGACTTTTTGGCACAGGTGCAAACTGCAAAGTTTCTTTATCCCAGCTGAAGGGTAAATAAGCTTTTTTGCACTTTTGAAGCATAAAGGCTCTGACACTGTTGGAAATAATGAGGTAGACCAGACCAACACATCTTAAAAATCTGCACTTTCCAACCCTGACAGGCCCCAGTCCTACAGAAAGAAAAAAGAATTTAAAAATTGTTTCCTCTGCTGTTTTCACAAGATGATGCACCTGGGCCTCTCAGTGTTCCTCCTCAAGCAGTAATTATTTACCTCACTCCTGCCTCTAATGCACTAATACGTAACAGCCAAAAACATGTAATAATCCAAATAGGATATGACAGTATCCAAACACAGGCTCAACTGAATTCACCTTTGAACAAAAAAACAAGTGAAAAAGTGCACTATACACCAGTTTGGCTTTTCCTCATGAATTCTTGGTCAGCAAGGTAGACATGAAAGGTGCTATTCTGTTGATGTTTTTTCGGTTTGTGTTTTCACTTTTTTTGCATGGGGGGGGTGTTTGTTTTAAACAAATAGGCAAAAGTATTTTTTTTGTAGTCTTAGCAGCGATGCTGGCCAAAGAATCAGCTAAGTCAAGGTCAGCTAATTTAAAGACTTCCTAAAGGAAGGAAGCTTTTGCAAATGAATGCTTAGAATAGGGGTACAGTTAAACCAGACATCTTTACATAAGAAGGTTGCTTCCCTCTGTATCAATCAGACTTAACAGGAGATGCTTAAAGCATCCCCGAGGACTTTATCATTAGTTTCAGCTCGTTAGGAGAGGTGCAATTGCTCAAGTACATGCTAAAGACATATCAGGTAAAGAATACACTCAAGTTTTATGGATCATGGTTCACATCAAGTTTTATAGATTGATATTGCACTTCATTGCACTCCAGTGAGAATGACTGCTTGAGCTGCCTTGACAGAGGTCACTCCTGGCCAAAATTCCTGCAGGGGTAGGCATTTCATCAACTGCTGCATCTGAGGCAAGTCTGAGTGTGCAGTCATTACCTTCACAGGGACAATCCCAACATCACAGCCTAGAGGTCACCTGCCCCAAGTGACAGAACTGTCCAGAACAGTCACACGTGCTTACACTGGACGCGCTCACAGCACAACGCTGAGCAAGCTGCAGGAGTCACAGCATCTTGAGAGGTTGGGAGCTGAGGTGCAGGCAGAGCTCCAGTGGCAGATGGAAGGGACAAGGCACCGGCACTTTCACAGAGGAGACTGCTGGGATTAAGAAGGGGGCAAGAAACGGCTGCTGCTGCAGCCATCTGCTGTCCTAGCAGGACTCCTAAGCTATAAACATTGGAATTCAGGAGAGCATTGCCTGGCAGCAGTATGTTCAGTTGCTTCTGAATTTCCTGAAGCACCTGCAGCTGACTTTGCTGATTCAGAAGGAGCACATCCATGTTTTCCCTCATTTTCTTCACTGTCCAAAGAGAAGAGAATGTTAATGCCTGCTATGTAAAAATACATCACAAGGCAATTTCGAAGCCTTTGTATACTTACATTCTTCAGAAACAAGATTCCAGTGATCCATCTCACTCTTCTCTGCACCACACCTTTGCTCTTCTTTCTGTTGCAGAGATGTAAATTCAGGTTGGTTTGCATCTAAAAGGAAGACAGGGCAAGTCGGGAGAGATTAGGCATCTGTTAAGGAAGAGGGCAGTTGAGATTTAGTAAAAATGAGTTTGTATTTGCACACTTTCTTTAGAAGCAGATGTAGTGTTAGACTGAGCATCCAACTGACAGAGAAAAAATGAGGGGTTTTCTATGAATTACAAACTGTTACATCCAAATAAACTATGAAAAGCCATGAAGAAAACAAAACAAAAAAAGCTTTAAGAGTGTAAGGTCCCATGTTTAGGGCTCATTAGCAGAGTTACTAGGCCACCTCTCAGTATCTATGGACTGAGAGGCCTCAAACACTACCTTAGGAATTCAGTTTTGCCATTTAAATACAAACTTGATTATAACATCATCATTATTCCCATTGTTAAGGTGAAAGGCTCTTTTTTTTCCCCCAGAGAAAACAAAAAGTAAAAAGACCCCAACCAACCAACCCCAAAACAAACAAACCACAAAAACCAAAGAAAAACCTCACACACAAAACACCTGCTTCTCATACCAACACCCAGAACAATCCTGTGGGTGTCTAGGCAAGACCCAAGATTAAAACTTAAAACATTTTTGACCAAAGGTAAAGGGACTGCCCATGTAAAGGTACAACAACAGAGTAAAAAACCCAGCAATGTCAGTTTTTATCCCTGAGTTTCTGGTCATTACAACAACATGAAATATTGCAAAATCCAGAGAACTCACTACTTGAAACAATCCCTTTGTCTGCCAGCCTGTGCTAAGACTATTCCAGAGACTTTCCACTGCAGACAACAAAAAGCTAGGATTCAATAGCCACATATAACAAACATTAGCTGCTAGAGATTACCAAGGCACTGTTTACAGTCACAATTCCTTCCACCTCCCTAAGCTTTGCATTTTGATGGTCAAGCTCTTCTGAAGATCTAGGGCTAGACATTAGGCAACACTGTGAAGCAGGAATTAGTGAGATCTTTATTATTAATGAGGAATTAGTGGGATCTGAGAGCTTTGAGGAGTCTAAAGTGCCAGGCAGCCTTCATGGTAAAACCTAAATCTCAACTTCTGAAGAAGTTCCTTGAAAAAGACAATGACAGAGATAAATGCATTATATAAGAAACAGGAAAAAAGGTAACAAAACCAAACCAACCAACCCCCAACACTCATATCCAGAGTAAGGAGGGAGAAGTGTTTAGGAAGAAACAAAGACCAGAACATTTCACATATCCCTGGGATTCTGTACAACTTGAAATAAATGCAGCAGATTTTAACTCAGTTACCTGCAGTGTGTTCACTGTGTCTGTCCCTCAGATGCTGGTGTCTGATGGAGTCTGAGCTCACACTGAAGCTACTTCCACACTCAGAACACCTACAGTGCTTCTCATCTGTGTGGACTCTCTGATGCTGCAGCAGAGCTGTGTTTCCACTGAAGCTCTTTCTGCACGTGGTCCAGGAAAAGGTTTTCTTTTTCAGATGGGTTTTGTGGTGAGCAAGAAGGTTGGAGGCACGGCTGAAGGTTTTGTCACATTCCTTGCACTTGTAGGGCTTTTCCCCTGTATGGACTCTCTGGTGAACTACCAGGTTGGCCTTCCTGCTGAAGCTCTTCCCACATTCTGCACACACAAGCATCTTTTCTCTTGCATGGATTTGCAGGTGTTTCAGGAGCCTGCATTGCCCCTTGAAGCCCTTCCCACATTCTGGACACTTGAAGGGTTTCTCTTCCCGGTGCAGTTTCTGGCCATCAGCACCAAGGACGAGATTCCTCAAGTCTCTTTTTGGGTGAGGGGGCTCATCACAGGCTGTCCCCCCCTCTGGACTCTGGGCTTCACATACCTGAGACAGTTCCTCTTGCTTAAGGTCTTCAGGGAAGACTTTCTCCTCCTCATTGTCCCCCAAAATGCAGTCCCCTGAGGGAGGAAGAGACCAATCTTAATATTCCTCTTTCCCTGAGGCAGATAAGCTGCTCCTTGTAAAATAACTCAATTTATTAGGCCTGCCTCCATCCTACACCAGATTCCCCTTTCCCAAAGAGGAAGGGAAGTTCTGAGGATTGATACAAAAAGAAAAGGGAGGGGAAGTGGCAAAGGGAAGAAGAGAGCATTAAGAAACCTTCCTCTTCTCTTCCTTCCTCTGCCCATTTCCTTGTTCTTCCTCCCTTCAGAGAACGGCACAATGAAGACTGCCAAAATGAAGGAAGGAGTGGAACACGAGAAACATCTCGCCATCCAAACACCTACTTTTAGCTATTTGTTCCTGCAGACTTTGCTCAAAAGCTTTCCAGGCCGCTAAATTAGTGTTAACACTGTTTCAAAGCTGAGCATTTGGGTGGAGATCCTTCAGCACAAGAGTCCACTTAACCTTTATTAGGCAAAATCAGCAGGCAGGTTTAGGTTGTTTCTCATTTGTGCTAGTTCATATTTACCGAAAAAAAGTTTAAATTATGTCTCTTGCACATTGGCACATCAGGTTTTTTCTCTATCACAACAACAGTTGTAAGTACTATAAAGATACTGTATATTTATGCATCAGGATTCAAAGGGCTCTTTATTGCTTGAAAAAGCCCTAGGTAATTCCCAATTAACTATAATCTCTTTTCATAGCTAGATCTAACACAACATTTACTTTCCTTGCAATGACAAGCAAAATAAATTGCATTCTAAATAAATTCACCAGCAACATTCAAACATGGCCCTTTCTTTCCTAAAGAATGCCACCTGTTTATTTCACAACTGAACAAGCACAATCATACAGCCCACAGTAAGTTCTAGTTATCTTATTCTGATGACTAGATCTTGTATTTACAGCAGTTCAGCATTAACAGAATTATAAGGATCACCTAATAAGCAATTAGCCATAGCTGACTTCTGCAAGCAACCTCAGGTGTTTACTATCAATTCAGGTAGAGGATTTAGCAATTAGCATCTCTGATCTAGCATTAAAATAGTACTCACACATTCAACCCAAAACATTTGTTTAATTCACTAACGAAACCAGAGCAAACCAGGCTTTCTACATTCAGGATAAAACTTTACAGCATAATTTCAGTCGTGCCTCTATGACACTAAGGACTAAAATTCTTCCATAACACGTCCTTGAAGAGGCAGAACGCAAAATGCTCTCATTTACATGACTACGATTATGAACATCTAAACACCAGCAACAAAATAAGCAAACTTGCTGAGGGAGTGAGTCCTATCTCTTACATGTAGAGGGAGCTTTGTCCCAGAGGGACGAAGAAGGCTCTATGGAAGGAGCAGTCATTCCTCACGCTGATTGTTTCCCGAGAGCCTTGCAGAGAGCCCAGGTCTCTGACAGTGAAATGGGAACCGAAGAACCCTCCATCCACATCCACACCCAGAGCTGGGCAGTCACACACTTTGGATGGGGCTCTGCAACTCCCTCAGACCCTCCTCACCTGTGATAGAAAGCCTGGAAAAGAGAAGAGTGCTGGCTGCCCTTCGCTCCCAGGAAGGACTGTATTGGCTTATTTTAAAAGAGGTACTGGGAACCCACAGCAGAAAGAAGCACAGAAGATCGCTGGCAGCCTTGCCTCAGCCTGGCCTGGCATCCCGCCCCATGCTGGCATCCCAAGGCAGAGCAGCGGCCGAGAAGAAGGAGCCCCGGCACCACGAGGTGCAGCCCCACGCGTCCCTGCGGGATGTAACTATCAAGAGTTTGCGTCTCACCTGGATATTCTGCAGCATCGCTTCTCCCAGGGCTCTGGAAAATGGAAAAGATGGACTCCATTGCTGGCTCCATCTAGAAGAGGAGAGGACACGGAATGTGAAACCTTTTCCAGCGGACAGAAGAAGGGGAGGGCAGACGCAGCACCTGGGCAGTGCCCGGCCTAGAAAGGGCAAACCTGCACAGGCCACGGAAACCCCGGGACAGAGAGCGAGCCCTCCACAAAGACCTGAAGCTTGGTGACTCGCAAACTTCAGCCAGAGACCGGTGTGATAAAAAAAGCGCCTTTTCCTAAGCTCAGTCTCCCTCGGAAGCAGCGCCCACCCCCTGGCAGCGGGCCGCGCTCCCCTCCCGACCCCCACACCTCCCCTCGTTCTTCCCGCCACCCTTTAATACCCCGGCCCTCGGGGCCGCTCCACCCCCTTCCAGGCCCCGCTCCCGCTCCAGGTGCTCGGCCTTCGCTTCGCTCCGGGCCCGCTGCCGCTGCTCCCAGTGCCGCCGGGTCTGCCCGGCCCGTCCCAGCGCTGTTGCCCGGGGCCCGGACCCGGCGGAGCTGGGGCCGCCAGGCCAGAGAGCTCAGTGCCGCTCCCGCGGCCCGCGGCAGACGGGAGCCCCGGGCACTGCTCGGGCACCCGCTGGGAATGCGGCGGGGGCTGTCCCTTCGCTGCGCCCCGCGGCTCCATCCCCGCGCTCCGGCCACGTTCGCTCGCTGGGTTCCCCCGCACGGAGCGACCGCGGGGCTCCGTGTCCCCGCCGGGCACGGACGGGGCTGTCCCGGCTGAGGTGCTGCATTGTCTCCACTCGCAATCCACTCCAGGATTGCATTCAGATGGTTCTGGAATATCCCCAGTGAGGGAGACTCCACACCCTCTCTGGGCAATCTGTTCCACACGTTGCACAGAAAAGTTCTTCCTCACATCCAGGTGGAACTTCCTGGGCCCATTTCTCTGGTGCCATTGCTGGGCCCACGGAGCAGAGCCTGGGCCCTGCTCTGAGCCCTCCCTGCCGACAGGGGCAGACAGGGGTGAGGGCCCCTCAGCTGTGTCTCCTCTCAAGACTGAACAGCCCCAGCTCCCTCAGCCTTTTGTCATGAGAGATGCTCCAGGCCCTTGACAGGTCTCTGCTGGACCTGCTCCAGGAGCTCCATGTCCCTCTTGTACTGTGGAACCCAGAACTGCTGGGCCAACTACTACAATGACTGTAATATAATTGTAGTTGTGTAGAAATCCACAGCTTTATACCCCAATTTCTCCTCTGTACACTGCCCTCCCTGATGAGCCCTGAGGCTCAGCGAGGACTCCTGCAGAGCCCAGGAAAGCCACCAGGACCAGCCCCAGCCTCCCGTTCTCCCTGTGGTGCGGCACCAGCACCGTGGTTGCCACAACCCACCTGGCCATGGAGCTATGGAGGGACCAGGCTCTGCTCCGTGGACCCAGCAATGGCACCAGAGGAATGGGGAGGAACGGATGGCCAAGAAGTTCCACCTGGACATGAGGAAGAACTTCTTTCCTGTGCAGTGACCAAGCACTGAGCAGATTGCCCAGAGAGGGTGTGGAATATCCCCCTCGCTGGGGATATTCCAGAACCATCTGGACACAATCCAGGGCCCTGTGCTCCGGGATGGCTCTGCTTGGGCAGGGAGGTGGGACCAGATGAGCCACTGTGCTCCCTTCCAGCACTGACAGTGCCCCCAGTACAAATATATTAATATTACTTTCTGGAGTAAAAGGGAGGTTTCCTTGAGAGGTGGAGGCACCTGGAATTGTTGAAGTGGGGGATATTTTTGAGAAAGTCATAGGAGAGGCCTAATAGCAGCCTTACACTACCTACAGTGTATTGAGAAGATGAAGCAGGAGAACTGATCATAAATTGATACAGGGGACATTTCTACCATATGCAATGAAAATAGTATCTCCCCAGTATGATAGAAAAGCATAAGAATGGGATGCTCAGAGAGGTAATGAAGTCTCCACCCTTTGACTTTGAGTCACTTGACAAAGCTCTGAGCAGCCTTGCCTGAATTTCCTATTGACCCTGCCTAGAGTAGGAGTTTAGAAACTAGAAACCTCCTGGGGTCCTAAGCCACCTGACTGGATTTGTAAGTCTGTGAAACAGAATGGGAACTCCTCACCTGATAGCTATGGTATATCCATTATCAAAGAATCTTGGGAACCTCTGTAAAATAAACTTGGAGAACACATTGTCCAAACGCTAATTCTGAGAGGAGCCATTGCAGTGGTCTAAACTGCCACAGCTGCCACTGCCACAGAACTACTGACACAGCCATTCCTGGTGCTGGATCCTTTACCCAGAGGACCAGACCTGGAAAGGGGTGTAACAAATCAGGGGCTATTGCTGGAAATGACGTGGGCTACGGAAAATCCTGACTGATGTAGCCACCCCAAAGAGAAGGATAAACTTTCTCTCTTCTGTGTTGTGTGATGGTGCACTTCCAGTCCAAGAGGCTGAACATCATCACAGAATTATAGATGGCTTGAGTTAGAAGGGACCTTAAAGGTCATCTCGTTCAAATCCCCCTGACATGAACAGGGACACCTTCTACTATCCCAGGGTGCTCAGAGCCCCATCCAACCTGGCCTTGGACACTTCCAGGGCTGGGGCAGCCACAGCTTCTCTGGGCAACCTGTGCCAGGGCCTCACCACCCTCACAGGCAAAAATTTCTTCCTAATATCCAATCCAAACCTACTCTCTTGTCAGTGTGAAGCCATTCCCCCTTGCCCTGTCTCTCCAGGCCCTTGTCTATTAGTCTGTTAGTCTCTCTCCATCTTTCCTGTGGGCTCCCTTCAGGTACTGGAAGGCCACAGTTGGGTCCCTCCAAAGCTTCTCTTCTCCAGACTAAACAATCCAAATTCTCTCAGCCTTTTCCTGTAGGAGAGGTGCTCTAAATACGTTTAGGGAGCATTAAATGTCTGGGTAATTCAACACATCCTGGGGACTCTTGGAGGCAAGAAACTCCTGAGGTGTTCTGAAACTTTCAGCAAGACCCCTGGGCCAGTGCTTGCTTTCCAGCTGTGTGCTGATGGCTCATTGCATTTGTTAGTAATGGGTTATGGGGAGAGTGACAATCCTTATTTCCCAGTTCCACAAGCCCACCTTTGCTGTGCCAGCCTTTTCCTGCCCTGTGGAATGATGCCTGCTCCTTGCAGCCTTTCTCTCTGTTCATGCACCAGCCACTGCCATGGTGCAGATCCATGACAGTGATATCCTGCAGCTGAGTGCATGGGTTTAAGTCCCATCCACTTTCAGTAGTAGCCACTACTTGGTGCTGCTCTAAACTAAGGTTATTATTTTGTCTGACTTCTGGTTTTCAGGGCATTTTCCCTTATTTGTCAGGATTAAGTTTGATTTGGGAAGAGCTGGACTCCATGAGCCTTGTGGGTCCCTCCCAGCTCGGGATGTTCTGTGATTCTGTGATGTCAATTTGTTTTATGGCAGTCTCAGGAGATGCTCATTGAGCTTTTCCCATTCTGCAGTTGTTTGCTTTGGAGGATCAAGGTATCCCATTCACAGTAACAGATAGTTGTCGCTCTGGCCACCAGCCGCCCGGTGGCCTCGGCAAGCAACAAGGTCCGGTGCCCCCGCGGCGCGGCTACCAAAGACCCGCCGGCAGTTCTGTGCTGCCTGAGAAAGCAGTCAGGGCAGGCTGCAGCAGCGCTGTTGCTGAGCAACTCGGCGAGAGTGAAAGACGAGAGAGGGCCTCTGCTGTGTCTTCAGTCCCGGCTTTATTTCCACCCCAAGGAGCAGGGGATGTGTACGGAAGGGAGACAGTCAGTCAAAGGCACCGTGAGGGGGGAGACAGCACTTTTTAAAGGGGGTTGGAGAGAGAGGGGAGCAAGGGAGCAAGCCAGTAAGGGAAGGACATGAGGTAACAGGGAACAAATCATAAGGTATCAGGGGATGAAGAGATACAAACCAACCAATAGAGAACTGAACTGAACAGAACCTTCCAGAGCTTCATACATAAGGAATAGGCTTCATTATTAAACATAAGGGTTTTGAACCAATGGGGAAAAGGGAAGACAGAAGCATCTGGAAGGGAGGGAGGAGATGCTGCGGGAGTGACACACAGTGAGAGTCAGCCCTGGACTTGGGCCTCGCCCTCGGATCCGCCCTCCGGGTCGGAATCCTGGGCAGGGAATTCTACCCACTGTATGGCACTCAGCCCCAAAGCGGGCTGGGCCACCGCAACAGATAGTATTTTGCAATAAAACAGGATTATTTTCCGTGGACTTCATAGTATCTGATAAAGGTTTTAATGAGCTCATTGCATTAGATGCTGTTGGTTGTCAGCAGACCTTTATGCACCATCCTGATACAGACTTCTAGAGCAGCTCAAATAAATCACATTCTAGCAAGGTCCGTTCTTCCTTGCAGGGAAAAAGGGAATCCTAGATTAATTAACTTCAATATGTTGAAAGCTGGTGAAATGTAGCTAAATGAATCTAGCCTATAGATATTGAAGTGATGGGTGTCATAGAAAAATTAATAAAGAAATTAATTATTTTCTTGGCCTGGCAGAATTTGAACTGTGTGGCATGATAGTTTCTAAGACCACCAGGTAAGAGAGGTGCAAAAAAGACTTTGAAGAGTTTTCTACTCATCGAGTTCACCAAAGAGAGCAGTGTCTCTTCATGGAAAAAATAATGTTTAAGTAATAAAAGAGCCTGTCATAGTACATCAGTGGGTTAGAAAATATGACTATGGCATTTTATAATTTTAAATGCTTGAGTTTGGGAAACCGGTAATGTTCATTTATATAAAATCCTTTCAAGACTGGATCTCAAATTAGACAAGTCCATATTAGACGTCCATGCAAGCATTTTTAATGTGAAAGACATCATTTTCACTAACTGAAGTAGGAACGTTGTGTTTCAATTTAACAGGAATATTTTGAGTTCTAACTAGCCCTGTCCCCTGCATTGCTCACAGCCTTCCCACCTTGGGGTCAAAGTTTTAAAGAGCCTACTCTGTATGCCAGCATTCAAACCCTTAATGAGTCTGTTGAACCCTCTTATCTGGGATAACACATAACATAATTTCCCAGGTTAACACTGAGTTGCAAATAAGTATTGTGATTTTCTGTCAGGTCTTGCATTAATTTTATAGTATTCTTGCCTCAGCTTATTTGTGAGAATAATGATTAGAGATAATATCAAAACCTTTGAAAGGTTTTGACTGTATGCCATCTTCAACTCCTCTGTTTTTAACAATGCCTTTCACTCTATTGGAAGGAAAAATATGATGTGACACAATTTGGCTTTAGAATTCCATACTATTATTCTTTTCAAGTGCTGTGTGACTGCTAAGTATTGTTCTTGTATTGAAATCAGGCTCACCGAAAAATAGTTTCCAGGTTCTTGTCCTCTTGTATTTGCTCTGTCTTCTACAATCTTGAACATCTTTCCTGCGTTCTCCATGATATCTACCAGCCCACCTCAGCTTGCTCCAGCCTACAGGTGACATTAAAAAATCTGACCTAAGGGACTCTCTGACCTCTTCTCTGTCTCTTCTCCTTTTGATGCTGGTATTGTGTTTATTATGTATTTCCTGCCATTTCTGTAATTTATTATGTAATTTCCAGCAAAGACACAGATTTTGGTTTTTTTTTCTTTTTCCTGTTGATTGTCTTCCAATCAATGATATTATACAATGTTTTTGGACTGTTCTATGTTCCAGTTACTTTGCCTTTTTTTTCCTTGGCTGTGCTTTCTTTTTTGTTGTTGTTGTTTTTAAAATACATTATTTTATGTAATCTGACCTACTTGTCACTTCCTGTGCAGTTCCTGTTCATGATTTCAGACCAAAAAGGAAATTTGTGGCTTGTCAGATTTATTATCTCAACCTTTTTTCCCCTTCTTTAGTTTGACACAGTACATTCCTTAGCAGCTTAAAGGACAATAAGTGCACATCTTCCCACTACCTGCTCTCCAAGGATTTACTTCACAGGATCATTTAGGTTGGAAAAAACCTCCAAGGAAATAGGTAAAACTTTTCAATGTTTCAAATCCTTATTTATCACAGGACATAGCACTTCCAAATAAAATGGCAAATGCTGTACTAGAACAAGCTGTAAAGAACAATTTATCAGCAGATTATTCTTGCTTTACATACCAAAACATATTTACTGTTTTGCATTGCTCATTGACTGATTTTATACTGCTTTCTAGGGCTAAATAATATCTTTTTTATAAGAAATACTAAGAGAAGCTAGTTTGAATTTAATGCATATTAGATCTAGCTAATTCTTTTGCTTTCTTTCAGGTTCTGTATTTTGAGTCAGTAATTATGCAAATGAAGCCTGGGAAAAAGATTTTTTTTTCTAGAAATATTAACCTCACTTTAATGACAAAGATTAAAGAATGAATAACAATAATGTAACTGTTGCTTTTATTATTCCACCACTGGGATTGTTGTCTATCAGATGCCTAAACTCACCTCCTCTCTCCCAGCCTTTTCCTTCCTTTCATTTTTACTCATTAAAGCTTTTCATAATCTTGATAAAGGAGCTTGGTCACAAAGCAGGAAAATACCACAAATTTCTGAATTTCATCTTGTTATCACTCACGTTTTTCCTAAATAAATCTTAATTTACAGACATTTAAGAATTCGCTTTCTTATTGTTAAAAGCTTCTGAAAGAGAAATTGTGTTGATTACTGAAAATAAAAACCTTCTAATATTTCATTCTATCAGGTATTGTACAAGTTCCTAAACTCAATTTTACATATATATTAGAAAACTAAAGGAAAAAAAAATTAGGAAATTTTAGATGTGATACAAAACAGAGACTTGGGAAAGGTTTTGATGTTATTTTTGGTGTTAATTAAGCACGTTTTGCATCTTACCTTCCACACATATGGAACAACCTGGTTTTTTTGGTTTTTTCCTTGGCTGCGTGTGAGTGTACAGAGTTCCACAAATGTTGTGAGCAGGGCTTGCACAGCATGGAGGCCTTTTCTGCTTTTCAGCCACACCAGGGAGGGAATGGGGGTGCTTTGGAGTTTGTGGAGACACAGCTGGGACAGGTGACCCCAACTGACCAGAGGGATGTTCCAGACCATGTGGCACTATGATCAGCACAGAAAGTGGGGGGCAGAAGGAAGAAGGGGGGACCTTTGGAGTGTTAGAGGTTGTCTTCCCAAGTTACTGTTATGTGTGAGGGAGCCTTGCTTTCCTGGGGATGGCTGAACACCTGCCTGCCCATGGCAAGCAGGGAGCTCATTCCTTCTTTTGCTTTGCTTGTGTGTGGCTTTTCCTTTCCCTATTAAGCTTTCTTTATCCCAGCCCAGGAGTTCTCCAGCTTTTACCCTCCTGATTCTCCCCCCAGTCCTGCTGATGGGGAGTGAGCGAGGGCTGCTGGCTGGGGTTACAGCAGGACAGCCACACCCTGAGATGGGATCACACTGAGCCCAGGGGATGGGACATTCAGCTGTGGCCCCTCCACTGCAGGGCTCTCTGAGCCTCATGATCCAGCTGTGGGTGGAGCTGAGGGTCAGCAAGGGCAGAGGTGGGAGAGGACACTGTGGGCAGTAGCTGAGGAGACGGGGAAATGTTTTTCTCTGGAGGAAGCCCTTTTCAAGCTACCTTATTAATCTGTTCACTGCTGAATTTGCCCTTACTGACTAAATCTTAGTGCATTTTTTGGCATATCCCATGTGGCAGCCCTTTATTTATCAGTGAAGTTTCCCCAGAGGTGTTAAGTGGTAGCAAACCTCCTAGAGTAACAAAATGTGCTAAAATGATCAATAATCATGGATTGTGAAGACAGGACACAATTTCCCCTTAAACTCAGAGTTGCATAAACATAGTCATTGTTGAGTAAGTTACTGCTGTTCACACTTTCAAGCAGACAGTTTTATTTATTACTCTATAATTACAATAGTTTTTACTGTCTATAGCTGAAATTTTTCATTAGTTCAAGTTCCAAGATGTGTCCATTTTTAAAAGCCTGAAGCATAGAGAAAGATATATTTAAATTCACTTTGCTTTCTTTCTTCTTTCTTTCTTTCCTTCTTGTTCCTTTCCAAGATTGTGCCTTACTATAAACTTTCTATTACTTTCTTGTCAAAACCTAACTGCCAGAGGCACTGGGGTCTTTGCCTGTTCTTTGTGGGGCTTTTCAGTGTCTTGCATAGCAAATACTCTCAGGAACAGTGACAAATGACAGTGGTAAAGGATCTGTGTTACCAGTAGCAGAACACGTCTTTGTGTGCCTCAGATCTTGCTTGTTTACTGATCTAAATACAGTCACAACCTCTTTCTACAAACATTTTTCCTGGCATTTTCACCAGCCCTGATTTCCCTGGCAAGTTTATATACATTTAATCCAATCAAATTAAGTTTCATTTTTTTGCAGCAGCAGCTTTTCCCAAGTTAAGCCAGTCGTTCTCAAGGGTTTGTACTCTCTATGGCTATGAGTGGTTATGAACCCAAGTGGAGAGGAGGAGCTTGGAGTGAGAATTGAATCAGAAATACAGAAGTCATGGCACAGGTTGAGGTGGGAATTCCTGTTGAGAGCCCTCTGCAAAACTCTCTGCATACCTTGTTCAGGGACAATTGGGAAAAGACGGATCACCTATGCAGCTCCAGAGCTATTGCAGATCCCCTCTTGCCTGATCTTTGTTGTGGGTCATTTCTATAGAAGATAAAGTCTTTGCTGTGTACTTTTGATGTGGCTTTTACATCTGGGTCTGGTGTTATGTGCTGTTTCCCTGGAAGGAGCAACTCTGAGTGTGCAGTGCAGGGAGCTGCAGGAATTTGAATCATCAGGGCACTTCTGGCAAGAGAACATGACTATGTGCCCCTCTCATGGCTCTGGATGGGTGACTTCAGCTTCCTTTGCTGTGGTATCCCATTCCATAGGTAGGGCAGGAGTGTCCAGAAATCCAATTTATCACTGTTCCACAGCACATTTCACAGCCAAATAATCCTGACAGTTATGAAGTGGGACCTGGGAGGTCAGTTCTTAATGAACACTGGTAACTGGTGGTTGTCCTTCGCTGAGGGAGATAGGGAAAATTGAAAATTTGGCTGGGATGCCTTCCCTTGAGACCTGGTGCTTATTCAGTTGTGTAAGCTATGGTGTGTCAGCTCAGGACTTGTCCTATATTACATCATTTTCCTCCCCCCTACTTTTGCTTCCCTTAAAAAATGAAGATTAATGCAATTTCCCTCATTTATTTAATTGATTGTTTGGCTTGATAATACTGTGCAATTAGAATGTCAGAAGAAAAACTTTAAATATTGAAGTCTGCAGCTTGACATTTAAGTCTGTTCTTTGGAAAGAATTTGGACTTTCTTGCTGATGGCTTTAATTCATTGATGCATCTTAATGGAAAATTGATTTTTTTTCTCCCTAAAGATCGCATTTACATATAAAAAATGGAAAATGATATTTTAAGAAAAGATTTGCTAACAAAATGAAAGTTCTACCTTTGATGTATGTCCTGGGTTTCAGGATTTAAAATAATTTTCATTAAGGAAAGGGTCATGGTAACACTGTCTTTTCTTCTCACTGAAGCCTGCTATATTGCAAGGAAGTGAAATATAATTACTAGACATTATCTACTCTTGCTTTACAGAAAACGAGCATAGTGAGGTGAGGTCTCCAAGAATTTGGGGTAATAAATAGAATGTTGTTCCAGGAAGTTGGTTGGGTCGCTCTCAGTTTGTCTTTGCTGCAGACCTGTCCCTGCCCTTTCCACAGGACACTCAGCAGAGACGGACCCTTCCTGGGTTGAAGCCTCTGTGTCACAGCTGTTCAAATCCGCGTTTCCCTCTCTGCTTGTCATGGTGCAGCTGCCTGCAGGTGGGGCTGCCGTTCCACTGACAGCTGTGCCACAGATGTGGGCAGATGTGCTGCACAGGCAGCCTCTGCCGAGCTGCAATGGCCAGCCAGTGACCACCTCCTTTAGCCAATCAAGCACTGCAAAGCAACTGTAGTTTTAAAATATTTTGTTTTATTAAATGTTTCAAATAACATAAACATCATATTAACAATTTTATGGCTGAGGTTCACGTAATTTGTGATTTGATCATTTTGTCTGATTTGAGAGCTCAAAAGATTAATTCTTAACATTAGAAACTCTGTAATTAAGATTTATAACAGGAAGTTGTCTAACAAGAGGATAGAAATAGCAGATAGAACCGTAGAAACTTTGGACAGTGGGAGAGCACGTATTTTACTATAAACTGGGGTCTGCCAAGATTATGTAAGGACAAGAAACCTTTTGTAAGTGGTTTCATGTTAATCTGAAAAAAACATCTCAATTCATAATTGGCTTTTAAGCAATAGAGAAAAGTGGGATAGTACATCTTTAATTATTCCCCAAATACACTTTATTTTGGATTTTAACTCTCTTAAGTCAGTCTATACCACCTTCACACCGATATTTAGCACCATGTAATGGGATATTCACCACTTAGCTTCTGGGGAATGTTCTTTACTCTGTGCTAGAATAAAGGGTCCAGTTGTACTAAAATTGTACTAAAAGTTCATCCTTGCTTTCAGCGGTAAAATGTTGATGCTGGAAGAGCAACAGCATGCTTTCAACCATGAAGCTGTAGCTTATTTACAAACAAAAGGATGCCCCCCTCCCTCTTTTCCCAGTTGCTTACTCATGATAATGACTTGATTAATAGTACTACAGGTTAGGTTCCCTTTACACTGGAAATTAAGGGTATGTTTCAATCGCTTCATCTTGAACTGAAGTGGAACAGGGCACACCAAACAAGCACAGCCTGGCATTCCAAGATGAGCTCCATTGCTTTTACCACGTCTGTTGGCTGGTGCTGACAGATGCAGCTGTACACACAGGCAGATATTCTCGTGTTTCCTTAGAAAATGTCACACAACAGATTTCTCCAGGAGGGGGGTAATGGGCCAGCAACCTGTAACATACCAGCGTGTCTGTTACCCCTTGCTCCCTACCCTGGAAGAATTGTTTCTGAACAATTGAATGAATGGAGGAGGGTGGAGGGATAAGAAATTTTATTTTTTTGGTAACAGACATGCTGGACATAAACAGCTTTGGTTGTCACTCAAAAGGCAGTTTAAAAGTAGATTAATTTTAGGGATTTGTTGTGTTGTTGTTGGGGTTTTTTTTGTTATCGCAGTTTAATTTAGAAAAAAGATACTCATTAATTACAAGCTTCTGCCCACTGCTGACAGTGAAATGATATTCAGTGTTTCATTGCTTTTGCACAGCAGTTCCCAGCTGTAGCCCACAGACTCGGGGGTGTGCAGAGTATTAACAAAACATTCTCCCATCTGTAGGGTCTGTGACATTTCTGTAGCAGCACTGCAGGCTTCTGACACCGTGAGGGGGTGAATACACTGCAAGTTCACATGGTACAAGCAAACAACCCCATTCTACTGCCTCGTGGCAGGTATTTTCTTGTGTGGCTGTGCAGAATGAGTGCCAGTGTTGGTCTCTATGCCGTCTGTTGGTAGCTGGGCAAAGGACAGAGGAGTCTTAGTCCGGATGCTCTATTACAAGAAACTAAACTGTTATCAAAATGTTGACAGATCTCTTCCCTCATTTCCTGGGGGACAGTCCTCCAAGTCTGGCAGCTCAAACCTCCCTGATCCCTTGTGGAGCTATATTTGTGGAGCTATGCCCAGCAATGCTTGTGCTGTTTGGGAGCAGAGGCTGCTCCTCCTGTTCCTCTCTCCTCCCCACAGCACAGACCACGATACCTCTGGCAAAGCAAACGAACAGCAAGGCTTGAGTCCTGTTTCAGCCTTCCAGGTGTTAAAAGCTCCAGCCTTCAGCCATGAGTAACATCCACTCCTGAGATGTATTCATTTGTGCATGGTCACCATGGGACCTCTCATTTAACTCAGTAACAGCTGTATTTGCCTTTTCTCTTGCCAAAAGTTTGTGAGTGCACATGGAAGAGCAAGAGAGAGAACAGAGCAGAAAAGAAGTGTCTGTCACTCAGTGTTTTCTTTTAGGTATTTTCCCCAAGGCTTGGGTTTCTTCAGAGCACAAACAAATCCACTGAGGGGCACAAAGCAAACCATCAGACATCAGTCACTGCTTGACATGAGAACAAGTTCTTATGCACAGCTCCCCAAGAACAGAGTCATGACTAGAACCCAAAGGCCACTGCTACACATCAAGCCCCTGCACCGAGGTTTTCTGGAACATTTCTGTGGTTCAGACAATCACTTGGAAACATCTCAAGCCACAAGAAGATGGATTACAGATTCAAGTTTCCCTGCATGTTACGTCTGTGTTAAGACAAGCGAACAGCTTGATCTGCCCCAGGCAAGGCCAGAGCTCTGGAGCCAGCTGCAAGCAATGCTGTGTGGGCTATGAAAGGTCTCCAGAAGAGCAAACAGCATCTGCAACAGCTCTGTTTTTCCAACCCAAGCAGCTCCTGCTGTTTCCTCAGGTCTGAGCAGTAGCTTTTCTGTGGCTGTGGCTATTACCTTCATGCTGAAGAGCCTTAAAATGTCACACTTCCGTTGTTCTGAGTAAAGCATCTTTTGCACAGTCAGAAAACCAGGTCTGGATATGCTCAGGGGACCAAAAATACCCCTCCAGCTTTTTGGGACAATACAGCTTGTGCGAACAACCATGAATGCCCACAGGCATATTGTGAGGAGTGACTGGCATGAATAGGGAAGGGGAAGGAGAGGTGGGACTCTTCACTTCTAGTAGAGCTGACTGATGTAGGTGTAGCAGGTCTGCATCTTTGATTTTTCCCAGACCCAAGCTTTTGTCTCTCACGTGCATAGTCTAAGACTTATGATCCCCTTTCCTTTGCTTCTCTTTGTCCACAAGGCACGCACTTAAAAAGACTTTCAGGATATGAGTTAAAATTATTTCCTAATGTTTCAGTGGAAGTTTCTGTCAAAGTGATCTACAGTTTTGGTTTGCTTTGTTTTTTAGCCTTTCCTATGAGAAGACTGCAAGCTGCCTGATGGCCTGGTTATGTAATTGAGGGAATGCAGTCTTTCTGGAGGAACCCCTACAGCAACCTGCCTCAGCCCCACCAAGGCAGCACACTACAATGCCATTAACCTACACCAAAATACTGCTGTGGCAGCACTGGGCGTGGAATCTTGGTCCCCCGCACCTGAACCCACAGCTTCAGGTGTTCCATGCAGTGATACCTTGCACTGCATGCCCAGAAGCTGGAAAACACACACCTACCAACCAGTTTCATTTTCAAGGCAAGAGTTTAGGAAATTTGCATCCTTGTAAACTGGGTGCTTGACCTATTTAAGCACAGATCAAAGGTAATGTGTGACAAATAGAGAGGGCCGTAGCAGGCAGTACCAGAGCCCTGCCATCCTGGACACTGTGTTTCTGGTCAGGTTCTGCTGCAGACATCCTTTGGCAACTGCTTGGAACTAGACCTGTGGGGCATACAGGGGAAGATTAATTCCTTGCACATTTAGAAAGATTTTTGAACCATCTTGGAGGCCTCAGATATAAATACACTGTCATAACTTGCTCTTGCCTTCACTGCCAAAAACAAGCATAATTTTTGAGGAATGCTAAGTTTGTAAATACTCCGTTATTCTCAGCTTGCAAAAGAGCAACTGTGTCATTGTGTTGTGATGCAGCATTACTTTTTCAGACAGCTAACACGACACAAAGACTAGAGAAACTGGATGCTGCATTGCTTCAAAACCTGGCTGCTTTGAAGACTGATAATCTTAAAAGTGCTTATTCAGTGCTATCTGAATAAAAAATATTTTGGTATTGGATTTGACTCTGAAAATCTGACAACATGATAAATTAGTTGCTGTTGTTGCACAGAAGGCTCTCTCTCTCAGCCCCCAGAGGAATTTTTAATTCACTATGTGAAACAAGGATCTCCCACAGCCATGAGCACTAGGAAGGTCCTTGGCTTCTTTTCTAACTTGCCATACAGGACAAAGCGTGGTACCTTCACAGTGCATGACTGTTCTTACAAAGAAGTCAAAGAATAGCAGAGCTGTTCATGTTGGAAAAGACTTTTAACATCACCAAATCACATATTTAACCTCTTCTCAACAAAAACAAATTTCAGACTTTTTAATGCCTCCTGACAGGAGTGGCAGTAGAACAGGCCCAGTGGTGTTTCCTCCATGCGTGTCTTTATGCTTTCTTTGCCAGTGGAAATGATCAACTGCAAAGTGATTTAGCTGTAATGAAAGCCCAGTATAAGGCTGGTTTTGAGCTACAAGGAGAGACGTTTCCAGCAGACAAATCCAAGGGGAAAAAAAGACCTATTCCTCAAAAATAATGAAGAGTTTCTGAATTCTTCTTACATTTTTAAATAAGTCTTCTCTTCATTCTCAAAGTTAATACAGCATTTTACAAGACCCCAAAAATGTTCCAAGCAAATGTGAGAAATGCAAGACCAGGAATTTTTTTAATAGACTGAAACCTTAACCACAGGGAGAAAAAAAGACCTCTCAGTAGGAAAGCAGTTTGTGAGTGAGCAGGGTTAACACAGGTGCATGAATTCTATGTGTGCCTTCAGGTATATGGCTTGAAAGCATCAGTCCTCAGCAGCAATGTAAGACAAGATCTGAAAACTGTTCTGTGTGTTCACTGGCCTCGTGTGACTTGTCTTTCCCCCTCCTAAGCTGTGAAAAGCTGAAAAGGTGCAATCTTGGTTTTTCAGTAAGATACCATTTCACTGTATGAAAATGAAGGAATAGTTGCTTTAGGAAGACCCCTTACAGGTTAATTTCCTTGGCTGGGTCTTCTCTGGTGGCATCCTTTTCTTCCAAGGTCATATGCTTTAAATTTGCCTCTTCTGAGGAAGAAGATAGGATTAAGATAGCCTAGGCAGTAGTACATGGGAAGACAATGACTTTGGTTAATCCTTACTCTTGCACATCAGGCTCTAGGTGAGGGGTTCCAGCTTGACCTGTTCCTAAAGCTTCAGTTATGGCTTTAAAAATTGGCCTGGTCCTATGGAAGAAAGACCACCACTTACTAAAGCATTAGTTAAAATTAAAAAGGTGAGCACAGAACATAAATGCCAGCTGCTGTTGGAGGGAGTGGATGTTTCTGCTACTTTCAGACCCCGATGCCCATAGTTGCTGATTAGAGGAGATGGAGGTCCTTCTGGAAGAGGCTGGTTGCTGATGGATAGCTTCAGTGCCTGAGGGTGCTGGATGCCCTGAAGTAGGACAGGAACTTGTAGCAGAGGCTCACCACAAAGTACCAGATGTTCCGAGCCATCTGTGACCGCGCGATGAAGATGCGCCAGATGATGACGAGCAGGGTGGTGTTGAACGCGTAGCGGATGTTCCTCAGCCTGGGAAAGAGGCATCTTATGAAGGAAGACACAAACAGCAAGGAGCTCACCAGCTCTCTGCATTTTCTACATGTAATTGGGTTAGAAATCCTATTTACAAGTGGCCCTTGGACTTTCTACCATTCCTGTGTTAGTAGAGACACTGTGCCGGAGTCCTTGGTCTTGCTGAAGTTAGAGCACAGTGAATAGTTGATGGGATATGTGGAATACTGTACTGGAATTCTCCCTTGTACTCTCATTTCAAACCAGAAAAAAGTCATATTGAGAGGTTTTTCCTTAGGACAGTCTATGTCCAATGCTTTCTGCTTTGGTTTCGTATATTGGCTATTTTGCACTTTGCCGGATGACAGGCTAGAGAACCTTCACAGGAATTGCTGATCAAGGTCCTCTTATTTGGGTGAAACCTTGTCTTTAGAGTAGTGACATTACTTAACAATCATGAACAGTCTCTAACTGTTGCAATACTGCAGCACTGGGATTTTTGTTTTGAAGAGGGGGAGTTTACAGCATCTATTTCCATGGTATGATTGGATTTTTCAGATGCTAATTTTTCAGATGCTGTCTTCTTTCTGTCAATTCCAAGTTTCTGCAATTTCTCTAATTCTCACTTTCCCAGTGCTTGACCAAGGGAAAAAAGATACCTAAAGACCTTAAGACTGGTTCAATTTTTGTAAGAGCCCTTCATTCTCAAGGTAAACTTTATCACTGCATCATACTGCCTATGAGGCAGTTTGTTACTGAGGCTCCCCTAAACCTTCTAAACACGATCAATGAATGATGAACTTGTTTAGGATTCCTTGCTATGGCACAGTGTTCCACTGGTCTATCTTTGTTTATACTGACAAACCACTGCCATAAGAAATAAGTCATTTATCTACATATTAGTCAATAATAATAATTTTGCAATGTAACTGGAATTATTTTCCCCAAATGCCACCCAAGGTAGCCAGGAGCTCTTGCCCTTGTTGCTGGGTGTGACTTACTTCCGTAAATGCTGCTTTGCTGCTGGAATGCCAGCCATGTCCTCATTTAGCAAGTACTTCTTAGCACCTATGCAGTAGCTCTCGATGTATTCTGACCAGTGCAGCTGACGAACATCAAAGTTGTATAACTGGGATTTAAAGACAAAGAGCAAAACTTGAACACTGGAGTTCAAAACAAGTTCACTCGAAGCATCAATTTTCCACTGATCTCTGTTCCTGGCAAGGCCCCCTCTCTCTGAAATTCTCAAAGCCATCAAGTTCCCCAGAAGCCACGGGCACTAGCAGACTCTGTTTCAAAGCTGCTGATTAATGTCTCATCCAGCTGGGAATCTGGGCAAAGCAAGCAGAAATGTAGTGCTAGCTGGCAGAAAATAAGGGTCTTTATCTTTCAGGTGGCAACTTTTCCATAAATACATCTATTTGTACACACACAAACAAAATCGTGGAAGATACATGGCATTCCACACAGGCAAAGGGATTAAAATGAAAACCTCCATGCATGTGTGACTAGAATGATGTGTAAATAAGTTAACTGGACATTGAGTCAACAGGTGCCTCTGCATCAGTGTTACTCTGCTGTGCTGCATTCTCTTTTGGCAGCTCGATTAACAGAAGTCCAGGAAATGGGTCACTTTGGTGTTTGGCATTAAAAAAAACTCACTGCAGAGTTAACTATCCCAGTTCATTTCAGATGCTCTTACTGGACAAATTGTTAGCAAGCTCTCAGGCAGTTTTCTGTCTATTAGAGCAAAGGCTTTGTAGAGAGGAAGAAATTTTCAGAGAATCACAGAATAGGTTGGGTTGGAAGGGACTTGAAAACATTCTCGTGTAACAAATGGAAATATCCTCAAATAAATAAATTATTTCAGGTTAAAGTCAGTTGCAGTCATCTACATATCATTTAAAAGCTTAACAGTACACCAGAAATAACTGCTTCAGATGAAAATAAATGGAGATTAACAATCCATATTCAGGACATACTTACCTTTTTGTCCTCTGTGTTAAGGTGACTCATTAACATATTCATATTATCTGAAGACCAATTCCAGGACTGGGTGGAGAAATACTGCAGGAGTGTCATAGACTTGTGCAGTCGATTGATGATCTTCATCATTCTGAAACAAAGGAGGAGTGCCAGAGGTGAGCAGGAAGTCTGACCTCAGGCAGAAGCTGTTGGTTTGTATGTACTCACCAATCCAGGTGAATAAGCATTGCAATTCCTCATGAGCACTGCCCTGCTGCTCACTAGGCTGAGAACTTGCTCAGCAAGTCTGAACTGGTCCAGCTGAGCTCTTGAGCCTAAAGCTAACCAGCTTTTATTGTTGGCTCCAACACGGGTGCAAATGTGTGATGTCCAGCTCACTGGTCTGAGCTAAACAAGGCTTGGAGTCCACATCTCCTTTGTGTGCCACTGTGGAGGGAAGGGCCCATATGAGCTAGGATGAAGTCTGCACCACGAAGGTGTAGTGCTTCTCTTCCTAAGGTGGGCACTTCTGTCTCTACCACAGGAATTCTCTACTGTTCCCAAACCTGAGTTGTGCACCAAAGCAAGGCTGGTTTTTGGAACTGGCTGCAGTACAGAGGTGACATCTGCAGTGTGGACACCGAGCTCAGAGGTCAACTTCAGTTTTGAGACAGAACCATAGAATCACAGACTGGGTTGCAAGGGGCCTTAAAGCTCATCCTGTTCCAACCCCCTGCCAGCGGTAGCGACACCTTCCACTGTCCCAGGCTGCTCCAAGCCCCATCCAGCCTGGCCTTGGACACTTCCAGGGATGGGGCAGCCAACAGCTTCTCTGGGCAACCTGTGCCAGGGCCTCACCACCCTCACAGAGAAGAGTTTCCTCCTGTCTAATCTAAATGTACTTTCTTTCAGTTTGAAACCATTACTCCTCATCCTGTGATGACACTCCATGATAAAGAGACCCTCCCCTTCTTTCCTGTTGGTCTCCTTTAAGTACTGAAAAACTGCTCTAAGGTTTCCCTGGTGCCTTCTCTTCTTCAGGCTCAACAGTCCTGGCTCTCTCAGTCTGTCCTCACAGGAGAGGTGCTCCAGCCCTCTGAGCACCTTCATGGCCCTCCTCTGGACCCACTCCAACAGATCCATGTCTTTGTTGTCTTGCTTCAGGGACACAACTGCTTAAGGACTTGGGAAATGTAGGTTCAGGTCTCTCATGTCATGGCCTTTTTTTAATATAAAAGGGGATGACAGTATTGCTGTCCTACCTTGCAGGATTATTTTACAGTTGTCCCAGTGGTCATGAGTACAAAAGGCCTCTGGCAGTTGTTTTAAAGTGTGATGTACAGTGCTCGGTCAATTTTGAGAGGACGCCATGTTCTCTCAGACTGGATAAGTGCAAGAGAAAGCATTAAAAGGGTGACTTCCATGGAAAACAGAGCTGTTTTCATGAGAAATTTTGAGCTGCCCAGAGGGTAACACAGTTGCTGTGACAAATAAAAGGCGGCAGTGTGGGGAAGAATGGTGCCAGGCTGGCCTGTCCCCATGCAGACGTGACTGCCACGACGATAAGCACTCAGCACAGCAGAGAAAGACACAATGAGTCCATCAGTTCAGAGGAGAACTGTGCAGCTCACCCAAAGCAAATGGAAAGAGCACTAAAACCTTACATTCTCTTCTTAAAGTGGCTTTCATTTTAGAAGCAAAGCAGACCATCAGATTAAAGGAACCTTCATTCTGAATAATTATGTGCATGGTGACTGAATGCAGTTTATCTAAACTACTTTAAAATTATTTCAGATTAATCTTCCTGATTGTGCCTGTCTAGGCAAGTACCATGGGGCAAAGCTCTGTGTATTTTAATACCTTTTAGGAACTTGGGAAAAAAACTAGATTGCAAAGATCTGAAGCCACCCCTCAGACTGACTCCCCAAAATCTTCAAAGTGCTTAGGACTAATGGAAACTGCCAGAAAAAAGAAGTGACAAGAGAATCAACACTGTGTCCCTACTTATGTTTTGAAAGCAGGCTATGCACATGGTCTGCTGTCCATGTGAGCAGAATAAGCTCTGACGATAGACCTAACCAAAACATCATATCTGGGTGGCTAAAAGTAAGGGTCAAAAAGAAAAATGAAGCATATTTATATATAAAAGAAATTCCTTAATATATGGAAGAAATTCTTCCCTGTGAGGGTGGTGAGGCCCCGGCACAGGTTGCCCAGAGAAGCTGTGGCTGCCCCATCCTCTGGAAGTGTCCAAGGCCAGGCTGGATGGAGCTTGCAGCAACCTGGGATAGTGGAAGGTGTCCCTGCCCATGGCAGGGGGTGGAACCAGATGACCTTTAAGGTCCCTTCTGACCCAAACCATTCTGTGATTCTATGATATGAAGAGGTGTGTGTGAGAACTGTGTTTCATGTCAACTGCCTGAGCTCAAATGTTGTGACCACACTCAAAAAACTGACTGATTTGTATGAAGGAAAGGTCTACTGAAAAACATCAACTGATTATAAACATGGCAAAGATTTCTTACAGGAAGTCTCATCCTCCCCTGTGGAGGAACTGAGAGGAATAAATCAAGTATTAACTATCACAGTAGCCATACTTTGTTACACTTCAGAATGCATATTGTCTTCTAGAAAACTGTTTACAGCAATGATTTCTTTCTTTGCTTCCATGCAGAGCCTTGCATGAGCAGATTCTCAGGTGACACAGATTGTCCCAGGAGACTACTAAGGACATAAACCACATTATGCTCTAAATCAAGGATGGATGTGCAGCACTCACAGGAAACCATTTAGGGCAGTTTTCCTTGACATCTGGCAATTTTATGTGAAATGAGCTTACACCTAAATAAGCTTCTTTTTTTTTTTTTTCATTTGATGTGGTTTATTGCCCTTAAACCATAAAGGTCTGATATTTAGGTAGCTGGAAAAACAAGAAATAATGAGCTGCTACCATGCTTTCTATCACATTGCAGCAATACCTGTATGAGCTGAAGTAGTGTGTAAAAAGAAAGGGAGAATTGTATTTAAAAAAAATAAGAAAAAAAAAAGACTTGGTAAACTCACAACTTCATTGCTGAACCGTGTCTGCTGAAGTTGTAAATCTTAAAGTTCAGAAGATCATGCTGAGGTCTGTTTGACATTTAAGCACAGCATTGCAGGCAGTGTCCACTGGTTAATTATGCCAACCAACAGAAATGTCAATTGTAATGGCAGTGCCAAGATCTTACTGCTGCCCATTGCACCAAAGATTGGAGATTGCAGCCTGTTCTTGCTCATTTTCAGTTTACCTATATTTCTAGGGTAAACCTTTCCTCCTGGATAACTCAAGGTCTTTTTATGGATCAATTTGCCTCCACAACAGAATGTCAGGGAGATCTCAGCGCAGTGCACCAGCCAGAGATTTCCCTGCAAACAGCCGAAGCAGCTTTCGAACCAGAGGAGCACAAGAGCACCTGACATCAGCACAGTGCTGGCCTCCTATTCTCATGTGGCACAATCAAGTCTCCTCTGGGGTGGCAGGGAGTAAAGGAGGACAGTGTCTGGGAGTGATGTTACTTACAAGAGGATTCCTTCCATGTGGGACATGGATATTGATGTTTCTCCAAGCCATACCACTGCCAAGGCTCAAATGCCACCTGTAATGGTGAACTGCTCTCCCAAATACAACGAGAATTTAATCATACTCAGAAGCAACTGCTTCCTAGATTTCAGGCCGGTGCTGGAAACTATTTAATCTGATTTATGGATAAAAAAAATTAGCTGGAATGTTCTAAGCCTTGCCAGTCTCAAGTCCTTACACAAGCTCATGCCAGACAGGGGCAATCCCATGGGAAAGTTGCAGTGGTGGAGATCTGGACATACCCAGTGTAACTACCAGTCCTCCTCTGCCTTGGGAACCTCTGAAGTGTATAAAACTGAGCTTAAAAGCTGCTGCTCTCCAGGTGGTGGAAAGGGTGCAAGCCCCAGGCTGTGCTTAGCTACAGCCATGCATTTTCCTCATTTTTCTCAAGACAAGGACATGGGAAGAAGATCAAGGACTCCAGTTCTCATCTGTGGTTAGAGCTCTGCTCTCCACAACAGTGCAGGTGTGCAGGAGGCTGCAGGCATCCTTCCTTACCTGGGCTTTCTCCCCGTGAGCCTCATGTACAGGTCGTAGAGGATGGCAGGAGCCTTGTGGCTGACAGTTATCCAGTACTGGTTTATCAAGTAGCTGGAGGTCATGTGAGCGTTGGGTGTCCGGAAGGCCTGCTCCAGAGGGTTCCTTTTGAACGTGGACATGACATACTGCCCTGTAAGGGAACAGCTTTTCACTGACCATCACTCACTGCCAGCTGGGCACAGGTTACTGTGCCTCACACCCCCGACCCACAGCTCTCTGAACTGTGTAACTACAGCTCGGACAGCATCATCTCAGCATCCCTTCTGCCATGAAAATTGACTCTATCTATTGCCTATTTGAAACCCAAACACTCTCCTTGTCAAAGCACCAAAACATAAAGGAGGAAAAGCAGGCAGCTGTAGGAGCTTCAAGGAGCTGCAGTTCTGCTTTCACCTGCAGCAGATGTAAAAGAAATTAGGAAGTGCTAATGGTTCTTCAGATCATTGAAAGCAAACTTTGATCTGCTAGCATAAAATAAAAATGACGTTTCTAATTTCCAATCAGATTTTCAAAAGGGCTGATGTCTGTGTCAGTCTGAGTCAGGGACAGGTCACTTACACACACAAAGTGCGGCCTCTAAAAAGACTTCATTATATCCTTTCAAACCACAACTGAGCCACACCACCAAATGTCTGCCTGTTCTCAGAAGAGCTCTGGATGCTCTAAGGCAGCAAATTGTCTTGCACTCTTAACTTGAAAACAAGTGATAGAATGCAACTTTTCACTTCCCTTTGCATGTGAAGGTACAAAATACGTTGGGTTTGATTCTGAGCTCTTGCAATGGCATGGTGCCACAAAGTGGCATCTAGATGTGCATATCTGGGGCATTTGCATATTGCAGAGGCTTAACAGAACTGCAGTAGTTGAATATAAGACTCTCATCCTAGGGACTGATAAACAGATGGTGCTCCTATTCCTGTGAGCTCAAGAAGGAAGAATATGTGGGCTTTTAAAATTTTTTTAAAAATTGATTTGAGATTTAACGACATCAATCTGTGCTCATATTATATAGTCTCTAAGCTTATGTTACAAATAGAAAATCAGATGAGAATTTGCAAGTCACAAGAAACATCCAGATCATCCTCAGCTAAGCAGATTCCAATCATAACATTCAGACAGGACTGTCCAGTGTCTGTTGTTAGCTCATTAATGCACTTAAAGTAGTGACTTTTGCTGTACTTCTTCTAAGAACCCCCAACCAGAAATGTGTCACCTCTAGGAGATACTGACACCACTTAGTAGCTGGGTCGTCTTTCCCCTCTGACTTCAACACAGAATTGCAGCAGCAAATCCTACAACTCAAAGGCAAGTTTTGGAGGGAGAGAATCAGACACACGTCTCACCTAGGCAGTCTGTCAAGGATAAACTGAAATTAATTTTTGCCAGGCTGAACACCATTTTACAGCCTGCTTTAAGGTTTAGTTTTGAGGAGAAACTCCAAAATGTACTTCACAAAGTCAGACTAACAAGATTTACACTGCAGCAAAGCAGAATGTGCTTCTTCAGATTAAAATTTAGTTGTTTGACCACATCTTTTTAACAGCAGGGAAAGTAACAAGAAAGTAAGAAAAAAAATCCCAAGGCATAGCATTATTTAGAAAAGAAACAAATCAGTTAAGGTGCCTTTTAACACTAGAGTTTTTGTCTGTCTGGAAAGCTTTAGGACGAACTGCCTTGCAATGAATGTTTAAGCATGAACTCTTCTAGATCTCTTTCTCCTCCCTCCCTCCAAGCTCATCACCTTTGTACTCACAGCATCACAATTTCGGTCACTTCTGTTCCTTACCCTTGGTACCCTCACAGCCCAATCCAGTCTCAATTTCTTTGTTTGATCTTTCTCCCCTTTCCTCCTCTCCCCTTGAAAAATTCCTCCTCTGTTCTGTCCACCTGCCATTCCTACAGCAGGTCCTGGTGTATGTCCCCCTAACCAGGTAGCCCAGGTCCTCCTCTCTGCAAACCCCATGTTTGCTGTGCACTAAAATGCTCAGTGCCACACCAGGTGACTCCCATTCCCCACCTGGGTTTTTCAGCAGCTTCCAGACACTCAGGACCCTCCACCTTGATGACCACTCACACACCCTGACTCCTTGAACAGAATTGTGTCTATTTCCCAAAAATAAACTGGTAGGAGACTGAATTGTGAATTCAGACTGGATGGCTGCAGTCATAACATCCCGGTGCAGTACATCTTTCCCAAACTCATTTGTCCAGCCACGCAACATCTTTAAAGGCAAAATTTTGCACTTTAATACCCCATCCTAATCCTCTGCAGCACACTGCTCTCAGGAAAAATGTGGCTACAACATGTGGTAGAAAGAGCTTCACAGTGTCACCCAACTTCGTGTTCAGTCCCATCACGCAGCTGAGCTCTGCTGCTGCACCCAGGTGATTTCATGGCTAAATCCACAGTTAGAAGCAGAGGAACAGAATCAGATCAATTACAATGCAGTAATACCTTGCTGTTTTCACCAGTAAATTTACACTGAGAAAGGGTTAAGCAAGGCAAACCTCAGGCAGTAGTGCTAAGGTGGCTGTTGCTGAAGTAGCAGCCTGTGAAGAGCTTTGCATTCACTGCTCTGGAAAAGCCCCAGAAGATCTGTGACTAACCACAACATTTCATCTCTCAAAAAAAAAAAAAAAAAAAAAAAAAAAAAAAAAAAAAAAAAAAAAAAAAAAAAAAGCAGTTGTAATACACAATCAGATGNACACACAAAAAAAAAAAAAAAAAAAAAAAAAAAAAGAAAGAAAGAAAGAAAGAAAAAAAAAAGGCCAGGAACTTGGTGTGATGTTCTCAGCACTCCAACTGCTGAAACCTCTTCCCTGCTAGACCACTCGATCAAATATCATGGTTAAGACATTTATTCTGTAAATGCAATTATGGTCTGATTCTCTGCCAACTTAGTTTGCCATGTAAATAATGCAAGGAGAAAAGCAAAGCAATGGCTGAGAGATGGAGTAATCAGACTCCTGTATTTGAAGCAAAAAGATACGAATGATTGCATAACAGAAAGCAAATCAGGCCCTGTACATCTGTCCATGGATATGCTGACAGAACACAGTGTTTTACAGAAAAAAGCTGAGACAAACTCTGCTCCTTGGCTTCAGAGTGAGCTTTTCCTCTGCCAGGGTGTCAGGATCTGTCTCCCTTTCTTTCACTCCTGCCTTGCAAGTACATCCACTTGAAGAAAAGTCAGCCATGAAAATAATTTGATTCTTTTCTACTGACAAAATCATGATCAAAATACAAACCATTTTCGAAGCCCACCTGTCACCTCAATGTTTGCCTTCTCAAGTACACACCAGTTAGTTATGTTCAGAATTTTCTGGTGGGGAAGAAAGAGCACTTCACTTCCATAATATCACAGAACCCTAGAATGGTTTGGTTTGGAAGTGCCCCTTTCCTCACAGGACCCTCATCCCTTGCAGCTGGGCCCACTACATGCAGCTCAAATGCCATCTAAATAGTGGAAACCACTTCTTCAAAGGCTGTCTGAGAAATGCTACTGATGTTTGACACTGTAAGGAACACTGTTGATGTTCTCCCTTTAAATCAGACCTTACCCATTTCTCCCCAGAAGAAAGGGTTGATTCCACCTGTTGTGCAGTTGTACACCAACAAGTTTTTTGGTCTGGAAAAGAGAAAGAAGTGTTATTTTAAGATGTGAATAAAAATATCCAAAGCTTTTAATGGAGCGTGACATTTAAGAGCCCAAGAAACAGTAGCATCACCTCATAAAAAGTATGTAGAAGAGGGTATTTTTCAAAACATAATCATAGCATGGTTTGGGTTGGAAGGTTAAAGAGCACCATGGTTTGGTTAAAGAGCACCTCGTTACAACCCCCCTGCTGTGCAGAGGAACACCTTCCACCAGACCAGGTTGTTCAGAGCTAACTTCAGGGAGATACTGTGAATTTCACAATCATTTACTTAATCAATATTATTTGTGGCACTTTGAAATTCCATTTGTTAGAGAAGAGGTTACAAAATCAATCAATTTCAAGAAAATTATTGGTTTAATATCAAACAAAGTTTAGTTTTTGTGCTGTGGAACTAAACACAGATCATACTGGTTTTATTTCTTCCTTCAACGTAAGTCAAGAATTCATCAAACAGTTTTCTTGATCTAAGCCTGCCCTGTCAAGGGTGCAAGTGATGACACCAACACAGCATTTTTCTTACTGTATACTTGAAAATTGCACAATTTTAATTTGGTGCTTTTCTTAATAATGCTTTGAAATCTATACATTTTACTGTAGATTAGTAATTTTCCTAATTACTAGCAGACTTCTAATGGTGGTTAGGCCTGATCAACCTCTGTCAAGCTCTGAATATATATGCTTAAATGTGGGAAACTGCATTATGGAAATCCATATGGCAAGTCACTAAGGATTAAATCCATAGGATGTGCCCATGTAGAAAATTCACCTTGTGCTGAGCTAACGGAAAGTGTACTGGACAAACTGCCCCTTCCTCCACTGGATTAGGCCCATTAAATGCCAATAAGGAGGACTTCTCCATCCCAGCTTCCCGTGAAGAGTCTCTCCCTGTTGAATTTTTTCCATTCTTCACCCTTTGGCTGAGTCAGTGACCTTGGCAGACTGTAGAGCTTTGTACTGTACTTCTATACTATGTGCTGCAGATTGCAATTCTCTGCTAAGTTTTAGAATCTAATTTCTGTTCACCTGCCCTTAAGGACTTTCCAATTAGACGATCTGGAAAAAAAGATAAATTAAACCACACATGCTATTCTTCAAGACAGCACCTAAACCTGAAACTCTCTCAGAGAAATCAAATCTACAGGATGCTGATTTTTGTGCAGATATTGCTAACCGTGGGCTTCTGCCCAAAGCTTTAAATCAAGTTCTACAATTGCACCTTTAGCCTAACAATTATTTGTGTTGGAACCAGATTAAAGCCATGCGTCTTTCACCAATGAGAACTTGGAAAAATAGCACTTCTCCTTCCATAGCTAGAGCCAGGAAGTCTGCCTGTGTGCTGAGGTACTCAGAACAAGTTCATCTCCCTTTCCAGGTTTATGGATAGTCAGCTGCCCTCTTCATCTGGAGGCTCTCTGGTGTGCAGGTAGGGGGAAGCTGTGTTTATTTTTCCCAAGGGGAAAGCTGGTGAGCTGCCCTTCAAGCTCCTTTTAGGATCTGTGTATTTAGCTTACTCTAGGTAGCTCTACCCTCAGCTCAGAGGGCTTACTCTGTCTTTCAAAGTAAAATACTTCTGCCTTTTATTTGCCTGGTTTTGATCTCTCAGAGCTGCATAAATCTCCAGAATAATTATTGTGGTTTATTCCCGGCACTTCCACCTAATGGTTAAAGGCCAGGCCAGAGGTTCACAGAAAAAGCTCTTATATCTTTAATGTCACTTATATGTACCCTTCCCAACAATGAAAAGAAGGGACATTTTTTAGATCACAAAACCTATCATATAAGCTCATAATATATTTCTATAGTTCTGTGTTTTCCAAGGAAAACACGCAGAGCTGATGCCTTTTTGGGAAACCTAGAATCAGAAGCCACACACAATTAAGGGAAAATAAAGTGGTTATGGTTTATTGAAGGACCTTCAGGTACATTTAGGGCAAGCAAGCCAACAAGAGGAACACCCCTTGTGGACCCCCGATATTGGACTTTCATACTTTCATAAGTTTGCCAGATTTGCGTATTGGGGTCAATCTTCCAATCAGAGATCCACGTAATGAAGTAATTTATACCCCAGGTTTGGCCCCCCTAGCTCACTTTTGTTTATACTTCATGGGGCGTGGACAGTGAAATGTTCTTGGTTCCCAGACCGAGAGCAAGAGCTCAGGCATGTGTTTTGTCTAACAGGAGTGGGAAAAACAGTGGCTAAGACTCTATATAGAGTTGAGAGTCATACAATAAAAGACCACAGGACTATAAATATATGAAAAATATAAAAGCTAAAATCCTAAGGCATCTGAGCATTTTTACCAAGTGTCAGAAGACACTTGAAAAGCAACTCAATGAAAAGGAAGCCCAAAAACCATCTGCTGCAAAGCTCCTGGGCCTCAGAAGAGTGATTTCTGAGAGGCAAGAAGCAGGCCTCACTGTAGCTTTAGAGATTTCCTAACTCTAGAATCTGCCTTCATTGCTTCTTCTACACTCTTAGTCCTTGCCAACCCATGGGGAGAAATCATGAACCGGAAAACGTATCAACCAGCTTCTTGCACTGGTTCTCAATTAGCTCCTGGTTCCCTGCAAAGTGCTGGTGCAGGGAGGAAACACCCAGGTGTGGCTGGAGAGGAACGCCCCAGAGAGGAATGCCCTCCCTCCCACCTGTGCACAGCCGTGTACCAGCCGGCTGCCAGCGTCAGGTTGATGGCGACGTCGACGGGAATCATGTCTGCCACCGCTTCGTTGTTGGCGATGACGGTGCGCAGGATCCCTTTGCCTGCCTGTGGGACACAGGAAAACAGGGAAACAGTTACCCCCTTCAGGCTGGGCTAAGGGTGAGCTGCCAGGGTTTCATCACTGGCGATGGAGCCAGGCACCTGCTGCAGAGCATTATTTGGTTTCTGTAACAACAAACACGGATCTCACGTGGATCCTGCTGTCCTGTGTTTTCAGAGGAAGCCTGGAAAGGTGATGATGTCTGTGCTGTGTATAACAAGAAAAGCTGGGACTCTAAATTTAACTCAGTATGAAAAAAATACATTAGGAAAGAATTATATCCGAATTTTCTGACGTAAAATTCCCAGTGATGCCTGAAAGTTACATTTTCTTAAATGACACAGGCAGACAGAGGTCTGAGTGTCCCTCCCAGACTGCAGTACCTTTGAAAATGGCACCAGTAGGCTATTTGAAAAGATGACCACCTTTCCTTTGGATGTATTCACACTCTCCTCTTTTCCAAAGCTGTGTGCCAAGCACAAAGATACAGTCAAAGCTCAGCCCCTGCCCTGAAGAGCACTTCACCCAACAAAACTCAGTAAAGGAATTAGTAAAAATACAAAGTACTCCCAACCAAAGACACTAAATAGGCAAGAACAGAAAATTTTCACCTTGCTTTGGTTGGAAGTGCATTTCTCAGGGGTTCAGGCTCCCCAATATATATATATATTTAACCTGAATGCTTATTGGGGGTTTTCATGATGACCAATTAGGCTTTGGAGGTTCCACAGGAGAGACAAGGCAACAGCATAGCAGACTGAACCAGAGACGGCAAGTCAAAATACAGGAACATGGGGGTGAAATGGGGTGAAGGAACTTTACCTGGTGTGTCAGGGGTGAGGGCTGAACAGAGCACATAAGGAAAGAAACCCCTGTGGCAGAGTCAAGGTTGCAGTCAAGTTATTTCTCATGTGGGGAACAATGCAGTGAAGCTGAGGACCCAGGAAAAACGCTGAGAGGATAAAAGGGCTGGTGAAGCAAGGAAGGAAAAATGCTCTTATAATTTAGATCCATGCAAAAACAGAAGGAGGGACTGAGGGAAGGGGCAAAAGAACATGTGCTACAGATCCATCAATATTTAAAAATCAGGGCAAAGGAAATGGTATAGTTTTTTTTCCCAATTTTCCAATTTCCTTATAAAATAGATGAAGTCTTTCTACAGCAACCAAACACGAAGTGCCTAATTGTGCAAAACCCCTTGCCTGAAGTCTGAGGACAAAAAAATAAGTCATTAAAAAAGCATTTAAGACTTGTTAATAACTTGTAAAGCACAAGCCATTGTCTACTGGTCATTGGTAGATTTTAAGGGACACTGTATCCCCCCTTTGGGATGTGTTTATCTGGTGTGGGGTCATTTGATGGTTGTTCTCCTCCTCCTTTCCCCTTCTACAGTCAGATGGGTTTGTTACATCTCACAGCTTGCTAGTAAGGGAATACCCCTTCTGACTGATGTAATTTTCAGGAACTAACACCTCTGAGCAGTTCCATCTCATCCTTGGTGCATCTGGCAGAGGGATCATACACTCTGACACGGACAACAGTGCAAGATTCCCCACACGACTCCCTGCAGCCTCCTCAAACCCGTGTCATGCATTAACTTCTGCTGCCCTAAGCTGAACCATGGTTAGGCTCAGACATTAAAACTTTAATTTGCAACATCACAATGATTTTCTTTGTGTTCTTACTAATGTTTTCTTTCCAGGGGAAAAAAGAAAGGCAAAAAGAAGCAAAGGTTGCAACCAAGCTCAGCTCTGAATTTTCCACTGCTGTGAACACATGCCCACTAGAGACCACTGCGTGATCAACTATCACACTTTCACAGGTACACTAAAGACCTTTCTGAGGTCTTCAAAATGAGGATGTCTGAAGGATGTGCTGCAAAATGTATTCAGAGCAGCATGTGATGGTCATACACACATGAATTCAGATTCAGATGATTCAGAGATTTCTTATATTGTGTATTTAACAAAGACTGCAGGTTTAAGATTTTTAAGTCACTTTTTACATTGAAAATGGTACAGTGGTGCTACATCATGCTTGGTTTCTGTTTATAGTTGCTGACATTTTTCTCTTCAGTGAAACAGAACCTACTGCAAACTGAAGCCTCCAAAATAATTTCCTGGTCAGAGTCTGATGTTTCTGGACAGCCTCTCAGCTGAGGTGCTTTGGGGCCAGTCACTGTCCAGAACACAAACCAGTTCTGCCCTACAGCTTCACTGCCTTGCAGGGAGGAAGGTCTTTGCATGTAATGGGGAACAGCGGGACAAAATGCCTCAATTACACTCCAGCAGAAATGTAATTAATTTCATTTTGGTTTTCAATCAACAAACACAGCTCCCCACAGCAGCTGGAGCAACTGTAGGCGAAAGGAACATAATTAGATTATCAAGAACAACTTGGGCTCCCATATTTCATGAATATTTACAAGAAATGTATCTATTTATGGAATTAAATAATCAGACTCAAAGCCTTTGCAAGGTTTGGAGTCCAGAGTCTGCCCAAGTGATACCACAGATCATCTGAACCAAATCTGAATCTGGGATGACCTTGGGTTAGAAGCTGAAAGTGAGTATTTTGGTATTGGGGGACACTTCAAATACACAAAACCAAACCACCAAAACCACTTCTGTTTTGCTTTTTCAATCGTTAATTAGAGCAAAGAAAGCTACTTGCCTAATAACTACAGTTTAAAATGCATTTGGCCAAGAGAGCTGGTTGTACTGACACAACTTTGAGGTAATCAAACTAATGCATAACTGAGATGTTCAAGGGCTCATTTTCAAATAGCTCACCACATCCAAGCACATTCATTTACGTACTTATTAATTTTGTCCCCCCCCTCCCCCGAAGACAAAAGTCTCTTGGATCCCTAATAATAAATATCTGTCCCCTCTAGAAAACATTTCCAACAACCTTGTCTCTACACCCTGCATTTATTGTCATTGTTCTTTGTCTTTTTCTTGGTTAATTCTCAATACAGTTACATATCACATTTCATTACCCAAAAGCTCAGTGTAGGTGACATGAATTTCACAGTCTCTTTATCTACTATATTGAAAAACCTCAGAGCTTCAATCCTGGACCAAAAAATACCATCTCTTGTTCAAAACTATCCCAGTGCAACTCAAAGCTCTTACATACAAACAGAAGCTATTTCCCACAGTGACCCTTGAGTCTCATAATCTTTCCTTGCCATAGAGTTACCTTGGATCTAAAAATATAGGCTGCATCTACATACAAAACCTGGTCCAAGGTTTCTTGCAAACCAATTCTGGATAAATTTTGTGACAGACACCTTTAATGCCCAAATGTTATAATAAATTTTAAAAAATAAAAATTCGTGTCATTACAGAAGTTAGAACCTGCCACATGAAATGTAAGGAGTGGATGTGCAAAATGAAGGAATTGCAAAACACTTCCTGATTTTGATAACATAACGAAAAAACCCAGAAACCAGCACAAGGTGCTGGGACTAGAGCAGAGAGCCAGTACAAGCTTTTTCAGTCAACACCAAGGAATAGAAGGCTTTTTTAAAAAGAAACTGTGACACAATCAGAAGTCAGTACTTTGTGCACAAAAGTTGAATGCCTCTGAAATGTATAGATGGGGTTACAGATAAAAGCATTAGCTGGGATAGACACACTAATTTGTTCTGTGCATTCCATAACTGTAACAGTTTCTATTTATGCTCTACTTCAGGTATAAATGAGCTTTTTTAACAAGATGATACTTGGATTTTATTCTGCTCTGTCATGACTGAAGAACACTAATCCTTTTATACACTGCAGCAGGCTTATTAGAACACAGTTTTGACAAAATAACGAAGTTGGACATCTCACACATGAACATAAATATCTGCCCATAGCCATAAAGCATTATGTATTGACAAACAGATCTAAGGCAGTGATTTTAAGTCATAAAACTTAAAAACATTGACAAGTTATAAGGCAGGAGAAAAGATAAGCAACTTTACTATTTTCATGTATTAAATTGTAATGATTATTTTCATCTTACAGGGAATATTTTATAAAGTTATTGTTTATCTTACAATTTGTTCCTCACCATCATGCAAAGACATTGTTTACACCCATGTTAGGAAAAAATACAGTGAATTATCCACATGACTGGCAGAGTCTGAATCAATCACACACATTTAGGTGTAGTCTGCAGAGGGAGAAATCCCGTACAAAGCAATGGCAAGTGGGACCCAGAGCCTTTGGTATTGTGAAGGGGTACCAAGTTATACCAGTGGATTTGGAAACAATACACACAGAGACAAATGAAAGGATAAATACTGCTGCCTTGTATTGATGGTGTGGTAACCTGGCCTGGAAAACAAGATTCAAGCTTTAATATGTGTGAATTACCCTTGTTTCAAGGATACATCTTTTGCCTTTTCTTTGAAAATTTGGCCAAATGTGTCCAAACCTTTAGTTTGTTCAGAATTTTTAGAACCTGCAACACATGTTCAATGATCCAGCACCATGAATACTCTTTCAATGCCCTTTCTTGAGCTCAGCACAAACAGGCCATCCTCTGGGCCCCACCAGCTCACAGATGTACGGCAAGTGTGTGACATCTTTCTCCCAGCCTCAGAAAACTCCTGTGGCTCTTTTTCGTACACAGTTTCTAATTACAGTAACATTAGAATTGCTGTTTTAGTCACTCAAACTCTACTTTAAGGGGAGCTTAAATAGTAACCAGACGTACCGCAATAAATATCCCACTGGTCCCGTTGAAGTTGTCAATCCAGCCCTGTGGAAAAGAGGAAAAGAAGAATTATTGGTGTTTCTTTCAATACCATGTTGCTTACACAGGCTTCAAAGTGATGACAGTGCTCTGATGGTGTGGTGTAGACAAAGAAGGAAGGAGACACCAGTTTAGAGGGATGCCAGCCCATCTGGGACAGCTGCCAGCATGCCAAGCAGTACCAGGGGATGCACTGTAGGACACTCCATTCTATCTGTAATTTCCCTATCAACAACAGAATCTAAGCCTGTTCTTAGAAACCACTTCTTTCCTCTTCCTTGGCCTCAGGAATAAAATCTGGCTTTAAACACCACAATGTCTGGGTGCTGCCACACTTGCTGAAAACAATCAGTGTGATATTTACCCTCTGACAGACAACAGGCTGTTGTCACTGAGAGTGATTTGGTCACTCCAGCTAATTTCTAAGGCAAGGAAGAAAAAAAAAACCAAAACAAACCACACCACTCCACTGCTGAATCCCATCCTACTTCAGGTCAGGGAAGCTGCCACTTGTGGGAGCTGGAGTTGAAAGCAATGACGAGCTGTTTGACCTGAAACTGGTTGAGACATCAAATAGAGCTCTTTGTCTTTCCAAGATGGGGAGCTTGGCCCAGAGCCTTGGCTATATCTCAGCCATCTCTGGCACACTTCAGGCTGTATGAAAGCCAAAGGTGACTTTGTATTGCCTTTCCAGTTTGGCTGCAATGTGAGGGCACATTATTCCTACAATTGTATTTAGTTTAATGAATTATTTCATGCCAAAAAATACAGCTGCATTTAATTACCACAGGCCTGACATTTGCATCTCAACCAGAATGCACCAGGAGTATGATTGACCCTCAGATCCCATCTTTTGAGCAGAGAAACTCCCCTGTGTGTCTGAATGGACAATCAGTTTCAAGTGCAGCATTCTGCACCATAACTATGCCAGCTCTTGTTATTATTGCGTAAATGATGTCTTTTCACAGGAATCCTTCCTGACGATGCTGAAGAAGGCTTACTGTTCTACTCCAGCACAGGTTCTCCACCTCTTCCACACATTTTCCTATGAACTGGATACCTGTTTCTCAAGAGCACACTGCTACAAGGAGGGACAGATTCCTGACAGTACCACAGCTCCAGCTGCATGAAAAGGCTCTCAGTAGGGAATTGTGGATTCGTGCTTACTGGGAAAGGCTCATGCCAGCTGGCTCCCACAATGGATGGCCTGATGATAGCAATGTTGAGGTTTCCTTTCTCTTGCTGAATCAGGTACTCTGACAAGGCTTTGGTATAGGTGTAAGTGTTGGGCCATTCCCCAAGCAACCTGGGTGTGATGTCTTGAATGATGGATTCATCCAACCACCTACAGGAAACAAGGAAAACATCATTATCCACTGTGCAGGGAGACAAAAAGACTCGGGAAAAAAAGGCCAATGAGACAGGAATTCTCATCTGAAAAAGAGGATAAGCAATTCAAAGCTATTTAAGGTTTGGACTTAAAACAGCTCTGTAGGAGAAGGTGTTTTGTCTCCAAGGTGCGAAATAAACCCTGGTGATCTTCATGCTACAATGCCCAGCTCAAACTCGGGTCTCTATACAAACTCACTTGAGAGCAATCTCTTGCATGCTTCATGCTTCACTGCACTCTGTAACATAAATATCGCCATGGTCCACAGCCTGATGGAGCTCTCCAAACCAGGAATCCTACTAGGGAGTGCTCATCTTCAGCCAACACAGGCCCTACATACTTCCAAATGCAATTCGGGATATTCCAGGTAACCCTGAGTTAGCAAGTCATGGAACAATCCAAAGATCTCAAAGCTGGAACAACATACTACAGGGATATTATTCCAGCAGTGGAGTTCCATTATTTACAGTGGTAGATGTTCCTTCAGCAGGCTTTCTACAGGTTTGTTCACACAGGAAACTGTCAGTGCTTAAAAAACTCCAACCAAACCACCGAAGAAACCAAAAGAACCCCACCAAGTATTTTTTACTTTTTAAGGTGTCCAAGTACCTAATCCATCAGAAGTAGTTACGCATTTCAAATATATATTTATATATATATATATTTGATTTATAGCTTTTAAAAAGGTGCCCTTACTACCATAGTGCTGCAGGAAGGGCCTAAAGCCCAAAGGCTCTTCCCTGGCACATCACCAGGACCTCACAGGTCCTGCCAGCATCTGGGTCTAAAGGACAAGAACTGGCTGTGCTTCCAGAGCCCTCGCACACTGCTGCCAATCCCTGACAGGCTCCCAGCAGCCTGGTGTTACACCACAGAATCAAAGATTAGCTCCTATAATCCAATTTGTAATTAAGTCAACAGGCTTACAGTTCAGTCTGAACGGGTGGACTCTTCTCAGGGGCATTGCAAGGATACTGTTTCCTGCAAATCCTCACTTCACCCCTCCTGGTCTTGGATTTCAGAAAAAGGCAGAGGTCAAGGGGGGAGAAATACAGTGCTGACTGCCACACCTGAATAATTACTTGATCCCATTAACCCTGCAAAGACCTGGTGGCTCAGGTGGCACAGCACTTTTCACATGGCCCTCATGAGGCACAGATGGCAAACTGCTGTATGAGAAAACATTAATTCACAGGGGAGTGCTGGATTCAGCAAATGTCTCCGTTTGGGGGTGAGTTAAAAATCTGGCAATTTTTAGTATACAGAATTTTTTTTTTTAAATAAAAAAGCCCCATAAAGGCACCTTCCTTTGCAAGCCTGGTCCCACGTTTCAGAAACAAGGCAGAAAAAAACATTTAAACATAAAATATGAACGTGAACTATGCAGAGGTTAAAAGCAGCACACAATATGACATAATTTGCAAAGCCTGTTTAGGCACCATTGAACCTCAAGGGTCTCAGCTAGAAGCAAATGCCACAAATTAAACGGTTAGTAACTTCTCCTTTCACCACGTGTATGCACCGAATTACTCTGCCACAGGAGAACACAACTTTCTGTGCTAATGGCTTTGCATTAATAAGACTCTTTCTTGTAAGGAACGATGGTTTCCTATTTCCTGCAATAACAAAACCACAGCTTCAGCCAAGACTTTGCTGTGTTCCTTACCTCAGCACACCCTTCAAAGCTGATTCCCTTCAGCTTTAGATTAAGGCAAACCATACTTGATGCAGCAGATTACACGTTTCCCCTATTGGCCTGGGAGTTGCACTTAGAAGTGTGACTTTTGGTTTACACAGCTTAAGCCTAAGGGTTTACTTGCAGGTTAAATATCAGAATACTGAAACAGCAAGATATAAAAGGAGGATAAAGACAGAAAGAGAAACAGCTGGGAGTCCTACTGGAGATTTCAACTGAATGAATAATCATAAGCATATATCAAGTGCACGGCCAAAAGCATTGTTAAATGTATCTGTTGCTGCATCCAGTTGTATGATTATCCCTCTTAAAGCACTTGCAGAGGAGCACTTTAAGACAAAGCTTGTTTGTGAAGGGAATCATCCACAGCTGGCTGATGCCAAAACATAACCTGTATTTCTCCTCCTTTTTTGAAGGCAGTTTGTATTCCCACGTCTGCTTCCCCTCCCTCCCTTTGGAGGCAAAATTCTGATTCCTGTTAATCCCCTCTCTCTGAAACCTTCAGTACCTTGATATCCACACCCTATTTCTTTCACTTACATGGTGAATAGTAAAAGGTGCATCTCAAACATCATCCTCTCTGCTGTATTTACAAGCTATGATATATAAATCCTTAATGTTTTATATAAAGCAGCTGAAGTAGCAACCTCTGAGGAAGCCAGGCCCTTCTCCACACTTCTCATTAGCAATCAGACCTGTACTGGAGTCTTTTTTAAAAAAATCTGAGCCATCAACACTAATTGTTTTCAAAGTTGCAAGTGCTGGTAAGCTTTAGGGGACAGTGAAATGTAATCTTGACAGTGATGAATTCCAAAGGACATTATAAACCTGAGTCAGTGGGCAAAAAGGTGATGGAGCAGCTTCATAGTAAATAAAGGTAAGGTAGTGCTTTTAGGGAAAAGGTTGCTGAGCTCAGGACCAGCAACTGTAGCTCAGCAAGAGCTCTTGAATCACAGCTGACAGCTCTATGAAACCTCCATGTCAGTGAGCAGCAGCAGACAAAAAGAAAATCAATGGACATCATCAGGCACTGAGAATGAGACCAGTGGTGCAATTTTGACACTGTTTAAATAAAACTTTGAGTGACCACACCTTGAGTGCTGCATGAAGTTCTTTCTAACCCCTACATCTCAGGGAGGGAGTAGAGTTAAAGAACAGGTAGTTGTTTCATAAAATCAGCACCAAGACAGATCCACCAGCACATGAGGGGACAGTAAAAAGGCTGAGACTCTTCAGGTTTCTGTGAGGGGGGTGGATTGCAAAGAGGATCCAGCCTGGTGTAGTTACCCTAAATAGCATCTCTCAGTGACACTCTTGAGGGCAAGATATTGGGCCATTGCTCTAATACACTAAGACGTTTCTTAAGTTTTTATCATGCTCCACTTACTGAGTAAATGATAAATGATTGATGACTACTAGCTGCAAGTAAACACATCCAAGAATATCGGCTACTAGAGAAATTAAAATAGAAAATACTAGTTTGTACTAAATTTTCTGGAGTAGCACTTAGGTAAATTATTTCTTAACACAAACATTTATCTTTTTTTAAAATAAAAAATCAGTTGTTCTCTTAGTGGACATTAGTTAATCTCATGTTCTATTACCCTAAATCAAGAAGAAGAAAGATTTTGTACCAGCTATTTGGGTTAGTGGTTCACAGAGCAGTTGCTTATATCACCCAAGTGGAATATCACTGGAAAATTAATGAAAACAAATTACCAGTTGTGGGAAATCTTCTAAGGTCAAGATTTCCTGAGCCTTTATCCACTGCTTTTGTTATTCTTTCTAGTTAGTTTTTATTTTGGTAAATCCAGTTAAACAAGCTTTTTTTTTGTTGTTTCATCAAAGTCTTGGATTCCAGTTCAGGACATAGCCTCAAGCTGTGTCAGGAGAGGTTAAGGTTGGAAATCAGGAAGGATTTCTTCACTGAAAAGGAGGTCAGGCATTGGAAGGGGTTGCCCACAGAGGTGGTGGAGTCACCAACCCTTTAAGTGTTCAAAAACCAACTGGATGTGGCACTCAGTGCTCTGGTTTAGTTGACAAGCTGGTGATCAAAGGTTGGACTTGATGATCTAAGAGGTCTTTTCCAACCATAATGATTCATACTGAACGCTCTAAAAAAGCCTATTTCTTTTTCATCCTCATATAACTCCAGTTAAATAATCCAGAATTTTTGAAAGAAGTGGAAACAATGTTGAGAAGCTGAAAAGATAAAATAAATAATATAAGGCATATGAAAAACAAGTTTTTAATAAGGCAGCAGCAGAGCTCAGTGTTACACAGAATAAACTAGGTTGGAAGAGATCTTTGAGATCACCAAGTCCAACCTATGACCTAACACCTCCTCATCAACTAAACCCTGGCACTGAGTGCCACATCCGGTCTTTTTTTAAACACCTCCAGGGACGGTGACTCCACCACCTCCCTGGGCAGCCCATTCCAGTGCCAAATCACTCTCTCAGTAAAGAATTTTTTCCTGAGGTCTAGCCTAAACTTCCCCTGGCACAGCTTAAGACTGTGTCCTCTCGTTCTGTCAGTGGCTGCCTGGGGGAAGAGACCAACCCCCACGTGGCTACAGCCTTCTTTCAGGGAGTTGTAGAGAGTGATGAGGTTACCCCTGAGCCTCCTTTTCTCCAGGGTAAACAACCCCAGCTCCCTCAGCTGTTCCTCACAGGGCTTGTGTTCCAAGCCCTTCACCAGCCTTGTTGCCCTCCTCTGGATGTGGCAACTCCAAGTAGCAACTCCATTCCTGGAAAAAAACACTTCTGCAGAACTTAATACTGGACTCCAATGAAATCAGAGTCTTTAAAAAAATACAAAGAAACAGCCATAACAGCAACTCTGAACAGAAATCCCACCCAAGAGGCTTTGTGAACAGCTCCTAGGCCTGCTGCAGGATAAAGGGGTGCAAGGGGGGGATGCAGTTCCTACTTACTCCACTAAATCAAAGAGCTTCCTGGGCTCGGCGGGGGGTGGGTAGATGATCTCCTCGATGCACTTGCGTACGCAGTTTGCATAGGCGGTGGAGATGTGGATGAAGGCCTCCAGGTTCTGCATCTGCCGGGCCAGCTCGAGCAGCCGCTGCGTCCCCATCACGTTCAGCTGCAGGGCATGTCTGAGCAAGGCAGGGGACACAAACAAAAGGCATTTCACTGGGGAGAATGTACTAAGGCTGAGCCTTATCCAGGCCTCATAATAGAACGGGAAGCCAGGGAACAGTAGGGGACACAGCAGAGCAGAAAGCGTCAGTGAAATGCAAGTGCCAAACCAGCTTTCAGAGCAATGCTGCTGGATTCACTGCTCTGGACATGGAATGTCTCTCAAAGGCTTTTACTCAAATGCTTTTTAATTTGAAGTAACACTTCACTAACATGTCTAAATGTGGTGTGTTTGCCACCGCTCCCTAGAACGTGTATTTCTAACCACTGAGGCACTGTGGGTTCCTACAGCACCTGTTCACTGTTCTCCATAAGGCACCCCTGCCAAACCAAATAAACACATGGTTTCAGAAAGCAGTCAAGGGTCCTTGGGCCCATAAAAACAGATTCATGACATCACAGAATGTCCTGGCTTGGAAGGGACCTTAAAGATCATTCATTCCCACCCCCTGCTGTGGGCAGGGACACCTTCCACTAGCCCAGGCTGCTCAGAGCCCCATCCAACCTGGCCTTGAACACTTCCAGGGATGGGGCAGCCACAGCTTCTTTGGGCAACCTGTGCCAGTGCCTCAGGAGCCTTACAGTAAGGAATATCCCCCTAATGTCTAATTGAAACCCACTCTCTTTCAGTTTGAAACTACTCTTAATCAAAGAGAGCACAAATAGAGATAACAGCTTGAATTTCCAGGGAACGGAGACAAGAACTGAGAAGCATAAGAGAAAGAATGTCCTGTTTAGCAAGGGTGACCTTCAAGCACCCAGCATAGCTAGAAGTTGTCCTAGAGACTATCTGTAACAAATCTCAGCCAGACATACAACTCTGTTGCATGCTTTGTACTGGAAGAAAGACATTTTCCTGCACAGAAGGGAGAAGGTTAAGGAATATGCAGTCTGTTCAGCCCAGGAGCAGAAGCTTTCAAAGATATGTACAACGTTATGAACTATGCTATCAAGCATGGTGTACACTAAAAAAGCATAATTACATTAAAGATAAATTGTAAATTGTCCAGAGGAATGAAAGCATCAGCTAAAGAGTATGATCAATATTTGGATCACAGTATGTAAAGCTAGAGACACTTTTTACATGCTGCTATTAAAGAATAGCGTTTTCTGCAGACTTCTATTTCCTCCTGCCCTTCTAGCAGGATGAATACTTCTACTTGAGCTACCCTTCATACAAAAGTTACTTTTCCACGTACACTTCTGTTTGACTGCATCCTTCTGAGAAGGAGTGAACAGAACTGCGCTCATCATATGGGCCCAGCATGGATTTCTGCTGAGATGCTCAGAGCTCCTTTGGGCTTCAAAGGGAGTATCATCTAACCCTGGTGATTTGTTATTTGTTTGGTTATTCTGTTTTTTTTTTTCCTATTTATATTAAAACAGCATCTATTCATATTTCAATATAACAAAATTTCTGAGATTTCTGCCCTCAAGAGTTCCATCTGGAGAATTCCCTAAATGTACTGCCTGTTTATGCCAATCATTCATTTAGTGTTTGCACTGTTGCTTTTCCAGTATCTTCCTAGCAAGCCTTTTGCCCCTTCCTTATCTATTGGCTTTACATATTTTATTGTAATTTTTGAGCTTCTGCTGTGTGGAAAAAATAGTTTTATTTATTTGCATGATTATCAACTTGCTGCTCAAAATTCTTATTTGACACATTTAACTTGTTAAAACTTTTACTCGTTGGATATATTTTATTATTCGGTCAGGAATAATTTGATTTTAAGAACTTCTCATATTTTGCCTTCTAATCATAATTTTCCTTGTTCTGTTGGAGGGATTTTGACAGACCACACACAATCAGTCTTTAAATAGTTTCTACACTGCCTGCAAGCTGATGACCACTTAAACTTTTAACTTCTTTCTAGCTATCCTCCTTATTAAAAATGTGGTTTCTGTTTGATGTTAATGCCACTGAGACTTTATTTTTAAAGTGTGCTCATTTGTGTATTGATTTAAAAACATTTATGGCTACTTACATATTGGCTCAAGATTGCATCAACAGCTGCTTCCTTTCTGGTGCTTCTCTAACTAGTTGTTCTAAAAAGCAAATATTTATGGTGGATATCTATTTAGCCTATGTATGAGCAAATGAAGACTGATAATAATCATGTTTTCTACTATCCCAGCTTTAGTGTTTTTCAAAAGAACTATGAGGATCTGACCATCCAGATCATCCGCCTTGGTTTGTTGAACTGTACAATCTGCACAGAAGCACCTACACATCTAATCTGGTTTCACTGGCGTATTTCTGCAGATTATCTTAATGGAAAAGCCTGCCTGGATGGGCACTCCCAAGGGAACTCCTTCAGAAACCGAGCACTTATTGTGAACAGGTAATTACATTGAGTGTTGTGTATTTTAAAGTTTGTGAGAGGCTATTTTCTCAAACCACATCTTTTCTCTCTCCAGCTACTCCGGGACAAAGAAAGGCCATTAACACCAGTTTTAGAGACAGACAAAACATAGTTTCACTTCAAGCTGTCTCCAGTTCTGCCAAAATATCTCCCTATTGACCTAAAACACACTTTTCCCCAATTTTAGGTCACACTTAACTCCCTTACTGTATCACAACCCAAGCCTGCAGTGCTTCCTTCTGTTCCCATGGAAATGTGCCAAGACACTTCACTTTTGACGCACATATGCACATGACGTTTCCAGAGTGTTCAGCCCAGAGCCACGTGCAGCACGAACATGAAGTGGAGGATTAGTACTGCAGACATGCCAGAGATGCTGTGAGCAGTGCTCTGGAACACCCTGATCATGGTCAGCAAACACAGAAAGCAGGACGTACTTCAGGGGTTCATCAAAGCGAACTGTCGCCGCACAGTGGAACACAACATTGACCCGGGTCAGAAGCTCCTCCTCGTCTTCAGCACTGATGGCCAACTTGGGCTGAGTGAGTTCAGCATTAATAGGCTTAATCTTCTCGTGGAAATTAGGGCAATCTTCTCGGACCCTGTCAAAGACCTTGAAGCATAAACAGAGAGAGATCAGGTACAGAATTAGGCTGCTGAGATCGCTTTGATTAGTAGCCAGTCTGATTACATCAATCAATGAAACTGGCACAAAAGAGAATTCCTGTCTGGAGGGACAAAGGTGAAATGATAAAATAGGCAATTCACTTGTTCCCTCCCAGGGGAAAGCCTTACTGGGGAAACAACAAGAATAGAGGAGGTAATCCATTGCTCTGAAGAGATTAATGAATCTTCTCTGCACCACTCATTTCCTCAGCCAGTCACTGAAATTCCTCTATGTCCCCATCTTCTTCAAACACTTGCTATTTGACCTCAAGGTCTGCCTGCAGGACCAAAACAGGAGCTAAAGAGCAGGAGGGCAGAGGATGGAGCAGGAAAGCCTGTGCAGCATTAGATTCAAGCAATTTTCTTGACGGTTCTACAAAGGACTTGAAGAGATGAGGGGAACTGGGCACATTCTTGCTCCTCCTCTTTGCTGCTCCTCATCTATTGTCACTCTTTGTTCATGCCAGAGGAGTCCTGTGGGGACCTGCCTTTGGTAGGGAAGGATGGGGCATCTCAATAACCTCCACTGCTGAAGCTGTTGAGTGCCACCAGCAATTTTGCATAACTGAACATGTATGCAGCTAGTTGGCCTCTCAAGCCATCTTCCAGCCCTTTTTTCCTACAAGTATCATCCACAGCTCCTTCCAAGACACATTTCTGCCCAGCATTACGATATTTGGGTAACTTCAACTGAATTAATAGAAACTGTTAAGTCCAAAAAGATCCTCCCCCCCTTTTTTTGGGGGGGGGCGTGGGGGGTAGGAGTAGCATGACAACAAGAAAAGTCTAAAGAATAAGAGAATAAGTAGAATAGAAAGGCTGTGGGATCTGAAAAGGTATAGTGTAGATTTCAAAGGATAATCACACTTCCAAGGTAACAAGTCTACTGGGAACAACCAATACTGGGAGAGATTACTGGGGGATGGAAAGGGTGGATGCCTTTGGACACATTTAAGAGCTTTCTAGATAAGCATTGCCAGGAAAGGCAGGGAACAGCTGAACCTCCCTTGGGGCACGAGGATGGACCAGCTGACTTTTCAGTAGCTCTGTGTTTTTGGGGTGTCTCCTCTACTCTGTAGCTTACTTACCAGTAACACTGAGTTTGGAAATATCTAGACTACCACAGCCTCTTGTTTTCGTAGACAGATTCTTCTGTCTTTGATGTGCCCAGTGCTTATGTATGAGCAGAAATTGTGTGACATAAATTAAATATAATAAGACACATGAAAGATTAAATTGATCCTAATAGCAATATTTATTTTGTTTGACTAAGGGATTACCATCTTTCTGCTTATCTGACAAGCAAATCTAGATAAACCTTGAGGTTCCTAGGGATAAAGAGGTGACACGAAAATTATTAGCTTTCCCCATTATGCACCACACTCTGTACTTGACTTTATGTATTTTAAATTGACACAGAGCTGCACATCCTTCATAAACCTGGAACTTTATCAGAAGTTAGGACAAGACAAAGACATTTCACTGCTCCCAGTTGCACCTGACTGCACACATCTTTCATCACTGTGGCTAGGCTAGGAAATAGATTTCTAGACAGAGAAAGTTATTCATGGGCAAAGGTGTTGGTGAGAGCTGGCTGGACTGTAGGAACTGAATTCCCAGGCACCAACAGCCTTAATGGCTGCAAAAAGCTTGTTTTCTAACAGGCTGCTACACTGGCTCTCCAAATATGCATCCCCTCATGGAAGGTCACAAGTGAGCAAACACTGATGGGACACAAAATGGAAAGGCTGCTCAGAGAACCCGTGTGAGACCAAAGCTATCCTGGAATATTAGTTTGCATTTGTTTGTTCTGTTGCAAAGAGAGTGTGAAACATCACGAAATGAGAGTTATTCTCTACTTGTTTTACTTTGGCATAAATAATGCAATGGCAGGGAAAGAATGAATCAGCCCTTTCTCCATTTCAGTCACGGCATAGAAAATAAGAGTAGGATTTCTGAAGTGCCAGCCTTGCTCGAGTTTGGACAGTTCTGTTCTTCCTACAACTCCTCCTGACATTCCCACTGCAGATAATAACCCCTCTGGCTTCTGTGCCTGCTGCTACCACGTGCCACTCAGCAGCTGCAGTTTTTCATCCCCTCCAATGATTCACTGCATTCCTCTGAAGGATGAAGGCAATTTCTAAATGCAAGCTCCCAAGTCAGCACACTGCTTTGGAAACCTTCTGCACCACAAGAACATTCAGTTCATTGTCACTATTAAATAACGGGAGCAGCTGCTTAATCAAAGTCTGCTGCTTCTTTTATGGAAGCTGAAGATTTCAGACTTGTCCGTGCTTTACAGGGAAATGAAGGAAGATTTAAAGACAAAGCAAATGCAGCTTATTTTATACTGTTTCCTATAGTTCAAGGAGTACTTAGCATAAAGATGATGCATAGTCTGAAGGTAAACAGTAATTGCATCTCTAAATTCTGATTAACTCACCCAGAGCATAAATAATAAATCCCCAATAACTGCGTGAGGCCTGAGGATTGTTCTGTCTTTTCTTGTCAGAAGCCACTGCCAATATAAAACACAGTCAGTGGACTGGTCTGCTGCACTGTTGGAATTACATGAAAACACTGGCCAGGTCAGCAGCACTTCTGAAGGGATACAGGAATTGCCACAAAATTGCAGTGAAGAAAAAGGAAAGGCATTTGACTTCAGAAGTTGTTCAATATTAATGAAACTGAGGGAAATCAGTAATAATGTTATCCTGATTTCAGTGTCTTTCTGAGCATCCTAATTCAATACCGCTGCCTTGCCCAAACCAACAAATGAATCTAATAGCTGCTATTCTCACTTTTAACCTCAAAACAGGATGCAAGTTCAGCACACGCTGTGCTGCCCCTCAACAGAGCGAAGAATTTCTTCTCATTTTATAATCAGGCAATTCCCGTTTATAATAATAATCTAATCTCTATGTTTTCACTTTACATTGTCAAAAATGTGAAAACAGGACATCTGGAATTTCTGCCAACATTCTACTTGAGCGTGTTTGATGGACACTTGCTCTATTCCTGCCCACTTAAGCTTTAACCTCCTTTTCCAAAGGACATCTCTAGCTCTTGGTGTTCTCTGCTTTTGCCTTAAAACATGTAATAATTCAGAGAGGTTTATGCCTACCAATCCTTCAGTCAAAAAATTTTCCATGCCACAAAGATACAAAAACCTCAAAGAAAGGGCAAATTGCACATCTATGGAACAGCACAGCTGAAAAATAAAGGAACCACTGAACAGTGCAAAATGCCAAGGGCTTCACATCTTCCTCAGGAGGCATTTCCAGTGAAGCAAATACAAACTAATGAAAAGTAGAGTGCCTAAACCATGGTCCACTTTTATAAAAGGAACTTGCATGAGTTTGGTCTTGTAAAAGCCTTTCAAAGGCTTGGGTAGTCCTTTCCTTTTTTTAGACAGCACCCGTGGATCTCCCTCTACCACACCAGGGCCAGAGACTGATGACTAAGCCAGAAAGTATCAAGTTTTTAAGTGGGGCCAAGAAAGGTGACCTTTTTTCCCTAGGTGTGTCCCAGGAAATCAGGCTTGTCTAGGAGGATTAGCAAAAGATGTTAACTTACATTATAATATGAACATTCCAAGGCATTACTGCATGAGAACATTTAAAATGGAGAAAATCCAGAGAATTCCCACAAAATGGAACACATATATGAGAACATTAAGGTTGAGAGAGAGTTCAATTAAAAAAAAAAAAAAAAGGTAAAAAGCTTCTACCTTTCCTATAAAGAAATGGAAGGGATTGCTTTGCATAATTAAGCAGAATATAAGCAAGAATTGCTCCTGTAAAGGAAATGTATAATTTATCCTAAGAAAGACAGAGGCCAAGGGGTAAAATATCATGGCAAGAATTTCTTTAAAGAAAAAGGTGTTCACTGGCTGTGTGGACTTACTCCAAACCCAAAGTGTTTGAAATCCCTCTTCTGAACAGAGCATTGGTGTGTAAATGCAGGGGAACAGCCTTACACATAAATACACAAAATTACACTGTGGGGTGGTACATCCATCCCTTGGTGATTTCAGTGATAGCATCATAAATATACAACTGACCATCACAAATTCTAACTATGGAAGGTACCAAAGTCATGGAAACAACCCTGTAAAAACCACCTGATGTCTGCAGTTTAGTCCTGCTGAAAGGACTTATCAGACTTGTGTTTGCCATTCCAATACATTTAAGTAAAAAGCCACACAACTATTTTAGAATTGCCATTGTAGCAAATTTGAGATATAATCGGGCAGCTTCTTGGCATAAAGTAATTAGCCTGCAATTAATCTTTAGCCTGGCAGATTTCTAGCAATAAACACCAGGATTATTCAGCAAGGAAATGTGTGAAAATGCAGGTCAGGAAGCTTTAATTGGGATAGAGCCTTTTCCCCCCCCTTATTTTGCACTCTCTGTCTCATTCCCTCTTCAGAAAATTTCTTTTAAGTGCAGTTCTTCTCAAGGCAAATAAAAGCATAGTTCATCTCATCAGTCAGAAAGTGTGCAGTAGAGCGTCCCTCATTACAGAAAAACAAACGGCTTATGCTTGAATCCAGAGCTATTACTTTCCCCTGAGCAGAGCTAATGTAGTGGAAATACAGTACCCACCACCAACATCTAATAAACAAAGCAGCTGATTGGTTAAAGATGAAGACTACAGAAACAAAGAGACAGAAGGTTTCAGTACAGGTCAGCTAGGACTAATATGTAAATCCAGCTACTTGGGATGTGGCTTTAAATAGCCAATTTCTTTGAAAATTGGCTGCTGACAAAGGCTGCTGCTTTCCAGTAAGAATACTCGAATTACACATCAGTGAATGTGGAACAGTAAAAGAACAGTTGCAGAGTCAAATGTTGTGGACAGGGGCATTAGGGACTTGAGAGATATGGAAAAGCTTTCCATGGTCTCTAGTGCCATCTCATAGGTGGGTGGACAGAGAGAATAGGGAGCTTTCTTTTATCACGGATGTTCCTTGTGCCCCTGGGTGGTGCATCACCATCGGTGTTTGATGTACACTTAGCATTTAAAACAGGGGAAGAATGTTAGTGCAGGGAAGAAGGATGGGAACACATGGAGCTTTTGCTACAGGAACCACTGAACATGTTCCGTCCCATGCTGTTTCTGGAACTGTCTTCCTTCTCATCCTTCTCCGGTAACTATGCCCCAATAAGGCCATGGGGCAATGGGAGTCAATTGCTAAAGGATGTCAGGGGTCACAACCAGAGTCCCCCTCCTTAATGCCTGCCATGCAGAATTGATTATCACTTGCTTTGAGAATCGCTGTATGTACTTGGAAATGTCAGTAAATACAGAGTTATCCAGACAAAGGATCTTTATCTGCTTTTCCATACACATTGCCTTAATTACAGATCTTCAAAGTTTCATTGCCAGATTTCTTGGGCACCAGGGAACTTTAGGAGCGTTTGCTGGGTCCCTGAGGATAACCAGCCAGGAGTAAGGGCTGTGTCAAACAGACTCCTACTTCTTGGAGATGTTCTTAGAAATGATCACGAAAGACTCTGAGAGACATTTAAAGAAATTACCAAAAATTACTTTCCCATTTGAAAGCATATTGGCTGTCACTCTGACACAGGTGAGGCCAGCACAACACCTGTATAAAACACAGTGCTGGGATGCAATTCCAAGTTTCATTTCAAGGACAACTGCATGGATGCATCTGGGCCATTCAACTCCTAGCAGTGCATCTGGGAAAGGCTTGAGATGCACTGCTCTGAATTTGGGTCTCTCCAAAGAGCTCTTCCAAAGGAATAGTAACCTAGGGCGGGTGTCCTGCACTTCCACACTCATCCTGTCCTCTTTGTGAGGAAGAAAGCAGAGAATGTCATTGTGAAGAGGATCATGAGTAATGTGGGTATACCAAGTACACCTTAATTAAAAGGGAAAGGGAGGTAAAAATCCTTTGATGTCAAACATAGCAGAAGTTGAACAAATCAAGACAAACGCATCATATATTTAAAGCTACCCAAATAAAAGACAGAGATTTTTAAATATTGCAGTGAGAAGGCACTGAAGTGTAGAGAGCTGAACATCTGGGAAATGACTACAGCAGAATAGTAATTGACTCTTCTAGCATGAACTGTGGTAGAAAATCACCAGAAAGAAGTCACTGGTCACAGATGAGGAGTTAGCCTGGAACAGGGCCGGGCTTTTCCCAACAGATATCCCACGTGTGGCCTTGATATTCTGGAAGGTAAGAAAGCTTAATGGCACGAGTGCAAGCCATTTCCCACCAGCTGGTCTCAGTGACTGAAATTCAGAAATTCCCAATAATACTCAATTTATGGATGTGTACATTCCATTAAACACGGAAATTTTGCATGTTCCTGGAATGTGTTGATCAGAACTTCCTCCTCCAAGCAACAGAGGAGTCAAGGAGGAGAGGTGCTGTTCTGGAACTTGTTCTCAGCAACCCGTTGTCCTCATTAGCAGGTTTAGATTGGATATTCTTGGAAATTCTTGCCTGTGAGGGTGCTGAGGCCCTGGCACCTGTTGCCCAGAGAAGCTGTGGCTGCCCCATCTCTGGAAATGTTCAAGTCCAGGTTGGACTGGGCTTGGAGCAGCCTGGTCTGGTGGAATGTGTCCCTGCCATAGCAGGGGGTTGTAATGAGATGATCTTTAAGATCTCTTCCAACCTAAACCTTTCAATGATTTTATGATTTACCTAGGACAGTTTCTCATTTCAGTACTTTTCTTTTGTGCTCACATCTGATACAAATATGTTGGCCTTCTTATGCTATTCCACATACATTTTCGTTACGTTCATCGTGACAATGTGATTTTTTGAGTGCTGCTTAAAAGAAAAGCCCTAAGCTGGGGCACCCCAGCCTGTTAAATATGTGCCTTTTTTCCTTTTTGTCACTTAACTAGGACCATATTCCCACAGCAGGGCTACAGACAGCACACACAGTGAGTAAACAAACAGGAAAATTCTTGAGAGATTATCAGAAGGTAATGCAATTTGGAAGACTGACAGGAAGAGCAGGGACACTACTAGAAGTGAAGGCCCTTATGAACAAGAGACCAACCCAGTGAAGAAGGAAGTAATTGATATTCTAAGAAAACATCTAAGAAAGGATGTCTTAACAGTTGTAAACCGATTTTCTGTAGTGTCACTATTCCACGCAAGCAAGGAAGTAGAGAGTTACAAGTAATCCTTGATTTCCATCCAAGGAGCCTTCAGCTTAGGGAAATTAAAACTTCTTTAAGAAGATAGGACCATCTGTCCAAATAGTGTCAGCTACTTACAGCACAGTCTGGCTCTGCAAGTACCCCTGTTACTGGAGACAAACTGTAATCAATGCCCCTGATTATGGCCGGTTCTCAGAAGGATCCACGGAAACCCTTTGGATATGGTTGCAGAAGCCCATATGCAAGCCTGACATCTGGAATCACAGCTCAAACCTCACTTTTGCATGCTATTCAAAATACAGACTACTTTCTGTATTTGAGGCCTCTTTTCACAATGCTTGGATCAACTGGTTCTGCCCATAATGAACATTCTTAAAATTCACCTTTTCCTGGCATGGGTAAAACCAAATAAAAAGTAATAAAAAAAATAAATTCCACTGAGCTTTGTCAAATTATCTGGATGCAAGGAAAAGGCAAATCTGTCCCTTGACACCTGCAGCAGCCTTTTGGCATGCAGACTCCCTTTCCCACCCACTCGGGTCTCATCAAGCAGGAGGTGTTGTCTTGTTTCACAACAAAAGTACCTGTTGTCAGGAGGGCCATTTCCCGCCAGCCTGCGATAGTAACACGTCTGCCAGGAGCAGATGTCACTCACTTCCCGGCACAAAGATCACAGCGCTGCCACAGATGGCTCAGCTACACCATCTGAGATGCCTCTCCCTCTCCTGCCATTGCACTTGCACCCCACTAGAACGTTCTGACATGCCTGATGGTAAAAGACAAGGCAGATGACGTTTCACACACTCTGCAAGGCAGCAAAAGATGAGTTTTGTCTGCAGTCAGGTAGGAGTTTATCTTGTTTTTTCTTTTATTTTTTAAAATTATTTTTGTAATACTAGAGGAATCCAGGTATTTTAGTATGGAAGGAAACACACACACATTTTTTAAACAGGATCAAAAAAGCCATATCAAGTGTCCTTAAGCCAGACTCAGGTTTTAGCTTGCTCTGGCATCTCAGAGACTGTTGAAGGGTAATCAACAAGCCTGACTTACCATCTCTGTCACTCTATTAATTTCTCTGCTAATGCTGTAATGTTAAAACTTTCTGACCACATGATTTGTGACTCAAGACATCTTTCACACATCAGTACATCTACCAATACAAAAGTTACTTTTCTCTGCAAGTATATTTTCAACTCATACTGCTTCCAAGGGATACCAAAGAGGATAATCCATGTAAACTGAACTGGAATTCACGTTTACTGCATGTGGCCTGCCTTTAGCTTCCAGATCTAGATTGCACCAATTAATTTTATGCTAGCCAGTCCATACAAGGCAGAACAGTGAGCACTGGGGCTAATTATGCTTCAGGTGTAACAAATCACTTGCCCATGTGTCACCAGAATGAGCAACGTTTCCAACTAGGTTAAACTGTGCAGGGCCAGGAGTTGGATTTGATGATGCTTGTGGGCCCTTTCAACTCAGGGTATTCTATGATTCTATGAACAACAAAAAGTTGTTTGTACACAAAAGCCTCCCCATCTGTCTGAGCAGGGATTACCAGTAATGAGCCTGTGTCCTTGGCCCTAGTCCCATGAGGTTATAAATTCCTTTAATGCTTTAATCTAGTGGTGAGAAAAAAACGGGCAAGAATGGAGAAGAAACAAACAGAACACAGCCCCAACCAAGCACTCGTAGTGAAATGCCTCTCTTACCCCACACAGTGGTTTCACAAACAAGAAATACACAATGTTCTGCGAATACTGCTTGCATGAGGCTATACTGTATACCCTAGCTATATATTTAACTGAGGGAAGTACAGCTTATTTCTCCACCTGTCCTGCTACAGTCAGTAGAGGCAGCCCATCAGTTTCCCCCACTCCCTTGGGAAAAAAACAAACAAATAACCCAATACCTAAAGATTTGCCCTAAACTAGGTGGTTATAAAGTTAGGATCTCTAGGGCATACAGTACAACTACCACAGTGTGATAAGGTACACAGGAGGTCCTTACAGAGCACCAGGAAATGCTTCTACGGGGAATGAGGAAAGTGATTAACACAGCTCAAGGACAACAAAGCCGCAATAAGCACAAAACTAGTGTGAAAAATGTGTTACTCTGGTGCTGGGTTATGCAGATCATGCACAAGAGAAGAAACTGCTTGCGCTTAATTAGAAGTGGGTAGAAGAGTCAAGGCTAAAATAAAATTATTTGTCTTAGTGAGTGGATATGGTAAACAATATGATGCCAGTAAGAACTGGATGCTGGTAGGGGAATTTTGTGGTGCAAAGTCTTCCAAGGTCACCTGTACCCAGGCAACCATGTAACTAAAACTATCCAAATTAAGATTGCCTGAATAATAGCACTGAAAAAATCCACCAGACTTGAGCATGAATGCGGCAGAAATGGGAACAACTAGGAAAAATAAGTAACTGGGGACAGACTGTTTATTAGAGAGAAGTTTGGATAAAGTGAGGTGCAAGGGTGATCCAAAAACCAAACATCCAAAAATAGAAAACAGGGACATGAGACACAAAATCAGGTACAGAATAAAGGAGGACAGGGGATTTTTTTAATCAACAGGAGTGTGGACACCTACAAATGGTGATGAATTCAAATCCAAAAGGACCCCTACTGAATAACCTGCTGGAGCCTCCATCACGTTTTCATCTGAAAAGACTTGGGGTGAGACAGGGGAAAAAGAGTGGATAGACTTGAAGTGGGAAGGGAGACAGAACTGTAATTCAACAGGAGTTGGGTGTGATTCATAACAATTATAATGATAATTAGTAGCTTTATAGTAGCGTATGCTTTTAGATTAGCTATCATTTAATTGCTTTATTAGTCTCTTAGTGGTGTATTGCTTAATTAAAAAACATCATAATCTCTTCATTCAGTTATGCCTCAAGCCTGGAACCTGAAGGGGAGAGTCAGGCTTATAAGGTAACATATGGCCACCTGCTTGGGCTCACCAGCCTGAAAGACCAGCTCCATCCCTCAATCAATAGGGACAGCCTTCATCCCACCTCCAGATGGATGCTCAGACTCACACCCAATCAGTCTCTGTCTCCATCCTCCCACCAAATGACACCTGTAACTCCCAGGCTCCAAAGCACTCGTAACAGAATGAGAAAACACTAATCTTGGTGTTCTCTGATTTTGTGTGCTCAGCTCACGACATTTCTGCTTCCCACACTTGTACAGGAAAATGACAAGCCCACTGGTCTATTACGATTTAAGAGAGATTCTGGAATTGTTTTGCATCTCACCCCTGTCAGCCTGAGGGAACTGTAACAGCATGAACAGATCTTCCCCACTGAAGTTGTAATTGTGATGGGGAGACTCTTATACTCCACTTGTCCTCCACCTTCCTCTGTGCTTTTCTTTTGCAGTACCTTGTTTTGTTATTGCCATATCACTTAATCTCCAGCTCTCTGGGACCCTTCATACCACCCACAAGCTGTGATCCCCTGAGCAGCTGCATGGGGTGCCCAAGCAGGAAAGAAGAAACACTGCTGTGCTACAGCTGCAGAAAATGATCTCTGAAGTGGCACGTGTCCCAGTGCTGAATCTGTGTCATTTTCTCCACTAGAATCCAAGTTAATGGCCAAATATCTCACATATAGATTCCTCTAACTTCAAAGATATGCTGCTTTCAGACTAATTTTTACAGCAAAAAGGTTCTAGCTCACCAGGCTAGCAGGGCCATGAGCAAAGGGTGAAAATCCTTTCCTATGTTGAAAATCCTCCCTATGTTGAACATTTTATGGCAGCTCACTCCTTTCAAATGGAAAGCATTCAGTTTTGGCATCTTCTCTGCAGGGATAATAGCACAGCTATTATCTCCCCATCACTTGGCCAATTCATCACTCAGAGCATTTCAATTTTATCTAATTCACAGAGAGTAAAAACGTACTAAACCACGAATATTTTCTTCCCTTTTACATTGGAAGAGATGACTCTCCAAAACAATGTGTTTCCTTCCCTCCCACATGCCTAAAAGCATCTCCTGAAAAGGCTCAATTTATATAATAATATCTGATCATCACTCTCTGAACCAAGAGAAATAACTAACAACACTGACAATGCTGGAGCCATCCTGTGTCCTGTGGGCTATGAAGATCATAGTGATGTGCCACTACAGAAACAGAAGCTCAGGAGATCATCTCCAAGATTAAAGCCCACTTCCGAAGGGAAGCTAATCTGGGGTTGCTGCCATGGACATGTGCATTTCCTTGCATGTTGCTCAAAAGACCTCACCAGGTTAGACATGATTTTACCAGGACAGGTTCCACTTCTGAAACATTACCACAGGATGTTTTGTATGGACAACCTTTAGCCCTGCAATTTAATATCAGTTATTGTAGCTAAGAACGGTTCAGAACACGTACAGTCATTTATTTTAGAAATTGACATTTTTACTGTAATGCCGAAGGGAAGGAGAATTTAAATCTCAGACTTCTTAGCACTGCTTCTCTTAAACCCAAGTGAAATTCTGCCTTGTGTGTTACATTTTTAGTAGAAGCAGCAGCGTATCTTGGACTACTGGTTGAGACTACTACTTGGACACACCAGGTTGAGAATTCCCTGCTACACTGCAGTCAGCCCTAAACTGGAAAGTTCACCACAGATACGAACTTTTAAATTATCTCCCCTGAGCTGTGCTGGGTCTGCAGGCCTAACAGACCTCAAACTGCATTTCAGTCCTGAAAAAATGCTGCCACGTAAGAAAGGGCTTCCTTTCTTCCAGTTGTCACACTGGTAAAATTGACATGCTAACTCCCAGCTGGTGGGATTGCTAAACACCCTGAAAATGAAACACCAACGTATCAAATGGTTGACAAGGAGCTCTTAAGAGATGACTCATAACTGAGCAATAGCCCAAAGTCCTGGGCACTTCTGCTGTAGGGGAAAACCTGTTTCATGGGCAGAGACTCTAATCCACCCACTCAGAAACTGCTCTGTACTGGTCATGAAAGTAGTTAACAGTGCCAATAATTAATCTGTGACATTTATTGAATAAGTGTGTTTTTATCAACACTAGTGGACTGAAATCAGCTTAAGGGAAGAATTTGTCCCTTCTCTACATACTGGTGGGTCTACAGCATGCCATTTTTTGAAATCTTTCAGTGCACAAACTACCACCTTCCTGGGGAGCTGTGGAATTACTGTTACACCTTTGCTGTTCCCACTGCTCTGCAGCAGGACACATCTGGGACAGACAGGCAGTCCAGTCTCCTCCCTTGTTCAAGGATCCATGCAGCAGAGCAGTTGCCCAGTGAAGAGTGCTGGGCAGAGAAGGCAGCCCAGGCAAGGCAATCACATCTGAATTGCTACCACTGGCTCAAAAGGAACTATCAAGCTCCCAGGTGTGGTTTATCACTGTGTTTTTTTTTTTTTAAGAGCTTTGCAGATACTGCATAAAAATTAGACTTACACTGACTTCCATCAGAAATTTTTAATGGTTTCCAACACCACCTTCAAGTAAACAGAACACAAATGCATAGATGCAAAATTTCTCCTAGTGCAGAATTCTCTTTTTCATTCTGACTGTTGACTGTCTGGTTTTCTACCCTCTTGTGCTCAATGATAAATACATTAGCATTTGAAAAAGAAACAGCTTAGAGAATCCCTTCCATAAGAGAGCTATTAAAAAGCAATTTCTTTACCAGGGAGAAATACCTCTGTCAAGCACACAACAGGCAGCCTTGCTTCATAGTTAATTTTTGTGTTTATATTATGGTTATTTTTCCTATTTCTGTTCATCAGCAAATCAGCTTGATAGCTTAATTCTTTTTTGAGAGTCAGTCTTAGTCACTGGAGTCTGTTCACCAAGAACCATCTGTTCCCCAAGATTTCCCTCCCACACACCATGGCAGAATTACGCCTACAACCAGTTTCTTCTATTAGGAAAGAAATGACTATAACAAGCTAGGTAACACAAGTCCCTGGGGAAACAATACAAGAACTCACACCATTGTCCCTAATTATCATAAAGCAATACCCATTTCTCAAGGACTGACTCTGGAGGGTGAGTGAACCTCCCCAACCTTCCCTGCCAGTGAGAATTTCATCCTAGAAATGATTCTCCAAGCCACTATGGTATAATGACAAGCAACAAATGAGGAAGTCTTCCCAAGTTCAGTTTGCCAGTCACCTGAGAAACATTTAGGAGAGAAAATATGGTGTTTTGATTGTCCTCTCCTTCCTGTATAATGAAGACAGCCTGATAACACAGCCCATGTCAACGCTTGATCAGAGCAAATGGGAATAGCACCACTGACACCACATAATCCAGATGAGAACATGGCTCCTCTTTTTCTTTGTACGTGAAACTTCATTTTGGAGGTTTCCCTGCAACAAACTTCACTTAGGGAGGGCACCTGGCCCAGAGGTTAACACACTGACCTGGATTTAGATAAGGATTTGCCTGCTCCAGCTCCCTGCTCCATATTGATTGCTGATTCCCACTCTCTTGCTACCAAAAGGTCAAGAGCTGTGTAAGAAGTGAGAATGGGGACCAACTGAATGGTGTTGTGGCAGCCCTTCCTCCCCTCCCACAGCCTTGGCCCTGCTTTCCTTGAGTGTGTTTATGTGTAAGGTAGGGGTGATGCCCTCAAATCCCTTCCTCTGCCTCCAACCTTTTCATGATCATGCAGAAGTCACCTAATCTTTCTGACTCAGACTCATCCCATCTACCTTACCTAAGTAGGTGTCTCGGAGAGTTTAATCAGATTAAACTGAACGAGCTAACAGACCTATTATGAAGGTATTGCCTCGCATCAAATCCATTGTATCTGCCAAATAACAGCAATGAAGTGGGAGCCTCATCCCAAGTGCAGGACACAGACCAGCAGAAGCTGGACTGCAGCGTGTGCCAGGCATTCAAGAACCAGGATCAAGCGCACCCTGGGTAGCTGTCACCTTCACTTCTGTCACTCAAGCAAGAAGCCAAACTGCCAAATTGCAGTGGAGGGGAGAGAGAGTAAATACATGCCTTACCTTTGACAGAAAAGACTCACTCCTGGGAAGGAGAGAGAAAGGGAACTGCTGTTTTCAGATTAAAGACAGCACTTCTCTTCCAGTTCACCCACACAGCATTTTCACTCAGTCCCTATAGTGCCCTGCTGAGCCAACTCCCTAGAGGTGTGCTGCTGGCCTCAGAGAAAATCTCATGTCTTTTAACAAAATGCTGATCCTTTCAGAACGGAAATGGCATTTCCTGCCACTTCCTCTTTTCAGTGCTGCAGCTCAGAAGTCCTGGCATCTTCCCAGTGCAGGGGCTTGGCTGTGCCTTTGGAGCTGGAATCCATCTAGCCTTGCTGATAAAATGAAAACTCATGAAAAGAAGGGAAGAGGACTGCTGAGTAAATTAAATGCAGCTCCTGTCAGAGGATGGGAGTGCAAAAGCAGGTGTAGGCAGAGAAATTATCCAGGGGCACAAGAACTACTGTGCAGTAGAAGACGAAAGATGTATTCGATATGAGCTGCCATCTGACAAGAGCTACAAGAAATGTTTCAAAGAAAGACACAATTCTGCAAATTACATCCTCCCAGTCAGGTCTCATCATGGTTTATAAAGGAAGGGAATGGTGTAAATATTTAATTTACAACATTATCTTCTATATATATTTACTTATAATATGTATTCTTAGCCATACAAATGTTTAGTACAGCTTGAAACCTCAATTCATTGACTAAACATCATACATAATTAATTTAAAAATCTAGCTACTATTTAGTAAAATACTTTCTCCTTCTTCAGTGCTGAATTACTTTCACTGAACATTTCCTTTCCTGGACACTGAGCTTATCTTACTTCGGGTTTATTTATTTTTAGCACAGATGTCTCTCACCACTCTGGTTTCATGTTCTGCTGATTCCCCTGATGCCAGGGATTTGAACATCTATTAGTTCCTGAACAATCTGCAGACAAGCACACAAAGCTGACTTCTTTCCTAGAGAGCACCTGCATTCCAAGGAACTCACTGCTTCCATGGGTGCACAGCCCGTGGAAGGCAAACTGAAATGGGATGGTCTCAAAGTTATATGAGTGGCCAGGGAATGACACCGATTAAATGTCCCTCAACACTGCAGATTAGATATTAGGCAGAAAGGAGAGAAGGGTAGCTGAAGGTCTTCAGACATATATTTTGGATATCAGAGAGGTTTTTTTATTAAATATTCCATTAATACCTATTACATAGCCTTCTTCAGTAAGTTCTATACAAAGAAGAGCCATATAGTCTTTCACAGGAGGAAACAGACATATAGATTTGAAGAGTCTTTCCAAGGTCACGTAACTGGAAGGAGAACCTAGCTATTTTAAAGCCCTTTAAGAGGCAATATGCCTTCCTTAACTAAGTGCTTCTTCTTTGACAGCTGCAATTTGAGGGCCAAATTAGCATCACAATTTTGGCACTGACTCAAAGTCTAATCTAGGTTTAAAAAAAAAATACAGCACACATTTAGGATTGGGGATATTATCTCTCTGTAAATGGAGCATAAGAAATTGTGTTTAATAAAGGCAAGATTCATTGGGGTGAATAGTAAAAAACTCGGTTAATAGGCTTGAGGAAAAATCTGTTCTGTTTTGTAGGTTCCATGTGCTCTCCTTTGACACTGTTCATTGCTTTTCAGTCCTATGCTGGGAAAGCACAGCCCCCAGGGAGAAGGAAGGGAGAAGCACATGGGTGAGGCAGAGTAATGCCAATCCCATAGGCTATCAACTCTGGGAAAAGATGCTGTTAACTGGAGAATGCCTCTTGCCTCCAAGCAGGCTGGGAACATCACTCTTTTCAGTTTCAAGCTTTCAAAGAAAGAGGATACAAATAACTGTTTTGCCCTCTCCCCCACCATAAAATGCTTTTTACCCGTTCTAATGAGGAGCTAACATTTATCTGGAGGAAAATTCCCTAGAGGTAGCAATCCTGATGTGTCCACAGAGTTAACACAGCTAGGAAACATAGAAATTGCCATTTGGTGATCCAGGGGTTTCATCTAAACAAAAGGAAAGCAGTAAAAACTGTCCTCAGAGGACACATCTGAGAGGGACCGAGGAGTGAGTGATGTGTGACCAAAGTAGACACTGGTAAATGAAAGAAACAGATGGACAGCAACTAAGGTAGAAAATCAAAAGAATCTTCTCTGCAATGCACAGATGAGCACAGAGGCAGCTGAGTCAGCTCTCGTTTGGTGCAGTACAGATCCCAAATCAGTGCTGAAACGGTACATGAAAAACACAGAAACAATCTCATATCTCAAAAGCACCTGTTCACGAGCTTTCCATAAAGTCCATTTTGTGCAGCTGGATGGACAACACAATTGGATTAGGCTAAATGCATATCACTGCTATAAACAGCAGCAGGGAAGCGATACCTTGGGATTGCTGGTGCTTGTTTTTCCATGTCCACTTCAGCAGAAGGTTAATCTTTATCAAAGACATAAGCAAGGCTTCAGTTTAGCCACACCTTTGGGCCTCTAGCACCAAAAATGTTTGCTTGGTCTTGCAGTAGTTGCTCAGTCATCCCCTGCTCTTATTCTAATTAATTAGTCCATCACAGTCTCTAAAATCTGAAACCTCTCAGAGATACTACAAACATTACATTTTATCTTGACAAATTACATACAGTGCATTTCTTCTGCAACTGATTCTGACCAGCACAAAGGGTAATTTCACAGCATGTATTTCTGTGTAAAATTTGGGACTTCTCCCTGAATTATTTGCTCTCTCTTACTGTCACTGGAGAAATGTTCACCTTTGAATCAAAACCAACGTACAGATTCACAGGAACCCAGAAACATAACCCACGTGCACGTACTTCAGGTTATTTCCTGCTACTTAAAATACACAATGGCACACGTGGAGAGTTAATATCATGTACAATTGGCTTCTCAGTTAAATTGAAAATTTAACATGATCAGCCCGGTTTCCTAGGAAACATTTCCAGCTATTACTAGTAGAGGTTACAGGTTGACTGTCAACCCATGACTTCCTTTGTTCCTAGTCCATCAGTCTGATTTATCAGCTGGTCTTTCCTACTGACATACATCCAATATAGGGGGAAGGGTTTCTTAATACATGCAAAATAATAAGTATTTCCCAAACAGCCTCCCCAAACGAGACCCAAAGCAGTAGCAGTGATTAAAGGAGAATAAATTAAACAAACTTATTTGAAATAATTTCAAACGTGATATCCAGATTTGTATACGTTCAAGTCTGCACAATATTGATAAATATCTGCTAGAGATAATCTACAACTTTACTATTTATCCCTAACAAGCAGATGGGCTTCCACATTGCCATTTACAAGAGTACAAACACATTCTGAAAACAAAAACGAAATAAGGAAGAATTTACGAATATGTGTACAGGTTTTTAACCAAATGTGCTGTTACTTAGGTGAGATTTTATAACCCTTTAGAACACCTGCATTTTCTAAAATTAAAGCATTACAGACAATGAGGACCGCAGAAAATCAATCCCCAATGTCATTTTTTCTTTGAAGACAAGAGGCAAAACACACTGCAGTGTATCTGTAGGAGAAAAAACAGGTCCCAGACCCCCAGACAGCACTGACCTGGGCACAGTGTCTTGGTCTGAAACCTTCCTGGCTTTGTTTCATACCAAAAAAAGTCATCACTACAGACAAAGAGAAGGAAGCTGGATATTTTCATGCATGCAGAAATGAAGCCCTGCTTGCACTGCTTAATGAAATTATACAGACTCAAATACGTATCACTGCTTCTGTTTCTAATTCTGTTGTTACTCGCACTCCAGCTTGCCCTTTCTTTGTGCCATGTCAGGGAAAAATATGGACAACTGCGGTGGTTCCCCTCTTCTTGCCTGGGGGAAGGAGATTGGACCCCTCCCTTCTTCCCAGGACATTCACATGAGCTCACACTGCAGTATTTTTGCAGCTCCTACCTGGTCCAAAACTGCTGTAGTGGTAGAAGGCTGGTACGGCTCTTTTTAAGGGCACTATTAATAACATCCTTCAGACACTAGAGAAAATTTCTAGAAGCTATTCCTTCTATGCCCATGGAACACTCAGTCTCCTTCTTAAACTGTTTCAGTCATAAAATATGGGCATACAAGAGGGTACTGTTATTCTGTTTTTTTTCTGTTTAACTGCTGTAGTTCGTCTTGGTCTGCAATGTGCTCTTCTCCTGGAGTGCCTGGCATTGCAATTGTACCAGCTCCTGCTTTCTCTACTCCTCTCCTCCCATCTAAATTGCATCCTAGTAAACACCTTCCTCTGCTTTGTATACCACATATGTGATTAAAAAAGCTCAAAATTTCCCTTCTTGGCCCCACACAACATTTCCAGTGTCCTTCCATCCTACTTTATGGGACTCCTTCAGTTCACGCACCCAGTGATGAGATGATTAAGGCAATCAGGAGCAGAGACTAAAGGCTGTGCTTTATGTTAATAACTGGGTGATGGCCCAGTCCTAATAATCTCAAAACTGGAGCAAGACAAGCCCTGCTTGTGTAAACACTGATGCTGCTACAAGCTGAACCTGCCCTTGTGAAATGGCCTCCTTGATTCCTACAGACAAACACCTACTCTGTGAATTTTCCCTTTAGTAATCTTAATTTTGGATTACTAGGATAAAGGTGAAACTTTTCCAATCATGGCACTGGAACAGGAATGCCAAAGCATCATAAGGGCCCACCTTTCTCTCCTGAATAAAACTATCTGGAGATATTACACTATTATTGCAAAAACTGTGGGTAACACAAGAGCAGTATAATTGTTTGATATTAATCAACACTGAAATTGTTAGAGAAATAAAAAGCTGTCATCTTGCTTAAAGCCTGCAGCAAAATTCACTTATGTGATAGTGAACATTACAGAGATCCATTTATTTTATGAATTTCAGTTCTCAGCATGACACACCTTCTATCCAGGCATGTGAATGTATTTGCAGTGTACCTCAGGAGATGAAATATGTCAATCAACAAATTCCACTGTTTATTTATGGTTAATATTTTACAGCAATAAACACTAAATACATTCCTCTTTGGTCAAATAACAATCTGAGGGCAACACCTTCCCTTTCAAGGTTCCCAGTAAAATGATAACCTTTGAAACACGTCAGCTGCCTGATGTAAAAACTGATAACTGTCTCCATCAAGGAACTCAATATCCGATCTCTATGACTACAACTTCTCATTATGGAGATAGGGATACCACCTAAACCACTTCCAGAAAGACAAGCAAACTGGGGGTTAGCTCAGCATATCAAGGCACTGATGTGAGGAAGTCTTCCCAGCTGGACAAATCCCAAATCCCAAACCACAGAGCATTGTTCTGGTTGGTATCCACAGGCTGCATGGCTACTATTCCTGCAGTGCACTTCAGCTATGAACTTGGAGAGAGGCACACAGAAAACTCTTTCCCCAAGAAAAGGAGAATAAATAGCTAATCCCAACTGGGAAAAGGACAGACACTCGGGAAAAAGAGGTTTGTATTATGCTGAGGGAGAAAAGGTATACGGAGGGGTATGGAATAAAGGATTTTGCTTCCTAAAGAGAGATCAGCTGGTCTAGTGAAAGGTGTCCCTGCACGGCAGAGAGTTGGAACAAGAACAGCTTGAAGGTCCCTTGACTCAGAGCTGACTTGGAAAAGGTGCAGCTAGAATTGCTGACGATTGAGTGATGTGATGAAAACCTTCCCTGGGGATTTCTGGGGTTAGTGGGAAGTGAGGAAACGGGTTGCTGGACCCCAAGGCAGCAAATCCTGCCTGTCAGAAAGAAATGGAAGAATAGGGCAAGGGCAAGAAAGAATTATAATCTTCCAAGCTACAAAAGGAAGGGCCGAAGGGCCAAATTCTGGAAGGATGACAAAATGATTTACTGCTTCCATGCCCTACGGAAGCTCAAGGTCTCTGTGCTGCTAAGAATGGTTACTGTCCTCTCACTCACTGTACTGTGCACATGAAAAATTTGACAGGGAAGAATCTAATTACCATTCCCTAAAGGCTCAGAGACTCTCCATTGATAAAACTCCATCAAAATCATACAGACACAACATTAACAATTCTGAACTGCGGTTAACTTGATTTGTTCTGTATTCCTTTCCTGTTCAGGCTACAGTGTACAGAGTCCTGATGTCCTTTGAACTAACAGCCAAAACCTGCCCAGTGCCTTTGATCAGTTTGTATTTCTGCTCACAATGAAACAGAAACAAGCAAAATCAGTACTCAGGACTTGTGACAGACATCAGTCTTTTAAAGGATCAGGTTTACTGGGTTAAAATATTAGAATAAAACCAATATTTACCAAGAACATGCCTAAATGTATTTTTAGCACATATAAACTTTCATACACAATAATTTTCCTCTCCTCTGAACTTTCATGCCTTGATCTCTTGTGCATCCTTTCTTAGTGTAAATCCTCTAAATGGATTATATTTAAAGAACCATTTATCTGATGCTTGGAAGAGATGCTAAAGCAGTATTTTGGCAGTTGTTTCTAAAGTGATTAAAATCTTCTATTTATTCTACACAGATTAAAAAAAGGATGGTAATTTATTTTGCTGATTGATAAGAGATGGTAAGGACTAGAACTTTAAATTGGTGCAAAGACAGAAATCAAACCCCGACTGTCTTTTCTTCAATGGACAAAGCAAGAATCCTGTGCAGAGAAAATCCCTTCGCTGAGGAATGTGTATGATGACAACATGCAGGAGATGGATGAATCAAAAAGGATGGAGATGAAGAAGAGAGTCTTGTCTCTCAGTCCTTTGAACAAGTCTGTATCTTCTCTCCTTATCTTTTTGGATATGCTCAGTGATGTTACACATCCCTCTTCACATTCGTATCTACAATACAGATTTTCTCCAGAGGCTATTTGCTAGTTCTGTGTTTCACACACTCTTTATGACAATAATAGTTACATGTACATGTATTTTATGTTCAAGTACCTTTCTGGAAAACAAAACAAAATAAAATAAAAGTAAAACAAAAACCAACAAAAACCCCAGCAAAACACACACACACAGAGACAAAAAAAACAAAAACAAAAACAAACCAAAAAAGAAAAACAACCAAACAAAAAATCCCAAACCAACTAACAAAACCCAAAAAACAACAAAAACAAAACAGAAAAGAAACCCCAAACCCATCTCAGCTTTTCCACTATCTCGAAAATAGTAAAATAGCAAACCCTTATTTTCTCAGAGGAAACTGTTGGGTATCTCAGAGAAGGCATGCTGTGGGTTTAGGCCTTACCTCTCAAAAAGATGCATCACTCTCCTGATTTCACATATGTGGAGAGAATGTGATGTGGGAAGTAGTCAAGTGACAATGACAATTTTAAAAGAAATTATGAGCCCCACCTCCATGTCTTTAGAAACTTGGGTATCTCAGGAAGTGTAACTGGAAAGCTGAGCTGCACCTTGGGCATGAAGTCTGGCAGAGAAACCAGCTGGCAAGAGCGTATTTGAACAAGCAGCCACATGAATGAGCTCTCAAACACCTTCTGGGTATCTCTGACAGGGCAATGTGGAATTCTGTGGCTGTGTAAGAACTTCTACCCACAGCATGGGAACAGACTTCACAGCTTCAGGAAGATCAGCACTGCCCTTACCGGTCTTCGGGTTAAAAAAATCAGAACTCATGAGACACAAGCTCCTTGCTTGCTTTCTGCTGGGATAGGTCAAAGAAACCTTGCTCCAGGAAAAGGCCTAAGCAGGTGTTTTATTTAAAGCACATTTGTTGAAATGGGAACTCACTGCAAGTTTCATATGAGCTTTTGACACACTGCATATCTGGAAGCTGTACATCTGTTCCCCTCCCGCATTAAAAGAGGGAAAACAATTTTCATTTCTTTGACAGAAGGGGTAACTATGATTAATCCAGATATTTAAATAGTTGTCCTGAAGAAGGATATGAAGTTTTGATATGTATCTCACATCTTCTCAAGTCCTTCTTCAGGTTTCTCATAGGCCCCCTTTAAGCACTGGAAGGGCTTTTATCTTTCCTAACCTGCTCCCTGGGTGGCTGCAATCCCCCATGAGGACCAGGGACTGTAAACATGACTATGAAGTGTTGATAATGGCACTGCCTCTGTTTTAATATCTTTGCTGCCAGCCACTCACAATCACTGAGTGCAGTAATTCCTGTGACTTAAAAACACCCCGCCAGTGGTGTTCTGAGGCTGATGGAAGAACTTATCTCACTAAGGTTTGCTTAGGGAGTGACCTCTGGAACACAGAAACTTCCTCGTACTGAACGCCAGCAGTGGCACGAGAGTAGAAGCCAAGGGATGTACAAAAAGACTGGGGAAGCTACCAGCACTCAGGAGCTCAGAGATTCAGAATAGGATTATTTCTCTGTTTCCCTTCTCCAGCTTCCTAAGGCAGATATTACAGCACTACCAGTTAGCAGTAGCTAGTGATAAAGAAATGTAGTAGATAGTAGATAAAGAATGCACTATACCCTGGAGATTTTTTTTAAGGTATTAAACAGGGCAAGTTCCCGGATAAACCCTTAGGGGATTCTACTTGTAAGTGGCCTCCAGGCAAAGCATGAACCATTAAATTTTTGCAGTCTGACTGTCCAGCCAGGTTTCTTTTCCCCATCTTGACTGTAACATCCTTATCTGCATTTTGATGGAGACAATGCTGAAAACTTTGCTGATGTCAAGGTAAAGGACATCCACGGCTTTGCCCTCATCCACAAATTCAGTCATTTTATCATGGAGTGGTTTAGACTGGAAGGGACCTTAAAGATCAGGGGTGGGGCAACCACAGCTTCTCTGGGCAACCTGTCCCAGGGCCTCACCACCCTCACAGGGAAAAATTTATTCCTAATATCCAATCTAAACCCACTCTGTTTCAGTTTGAAGCCACTCCCCCTTGTCCTGTCACTCCAGGCCTTTGACAATAGTCTCTCTCCATCTTTCCCGTAGCTCCCTTCAAGTACTGGAAAGGCCACAATTAGGTCACCTTCTCTTTTCCAAATCCATGCCAACCTTCAAGTCACCTCCTTCTCCTTGTACCCAGAAATATGTCAAGACAATTCACTCCACAATTTTTTTTTCAGGGACAGAAGTGAAACTGCCTGGTCTGCAGCTGCCTGATTTTTCCCTCTTGCCCTTTCTGACAATGGGTGCAGCATTTGCCCTTTTTTTCCAGCCATGAGAGTCCTCTAGAATCAAGAAATCCTGGAGGCTTCTGAAATAAATGGAATACATAGTTCTTCATGCTCTCTTTGCCCCTGTGGCAAAGAAATTTGCTGCAAAACATACACACATACAGAGTTCTAGTGAAGCCAGCTTCCTGGAGATCAAAGCAAGGGCAGCAGCCTGGGAACTGCCCACATCCAACGGGGTGTCAACCATCAGGGAGAAAGTGTACCTCCAAGCATGGATACAGCACAGTAAGGAGCACACCAGCTTTTTTTACAGGTTATTTCCATCCTGCAAGCAACCTCCCTAAACAGAAATGCATGTTTTTCCCTGCTCCACCGCTGAAAATTTTGTCACACTTTGCATAGAAATGCCCTTTCCACCACTGAAATTATTTGTGGATGGATAGTTCAGGTGGTTAATTCCTTGGCTGTGGGCACACATGCAATGCCAGAAGTAGCACACTTGTATTCACCTGGTCTTCTGAAATATGAGCTTATCATCTGAAGAATGATAAACCCTTCTGTTACCCTCTGCACCCCGGTTATGTTCTCACAGCCTACTTTATACCTGAATACCTTGAAAAGTGAGGTACTTCCAAAAAGGTTTAAAGAAGTCAGACCAAGACCTCTTTTTACAGAAAGGATTATGAAACTTTTGAGTGAAGAGCCTCATTACACATACAGTGTGTGTGTCTTAACAGGTTATACATCTTTAATAAATAAAACATTAATATAAACTTGAGACCAGTACAGACCCCTCTGGACACCCTAGTTTTTCAAGATGCATTCACTAGCAAAAAGAGAACCCAGTTAATTTATTTCTTGCTTCATCCAAAGGGGAAATCTTCCATGTCACAGAAAAAACTGTCCCCTGACTAGAAATTTTTGCTTTAATTTAGAGCTCCACTTCTGCAATTATAAAAATAAAAAACTGAAATAGTTAAAAAAGTGAATTTTTACTTTGGAAGAGGTCATCCCAAAATATTTTGGGGCTTGGGGGTTTCTTCCCCTCTTTTTAGGGACCTGGGGTTGGAGCTCCACTAAAGCAATCGAGGTAATTCAACAAAAAAGTGCATTTTGCTTGTTCTTACCCAAGTTTTCTTTGACAAAAAAACATTTGGGGGGCAATTTTCTTCCCTTACTACTATGAAGATACTGACTGTTAACCATAAGCGTTTGAAAATGTAGATTAAATACTCATAGTATTATACACAACTGTAACCCAAATAATGGCCAGCTTGGAGCCAGATCTAGGCTCCTATTTTGCTCAGTTCAGCAGCAGATTGAAGGCTTGAAAACACATCTTAGTGTTTTGCAGATACCAAACCAAAATAAGAGACTTTTGTCCCTAAACTAGGCTATGAAACTCCATTTTCAGGAGGAGACTGCAACAAAAGGAGAACTGGCAGAGTAGACAAGAAAGATGAGAGGAAGACACACAATAACACAGATAAAAGTACACACACAGCTAGTATCAAAGGTTTATTTGGTTTTCAAACAAGCAACAAGTCAATGTTTGTTTTTGTTATAAATATTTGCTATTTCTACTGCAGCAGCATCCAGAAGTCCCATCCAGACATGCCACGCTCAGTCCCTGCTTTTAAATCTTGGTGCAGTCAGACATTGCTTATCCCAAAGCTTCACGTATGAGAAAGAGATCATTCTAAATTTTCTCTCTCATCTAAACCATGCCTCTAAATAATAAGCCATACCCTTGGCAAGACTCATTCTATTCAGTCTCCATCAACTGGAAACAGGAACTTCCCCTCCAAGACACTGCGAGAAAATGGATGACCACAGATTTCTGCTGAACTCTGCTATTTTACTGACCAAGCTTGTTTCTTGTTATCACAGGTACCACGTGCTGTGCATTGACTGCCTTCGTCTCAGTCCAGAGCCTTTATTCCTTCTTAATTCCCCTGGGTGCATCCTCTGTTCCTTTGCTATTCTCCAGTTCTATGTTTTTTTTAATTCTGTACTCTTTTAAACATTGCACTGTGGGAGTAGGGTAGTGCTGGCATCAGCTGCTTTCCCAGTTCTGGTTTTTCCTTATTGTACCTAACACTAAACAATCTTTCTTGTTTACGTTCATGCATTTGACCCCATCCATTTATATTTTGGCACGTCTGAACTCTTCCAACACTAGTGCCCATCACATGCCTCCTGATATCCTAGGAACTCATGGACAAACTGGTTACTTAATCCAGTGATTATCCCAAAGCTTAATATATGAGAAGGAGATCACTCTAAATTTACTCTCTCATCTAAACCACACCGGTAAATAATTAGCCACACATTTGAAAAAACGTGCCCAATTCAGGCTGTATCAAAACAAGGCAAGATTCTGTTAACTCTTCAGTGGCACCGACTTCAGCACAACCTCCTTGAATTTAGCACAAAACGGACCCAAACTGCAGCACAAGACTGGTGCACCAGTGAAGACACACTAACCTTCTTTGGCGAAAACGAGTGGAAGCTTAGAGTAACTGAAAAAATGTAGGGTCAAAAATCAGGTCTGATGATAATTTTCGATAGAATGCATAAGGCATGCCTTGGTTTTAAAATATTTAGTTAGACTAGCAACCCTTTCCCTATGCCAACTCCAGATCAAACACAAGTCAGGTCCAAACAGCAGGCTCTGCACAACCACCTCCACAGTCCAGAGTGTGGCAGTGAATCATCCCTGTTCCCAGAAATAACAGGGCTCCCCTCTGCAAAGTCAGTCCTCTGCTGTTCACAGTCACACCATCACTCACATCTCACTATGAATGGAAGAGCTGTTTTGCTTCAAGAAGCAAAATTAATTTATGACACTTATAATACTCTTGCTCCCAGTTCCCTTTAAAGAAAACAAAAGGCCTAACACAAGCTCCCAGAAAATCACCAAAACTCAATTTTCATACTTGGGTTCCTTGGCACAATTCAGACATTTTGATTTGTGTATGCAATGATGCGAGTCAGAACTTCACAGTTTTATAAAGCAATCTCCTTAATATATTTGGCAGTTCTTATGGGTCTGGTAAATGTAATAAAAACAGTAGGCTGGATTTTCCAGAGTAAACTGCAGCTGAAGGTGACCTTCAGCCACCTTTTAAGTTGTGTGATCCTTTGGCGGATGGATTTGAGGACCAACTGCGGGGCACCCAGAAGATCAAATGCTCTGGATTGTGAATATCAAGATGCCCCACTGTGTCACAAGTGGGAGCTCTCTCAGAGGCCCAAAGGCTCAGAGTATTCCCCTCCCATCTCCCCAGCATTTCAATGACTTTGTTTACCAATGACCTATCCAGGGATCAGGTTTTGACTGGGAAGTGAAAACAAAAATTTAAAGATTCTCTCCCACGATATTTAGGATTTCTTCTTAAATTACTGTTGTTTTATTCACAACCAACTTTATTTCTTTGCAAGGTCTTCTGACATAAAATTGGTCTTAGCCTCCATCACTCAGTCGCAGACTGCTGCCAGAGAAGAAAAAACACCGGTAAGGAAGGCCAGAGTTAAATTTAGGAAAACAACAGTTTCCTTTAAGAAAAAAAAATGGAAGAAACAGCTGGGGATAGAACGGAATAAAACCAGACACAAAGGATAAAACATAAGTTAACTTTATATTGTGCTGAATGACCAAATAGTCAATTCTGCTCTGACTGATAGCTCCATTGCCAAGCCATTTCAGAAAGAGATGAGCCTTTGTTCTTAACTATGATTTGCAGGCCCTCAGAGGTTGCCTGAGGTTAGCTATCCTTATTCAGCCCCAATTCCAAGCAAAGAACCCATGCCTGCAGACGAGCGTCTGCACACAAGCAGCCCCGTCGGTGTCCACGGTGGTTCTGGAGTGCAACAGCCCAAAAAGGAATTGTGCCAACTCGCACACGTCAAGAGCCAAGTCCTGGGCTCCAGCAGAATGACAAACACTGTTTAAAAACATGTTTGCTGAAGGCCTTGTTGGTGAACGGGTCACTTAGCAAAACTGTGAACACAAAGCATGCTGTGCAGCTGCCTAAAAGCTCAGCTCTCCCGTGTGCCTGAGCAAAACCAGGATCCAGGAGAAACCGGCGGCTTACAAAGGATGACCAACAGGACTTCTCTAATGATGTTGCTCCGTGGCCTTGCTGCCAGCAAAAGCTGCTGGGAAATGGCTCTGATTTCTGTTACTGATGTAAACTCTCAAGCCTGCGTAGGAGAGCTTTTCTCTTCAATGCTCTTTGTGCTTTTCCCATCCTCTTTGAAAATGCCACGCTGAACTCTCCACCATCCCTCTTCCCTGCGACATGTTTCCTCCATCCCTTTCATGTACACTCTCTCACTTCCTTGACCTTTTCCTCTTAGCATACACAGATGGCTGTGGTGGTGATGCTGAAAGCTTTCTCCTGGCAAGGACAACTCACATCCAAAAAGGCAGGACTTCCTAGATGGAGAGATCTGGCATAAAAGTAAATTTTGCAGATTAGAGAATCTAAAGCTTCCCTTTAGTCACTTGAAAGAAAATCTAACATTAGGATACTATTTCCATTTCCAACTTGACACGCAAGGTCCAGTTCAGATGCCATCACATGGGAAAAGACTTGGATGAGAGTCAGCAGTACCAATAAAACAATTACTTCTTGGGTCTGGTAGCTTTCAAACCCAGAAACTGTCTAGTTTGCTTATGCTCCAAGGCTTTTAGGCTGGAATCAGACACTATTGGTTTCCCAGATATAGAAGTGTGATTAACTATATTTTCATCTCCATACCAAACACTTTTTCATATGTTTAAACTGCTCTCATTTGAAGTTGAAATACTGGCAGTGAAATCACATTCATACACACACTTTTTTTCTCTAAGAAACACAATTATCCAGAACAAAAAAGAAAATCCACCAGAATGCCATATAATTGAAAGGACAACATGTAAACTACTTATCTGGGCCCATCACCTCTTTGAAATGTACCCTTCACAAGATACTCAACCAAAGCTAAATGAACAGACCAGGAGAAATTTTACTGATTCCAGAAATTGGGCCTTGGCTGCAAACCAGAAAGTATGTAGGCATAAATGCAAATTCAAGCAATGTTATGAAGATCCTTTCAAGCTGTGACTCAACTGCAATCTTAGTTTGCTAACTCCCTTATGAGATTCTCTCTTTCTTCTGTATGACACCCTTGCACATTAAAGAAAAAATATTGTGAAGTTACAGGCTGTAAGTGTCCCAAAATATCACTGTTCATGGAGAACTAAAGATGCATTTTATTTTACAGACAATAGCAAATGCAGCCTAACTGCAATCTCTAAGCTGTTATGGGCAAGAGAAAACCTTATTTCTGAGGGTTTTTGAAATTGCATCATTCTCAAGGTACTGTCTTGAGACAGCATATCCTCAAGGTGCTTGCCAGAGACAAGATCAGCTCATTTGCTTCAAGGGCTGAACTTTTTGTCATTTATCAGCTGGCACAATCTTCACTGCAACCATCACCACTAACACACAAACCACTGAATAAAAGGGACAGGGCTAGCTTGGAAGAAAGTGCCTTTATCCATGTGTGCATTTGCGTGTATACAAATGTGCATGTATTAATTGGGCTGAAGAATGCAGTTTTGTGTTAGCTGCGTAAGAAGCTTGTCCACAATGTTCCTTGGATAAAATGAGGTCTCTGATCATCAGAGTTCTCAGTGAGCAGCAAACTACTAGCCACAGTATCTTTATAAATCTAGCAGAATAACAGAATACTTATTTTTAAACATGTGCATGTCTCAGATTTCTCATGTGAAACTAAGAAAATTCTCCTTTGTTTTCAGCTTTAACTTTATTGCATGAGCAACACATGCATTAGCATACAATTGACTGTAGGGATTTTTCTGGGATGCTTGTATTTGAGGCTCCCCTGGAGGTGTTGCTGTTGAGATCATGATCTACTTGACATCATGAAGTCATTTTAAAGGAAAACAACCCAACCAACCAACCAACCAACAACACCTTCTGAAAGCTGATGATTTATTCTGATTCCCATCCAGGCCACAGAAAAGTTGCATGAAACCAAGAAGCAAAGATAAAAGTGAAGGACAGCTTTTACAGCTTGTTCTGCAGGTGGTGAGTATGTGTAGAATGACATGAAGACAGAAACCATTAACCCCCCTTGCTGTTGCAGCTGAGCAAGGAGGCACAGAGAAAGCTGAGCTCCACAAAAAGATCTTGCTGTACCCTTCACACAAGGCAAATTCTCTGTGCACACACCTTGCAAAGATCAAGACTGTGCTGAGGAGGCAGCTGCTGCCAGGCAGGTGGCCCCTGGTGGATGTTGGACCACCCTGCTTTATGCTGGGTTTCTCTTCTCAGTGGAAGATGAGGAAACTGATGTGTCAGGTTTTGGCACCAAAACATTTTTATTCACGAAATGAAAGATGAACATACTTGCAAGGAACTGAGAGGCATTTTTGCTTTCAAGGACTTAGTAATTTCAGAGTAATTCACCTCGTTTCTACAGTTTCACATGGCACTGTGTTCCTTTTTTCCAATTAGAATCTTATGTAATTTAAACATTCTTAATTTCATTGTGTTCTATTGTCTACCTTTGTACAACTGGAGAAAATTGAAAACTGCAGTTTACTACTATGAATACCTGCAGGAGCTGAGGGACTGAAGACAGTTTCCAAAGATGGAGCATTACAACATGACCTCTCTTTGACAGTGATAAAAGTGAGGTTTGACTTCTGTACCATGTGGCAGAGCATGTGACCTGTAGACAAATGGCATCCCCAAGGCCTGTCTGGCTTTTAGCAGCATTGCTGCTTGTAATAAAAGACAACATATCACACCACTAGGTCATGATCCTTCCTACAGCTTCTAGTACTGGAAGTTATGCTTTTAAGACCAGCAGGAACCATGCTGATAACATCACAGGACTGCATCTCTAAGTGATCACAGACTGATGATTCAGGGAGAGATTCATGCAGGAGTACAAGGGGAAGCCATGTAATGAGAGGCCCAGCTTCTCCCAGTTGGAAATGCCCTTTGGAACAGTCTAGAGCATAAGTCTCGGGAGAAGTGGCTTAGGAAGCTGCAGTTGTTTAGCCTGGAGGTTCAGGGGGTGGTACCTCTTTGCTCTCTACAACTACCTGAAAGGAGGTTTTAACAAAGTAGGGCGTCAGTGTCTTCTCGCCAGTAACAATGACATGGAAAGGAAACGGTCTCAAGCTGTGTCAGGGGAGGTTAAGATTGGCTATCAGGAAAAATTTCTCCACCAAAATGGTTATCAAGCAACACCACCATGCCCCACCAACCTAAAAACCTCATTGCACTGATCCAGGTACATGCACCCCTGCAGAGGTCACAGCAGATTTCGGGGATGCTGTTCCAGATGGAGTGACATAGCACTGGTTTGTCATGGAGAACTTTTATTGCCTATGGTGATGAGTGAGGGAGCAGAGAAAGAGATAGTCATAGAAAGTGGGAAAAGATAAATCTGGAATGATGTGGTGAAATTTATAGAACTAACAGAGGGCTCTGCTGGATGTTTGCTGATAAACACAGCACACTTTACAAGAAAACACTGAAGAGGCAGAGGTGTCTGACAGCACTGGGCATCTGCTTTTTGCAGTGGTCAGGCCCATCCCAGTGTGCAGTTCCAGACAAAGCTTTGCAGGGAAGAGCAGCATCCACTGTAGCTACAAGGGTTAACTGGGGTTGGAAAAAGCAGCAGCATTTTACAGTATTTCTGGTCACAGCCAGCTCCCCATTTTCAGCAGCCACACAGCCTCCCCATTTTCTCTCTCAATTATCAGAGACAGTAATAAAAGCCTTTTCCACTCCCCGCTTTGACTGATCTTTCTAATGAGGAGCACTGAACAAATATATCTGAGAAACAGCAAGCAGCCTTGGTTCACTGCACACAGGGCCTGGAAAAAGCTCTGCCCTCCCCGGGACAAGGGGAAAGCTACAATCAGTGACTCAGCACAGCCCAGGACCTGCTCTCCAGGGAATCCAAGACAACCCCTGCAAGCATTCCTGCCTATTTCTGTGCACAGAGGGATCAGACAGCAAAAACTGCTCCTTCAAACAATTCCCTACCTCTGATAAACACACACCCCCCACCAACTAACGATTATACAGCACTGCCCAGCGTTGCCTCATGATCCACATCTCTGGACACACCCAGGCTGCAGCCAATACTGAAATTTGGGGATTTTTGTGTAACAGTTGCACTCTGTGCAACACAGACATGGCATTTCATTAAGCACAGGGTAATGGCTTGATTCCCTTAGGGACTTGCTGCTGGGAAATAGAACATCTCCTTTCATAAATAGGCAAGGTCACCATGCTTATTTTGGATTTGACGCTGAGATAATTGAGTATCTGTTCATTATACATTTTATGTTAATGCACTAATGCATCTAAATGTAAAACTAATTTTACAAGACCGAAGGAAAGCAGCATCATTTTACATTTCAGTTACAGAACACAGTCAGAGAATTCCGATTTATGCCCAAATTACTTTTTTGTATTTTATTTTTCATGTTGGATTCAGAAGTTAAAAAATTCCAAGTAATCAACTGCTGAAAAGGACAAACTAAGCTACAATTGCTATTCTATTTAACATGACTCATCTTCCAGCATATTCACATGTATAGACCGTGAAGAAGACAGGTCACAAACGTGACACCTCAAAGTTTAAACCCCTGTAGATATAATGATAAAAGCCACACAGGTGTCACAGAGATATATGAAGAGGGATCAAAATGCTAGGCAAGTTCTTTCAAAACATTTGTAAGTACTACCAAAAATCAGGAGTCCCCAGAGGACCTTACCTGAAGAACCTAAACATTATGCACTGCAACTAATTCTGACCAATCTACTTCTCCACTTTCATCTTACTTCATCTCAAACACTTATTTTTTCTCTTTGTTTAGAATATTTAGAAGTTGGCAACCTGTTTTTCTCTATTCCTCTGGTTCCTGGAATACTTCCTTTTGGGATGTGAAAACAAGACAATCCAGAGGACAATACAGAGTCCAAGCTAAATGTAAAAGAATGAAGTGTTACTTGCAAAGTGAATATGTCATGGGTGAGTAGAGAAGATTCCATAGGGTAGGACATGAAAGTAGAAATAAATTATTTTTTCCTAAACCCAGATACAAATATTGCTTTGCATCAAATCCAGTAGTTTGTGGGGGAAATGAATAATTTTGCAGTAGAGATTAGAAATTACACAGGTACAGATAAATAGTATACATAAATAAGAGAAGGAATTTTATTCTGAATTTTCCTGCACTTACTCCAATACATGTCATCAGAGATTATGATCAGAAATTTCAAATATGAATGTTGCCTGAATATGTGGAACAAACTTTTCCTGCATTTTCATTTGTTATATACCTCAGGGATTTCCCAAACTGGAGGATGCAAGCCACAGCTGTAAATTAAAGGGCAATCTCTAGTTTGTGATCAACAGGAGAAGATCTGCAAAAATGTTAAGAATAAACTGTCCTGCCCACTTCATCTATCATTAAGTTAGTGGAATTAACAGCTTCATGTCTAGGAAAAAAAAATCCCCCCAGCTGTCAACATTTTTACACGGAAAACACCTTTGTAGAGTAGGGTTTGTGCCTTAGGCAAGTATGTTTGAGTAATTTTAAAAAGATTGTCATCAATAAGACACCTTCTTCCTCAAGAGGACCTGGATGACTTGTGAGGGCTTTTTCTTTCCAAGGCTGCAGCAGCCGAACTTAGGGAGCTGCCTCCTCCTTTTGTTCAGCTGAAACAGGTTGAAGCAGGCTGCCAAAGGTTCAAGCAAAGGTTATCAGGTCCTGTTTGCTATTGGCTATGCTAGGAGGAAAAATGGGTACACCTAAAACAGCTGCAACAATAAAACACCTACCAGGGAACCTCACCTAGAGCTAACAACAGCACCAAGCTGTGCTGGCCAACTGCAGAGATAAGCCAGTAGTATTCATAGATAAAATGCAAACAAAGCTTACAGAAGTCTTGGAAAATACCCAGGTTTGTAATTTCCTCAGTGTTGTAATACACGGAAGGTGAAAACACACAAAACACACCACATTTGGGATTTTGTTGGCTGGTGATGGAAAGCATTACCCACAGTCTTCAGTGATAAAAGCTGTAGGTGTACTTGGCAGTGTAGGGTTAAGTTGGACTCAAAGACCTTAAGGGTCTCTTCCAACCTAAATCATTCTATAGCAGACTTGCAGAAAGCAACCAATGAGATTGTTTCCTTTTATATCATTCACAAATTCTCTTGAATAGGAAAACAATCTGCCCTCTGTTAAAAACACACCAAAACCAATAAAACTGTGTCCTTGGACATACATAATATTTTTCTATCCTGATGCCTCAAAACATTAAAAGGAAAAATGCATGTTTTCTCCCAAATCTACTTGTCTTAAAGGCACCTATAGACTTACTTTACCTCTAACTTCTGTAGAAGGAGGAGAAGCATTCTTCCAGTCAAGTCTTGTTCAAACTTTTAGACCAATAGTCTATAAAGATATGTTGACATTTCTCAGATTAATTCCAAGTAATTCCTTGCCTGCTAGGGCCAGATCTGTCCCTTCCTCTCATTTCACATCAGCTACGTACAAATTCACACTAGCATTAAGCATGAGCTTGAACTCTGGCATTTTTCATAGCTGAAGGAGTCTGAGCAAGTTCACAGACTCTCCCCACTGACTTAAAATCCAGATGATCTTAAGAGCCTTGAGGGCCTCAGGCCAAGTCCACTCTGGATAACTGGTATAGCAGTGTCTCTTTACAAATTTTTACATTAAATACAGCAAAGGGCTTTGACATCCTTCTTGCCACTAGAGATCTGGATTTGCTCACTGGGGTGGCAAGCCAAAAGCTCCACAGGATCAAGGCACATAGGTGAAGGTCACCCAGGTCTGGTCTTCAGCTCAAAGGTTTGTCCCAGCCTTTGTGTAATACTGCAAGAATTCTTGGAAAACACCCTTCTCAAATGCAGCAGCATTTTATCACTTATTAAGTGAGGCTGAATTGGAGCTGCCATCAGAAGATGACAGATGCCCTCCTGTTCTGCAGCAGTGCACTGCCACAAGGCTTTCTCTTCTGAAATTCACTTAATGCCCCAAAAAGGGTGAGGAGCAGGGACTGATGGATTCACACTCAGTTTTATTTTTGAATGCTAATGTTCACATATTAAGTTTTGAAAGAGGGGGAGGAAAAGAGTTTATGAAAGCAAAATGCTGCTCTCCTTGCAAAAATTAAATTTGCTAAGGTAATGTGCTTCTGCAAAAATAATTCTCAACAAACAGCAGTGCAAAAAGGAAGTAAAAAGATTACCTAGTGTACAAGGCTGTGGCACCTATCAAAATCAGACAGATACAGGCTTGCTCGTGCACAATTTTTTGGTTGTTTTAGACACAGCAAAAATATACAGTGGTTACAGCAGAAATGAATATTTTGTTTTGCATGAATTGAGTAAAACAGAAGCTCTTTGCTTCACCCAGCTCAATGGCTTTCAGATTAAATTCCAGAATAAACCATATAAACTTACCTTACACTTCAACATGTTGGCCACTCTCTCTTGCATTGACTGTCCAGCCTTTGGCCTGACAAGGATATAAACTGCTTTCACGTCAGGGCTGGAGCGCAGAAGTTTTTCCACCAGTACTTTGCCCATGAAACCTGTAGCTCCTGTGATAAGTACGGTCTTTCCATTGTAATATGCTGAGACTGAAGACATGGTGCTTTCTTGTTCTGTCCCTTCCTGCAGCAGGTACCTGAGAAAATGCAGAAATAAAGCTTTAAAGGCTTTTGGGGTAACCTTTTAAGTCACCTAGGGCAGCTCACATTAGTGCAGTCAATGGCAATTTTAAAGATGATTTTTTTAAAAAAGTCTTTATTGTGAAAATAAACCCGAAATCTGAGAAGCTTAAAAAAATCAAGCTCGGCCTTATCCTCCCTATGACACCACAGCTGCATGCAGCACTCCAACACAGCTCATGCTGTCCAAGGCTCCCAGCAGTAGATGTTCACTGCAGTGCTGAGCAGTATTTATCTGCTACTGTGAAGTGGCAGCCATGAAGATATGCAGCTATCCCTACAACACAAAGTAGAAAGAGATTTCCTTACAAACACTGCTGTGTTTTCCACTTCAATTCCACTGTGCCTACGGCATTCCTTGTCAGCCGTCACTCATCAACGTGCTCAGTCTTTTCCTGTTGCCTTGGCTTGAAACAACACCATGAAGAAAGCTCTTCATGGAAAACACAGTGCAGTGACACTGCCCTGCATGACTGCAACACCTCGTGTAGGTCACCACCCTTTATTAGCTCTTACAGCCAGAATTCATCCCTGTTAACTCTAAGGAGCGTGGATATGATAGGCTCTCTCTGGAGAGTTTAGGTTGCCTGAACTCCCCTTTGGAGAGGCACTGACATGACCAGGCTCCCCCATGACGTGCCCCAGTTAAGTATTTTAATTAGATGCAATGGTTTCAGGCCTGTATGTCCCCAGCCATCCCCACTCAAACTCTTAAGTTGATTAAATGACAAACAAGGCTGGACTGAATCCTCTTACAAAAGCCCCTCTCCCTATTAGCCCAACAGAAGCAAAACAACTATCTTGGAAGTGCTGCAGATCACAGCAAGCACAAAACACATTGCAAGGGAAAGGCTCATTAAAAAAACAATAAATGTTTTGAAAAAAGCCTACTGAATTTGAAACAAAAAGAAACAAGAATAGTCAAACGTTGTCAATCATGTATTCAAGAACCAAAACCAGATGATCTTCAGGTACCCCAGGAAAACTTCTCTTCCTCCAGTAGAAGCTTCAGAGACACATAAACTAGGGAGTCAAGCCCAACAAAATATTGTCCTTCTTTCCCAGTGCTGCCTGGGACCACAGTACTAAGCATCAAACAAATGAAAATCCCCATGTTTCTTTATCCACAACAAATCATCAGGTTCAGAATCCAGTTTAGAAAGTGGGTCAAGCAGAATAACTTCTGAGGGACACTATTTTACAAACTAATAGCTGTGGGTATTCTGGCTCAGTGAATTTGGTTATTAGCCTATTTTCAGATATGGTCTAGATTATAATTTAAATGAATGCAGAAGGCTCATCTAGGCCTATTAAAAACCTGTTCTTATTAAAGACTGGCCACTTGGGAAGTTAAACAAACAGGTTAAACTACTGGATAATTAACTTATTTAAAAATGTCACATCTCGTTCCGGTTCAGAAAAACCGACTCATATTGGAAGACAGGAACTTGCAGAATTGGAAACGTGTGAAAGATGTGTTGGGCCAGAAGAAGACAAAAGACTTCAGAAATTTGGCATGACATGACCTACAATGGAGAAAAACAAGGGAGAGAAGTCCTTAGTCACAAGAGGCCATACAAATCCTACTGAACAACAGGAAACTAAAAGGTAAAATATAAGGACCACTTCCAATCACTGCATTCTTGCTTGGAATTAATATTCAGAAGATCATATCTGCCCAAACAATGGTACATTTATAAAGTACTTTGCACCACAAACTTGGAGACCACCACAGGAATTACTCTTCTTCCCACACTTCAGGAATAAAGAGCATTTCCAACCTGCATCACTCAACATTTCTTGCCTTATAGCTGTAGACTACTGCACAAATAATTGTTAAAAGCTTCCACATGTGGACACCAATTTATTACGTTGTTTCATTTGGGTTCCCTATTTTAGTTACCCAAAAGGGGCTTAATTTGTGTTGGCCAGATGTTGAATGCCTGCTAGAACAGTAAAATAAATAAGTCACAGTACTTTGAAGTGTCCCTATAATTAACCATGCAGCCACATTTCATTAAGTATTTCTGACAAGGACTACATGCACATAATTGACAGTTCTTCTCCATCTAGTCTGAGACCATTTTGAATGTTTGATTCCAAAAAACCCAACAAATGTGCATCTCCCAAGCCATTCTGGTATGATGAAAATGGAAGTACCCAAACACAGCCACTGAAAAAACAAACTTCTGAGGCTATCTGCTGTTACTCTTGATTACTGGCTTAAACATACAGGGTTAAAAGGGAAGAAAAATCACATCCTTTCTATTTTCCATAATAAAGCAGCCCAAATTAGGCAGCAGAGAGTTAGCAGGGCCAATTTCAGAGCTGGATTCAGTTGCTCAGGGCCTTATCCACAATAAAAAGCCATTAAGAATGAGATGGCGTTTGCCTATTATGGGATCAGATTTGTCTCCTTGCAGTGCATTTATTTTTACTTTTCCTAAATGAGCTTCAGAAGAAAATACAAAAATCTTGTACCCATCTGATGTGGTGCTAATTATCAGGAAAGACAGCCTGTGAATTTGCTTAATGTGCAAACAAATTCACGTTTTGAGATCATGACACAAAAGCTAGAATGCTGCAATTTGGTATGTTCAGACAGATCCCTGAATCTCCACTGTTTAGTCTTGAATTTTGCATTTTGTGATTTATTTTTCTTTAACTGATTTTGCTTGGCCTTTGTAAAAGAAGTACTGAAGAAGTTATGGAGATTTTAAGGAACCAGAGGATTTCTGAGGTCAGAGTGTGATCCAAGTAATGCCTGCTGATCTGACCCTTTGGAGGTCTACTTCAAAACAGAGAATTATGCAGACCTTTTTGGCTTTTTACACTCAAGTGAACAAAAATTGTTTCCTGCAGAAGGTTCTCCCTTGCCTTTCACTTTAAGGAATAACTAGTCAATGCTGAGCACTATTTCCCAGTCAATTAAACTACAAGGGATTAAGTGTCTGGTAAAACTATTTGAGCTATGGTCAGAAATTGCAGGGAGTTGACCTTTAGTGAGGTAAAGAAGGATAAAGGCTGAGGTTCCTGGCTCTTCCAAAACTAACTGGAAGTGAGAAAGCCACTGAATTGTGAAGAAAAGCCCATGCAAGGGCTTCTTGAAGCCCATTTCAAGTGAGTAATTACAGGCAACTCTGATGTTTCAGGCACTGATCAGAGTAGGAGAGTGATCACTGGTGCCACCTGAATTACTGAACGCAGCATCTTTGCAGCAGCACAAATCTCTGATGCTGACTCATCTCCAGTCAGAGAGTGAAAAAACCACCTTTTGGCCAGTGAACCGGGAATCCCAGTGAGCATCTCTGCAGGCACAAGTGTCCAGGCTGCTCTGAGGGTAAAGCTGTGGTACTGCTGCCTCGGACAGTCTCCTCTGGACCAGACAGAAGGGACGAGCTATGGTGCTGTGTTACAAACAGAGCCATCATCTTGTGCCAAAGGATAAGGAAAGGGAAAGGTGGGAATCCTACCAACCCAATACCTTCCTCCTGCCAAAGAAAACTCTCACTTTCTCAGCAGGATAGCACAGGAGAACTTTCCCTCACCGAGAGCAGGTGCAACTGAACTGATATTTAACAGAACAACTACTACACTTGTCCTCATCTTTCACATGTTTCAGTGATGCCAATTCTGCATCCAGATTGCAATGGTGTAATGCAGAGAGTTTGACTGCTGTCAGAGCCATGGTGGTGGGAAGGGAAATGTGGATCTGAACCTCATGGACTGCTGCCACTGCCACTGCCCACAGCAGCCCCACAGCTGCAGGGGGGTCACAAGTGAGGGCAAAAGGGAGGATGAGCAATGAAGGACAGGTGGAAGAGGAGGATATTTCAGTATAGGATCAGGTTTGGATCACTGCCTCACTCAACTAGGACAATGGCCATGTCGAGATTTTTGTCTTTTCAACTCAACAGCATAACATGGATAAAAAAAGGAAATTGGTTTTGTGGAAGAACAAAGGACTGTATGTCTACAAACGTACATCTAGGTTCAAAAATGGCCTCTCTGGCATCTCTTTCTACTTAGACTGGTTTTGATGAGCTTTCTCTTACACAACTTTATGCAGGGATGTATTTTCTGTGAACAAGGGGGTCAGCCCTTTCAGATGAGTCTTTCAGACATGATATTAAATGTAATGAACCAGCTCCAACCAAAATTACAATTAATGACCAATAATGGTTTTTGAAACAAAGCTACAGACAGCAAGAATCCTTTAACACCATACAATTTTTGTCCACTTTCGGAAAATAATTTTTTAATCTTGGGTGAAAATATCCAATCATACACAAGATAGTTTTCTTTAATCAGGATTTTGGAAGAGTCATATGCAGAGAAAGAAAAAAATCCTCTGTTGCTTCAGGGAACTTGTACAGCTGAGGTAAGAGAAAGCAATATAAAGTGGTCACAGATTATTTCTCTCTCATCAATTTTACTTCTTCAGTCTATTAATTATATTATGAGTTTAAAATGGACTGAACACTGGGGATGCCTGAACAATGTATCTTCATATAATTATCTTCTTTTTTACATTTTGTCCCAGGATGTATTACAGAGACAAACTAGGCAAGTAATTATAATACATAAGAGCAATTGGATCATATTTTTTGCCTGAAAGCATTTGTTGTTAGTTTAATCACCAGAAGATAAATAAATCCCCAAATAGGACTGTAGCAGGAACAACCTGATCCTCTCACTCTGGGGTCCAGTAGAGGTGGATACTTGAACAACGAGCAGTTTTCATCCAACATTAATGCATATACAGCAATTGTATGGCTTGAAGCAAATCAGAGCAATCCAAAGAGAGCATACATGTGGATAAAGAGGCAGGAGTAGCCTTACCACCGCCTCCTACAAAGCAAAGTCCTGTCTGAAACAGAGCACCTCTCCAAACTGCTGATTCCTGGAGCAACGAAAAGCTCCATTCCTCATGAAAAGAATAAAAATTAAAAAACAAAGCAAAACGCAGTAAGTATCTGTGTGTTTCGTTTATGTGCCAGCACTAGAAACAAGTGCTCTGAGAGCATCCATCAGTTCCCAGTGAAATCTCAGGTGTATGCAGGTACGTCAGCTGTGCAAGCTCTGTCATTTGAGATGCTTTATATGGATGTCAAGGTTTTGCTGAGCACCAGGATCTGCTTGAGAGATTTCACAGATTATTTTTAGCCCCAGGACATCTGGAAGTAATAGAGCATGCTGTGGCCTTAGAGTCCCAGAGCAGTCTCACACCATGCCTGCTAGAAATAGCTGAAATAGTGACTTGTTTTTCATCATAGTGACTTAACTCCTGGCTCCTCAGTCACACCAAGATGAGGCTTATGTCACTCAGCTCCTTTGATTTCATTTACAGGGCCAAACTCATGACCAGGGAAGTTCCACTGCAAGGACCAATGTTTCAGCTGGGATTAACATGAATTAGCTTAGATTTGAGCCCTTGGATTTAAAACGTTTCTGACTGAAAATGCAGAAAATAACAGTGACTCAGAACAGGAAATGGCTGTAGTTCAACACTGCACACCATTTGTGACACAGCCTTGCTAACACGAACAAGCAGAAAGCACCAGCAAGGATGCACTGAAGTTACATAATGTATTTCCAAAGGTCTTTAAGCACAGAAAGATTCATGTAGCGTATAAAGTAGGGGAGATTTTACTGATGTCAAAAAATGAAACAAAAAGGATGTTAAAATGGCTGTTCTATGGAAAAATGAAAAGTTCTTTCTGGTTTGTTGAACTTCCACAGTTATTTAACATCACCTAACAGCAACAACAAAGATAAACCTCCCCTCATTTAGCTACAGAATTAAAAGGAAGGTCATAATCCACCCTTTGTACAGGCACTATAGATGCTAATGCAGCATAAAGAAATAGAATCCTGCAATTCAAAGATGGGCACATTTACAGCCCGAATGAACTCCTGACGATAATCCTCTTTGCAAAAGAGATTTTGCTGCAAGCAATTTACACCAAATATAAATGTTGTTGTTTGAAGCCTGAAGGTTAAATCACTTTTCTCCAGCTAATACATTTCAAATCATTTTTTGTTTGCCAACAGTAGTAGTTTAAATCCACAACAGCATCCCCACGTAGCAACACGGAAGAAGAAACTCTCATTGCTCCCGGAAACCCTTCATGACTTGAAAAACCACACCAGTTTGGCAATCCATTTTAATTTATAGCAGTTAAATCTAAAGAGACAGGAAGTGTGACAGCACAATTAAGAGCTGGAGACAACGAGCAGCGTGCACAGCTGGATCCTGCAAACTGCTGAACGCTTCATGACAGGCAGACAGACACGGAAACCTCTGGAGATGAGGCTGCTGGGCCAAAGACCTGCCCACAGGACAGATGTAGGGCAAAAGCTTGAATTTCAAGATTGCTTAAGCATTACCTGCACAGTTTCACAGATGGTCTGACTCTCCTGAGCAGTCCAAACTGTTTGACCACCATGAGTGATTAGAGAAGCAAGAATGAAGCAGAAAGGCCACTGATGCAACACAATCCAGGAGAAGCCTCTTGATTTTTTAGTGAAATCTCTTAGTCTCTCTCAGACTCACTGCGTTCTCTCCAAAATTAAAGAAAACAAGCCTATAAACATTTTAGAGCTGAGATGAGGCAGTGGTGCTGGGGACACACCTATGTGTGTCATGGGGGATTTTCAAGAAAAAATATTTCTCAGTAGCTCAAATATCAATGTATTCTGCCTCACTGCTATTTAATTGTCCACCTGATAAGAACAGCAGCTACCACAGACTTCAAAGGAGCAGCTTCTGTGGACTCCTTTTTGCATCATGCAGATCAGCATCTGTACCCCCTCTCTTTCTTTTTTTTTTTTTTTTTTGGAGAGCTCTCCCTTTTTTTTAGGGCTAGTTTTTGCAAAGCCATTGAACAGGTTACAGGATCAAAGCATAGGTCAGGACTAGGAGGGAGATTTTGCTTTGCCTCAGCATAATTAAATGCAGACATCCTACATCAGAGCATTTCTGCCGGCAATCCTTCCACTTTTCACTCCCCTAATTCACTCTTCACAGCCATCTCCCCCTTGCTGTTTCTGCTGGGATCTCTACCACCAGCAGTCCTCTCCCAGAACCCTAAATAAAAACCCTTGCTATACCCACTGCACACCACTCACACTGCACCCTACCACTGCAGAAGGGAGGTCTCAGTGACTAAGTCAAGAGTCTGTAACTCTGTGATAACAGGCTTGCCTGGTACATTTATTTTATTTTAGACATCTCAGCTGATAACTTCTTATTAGCATCCTGCAGCTAATGTGTTAGCAGTCAAAGATTTTATGTCCTTTTCCACTGCTTGTCCTTGTCCCCTTATCAAAACTTGGAATAGGCTTCTCAGGGAAGTGATGGAGTCACAAACCCTGGAGGTATTTAGAAGACGTGTAGATGTGGCACTCAGGGACATGGTTTAGTCGTGGCCTTGGCAGTGTTAGAAGCATAGAATCATAGAAGGGCCTGGGTTGGAAGGGAGATTAAGGATCATCTCTTTCCAACCCCTTGCCATGGCCAGGACACCTTCTACTAGACCAGGATGCTCAGAGGCCCACTCAGCCTGGCCTTGAACACTTCTGGGGATGGAGCAGCCACAGCTTCTCTGGGCAACCTGTGCCAGGGCCTCACCACTCTCACAGGGAAGAACTTGTTCCTAAGATCCCATCTAAACCTACTCTCTTTCTGCCTAAGGCCATTTCCCCATGTCCTGTCACTATCTATGTCCTGTCACTGTCTTGCCCACGTGAAAAGTCCCTCTCCAGGCTTCTTATAGGCCCTGTTCAGGTACTGGAAAGCAGCTTAAGGTCCCCCCAGAGCCTTCTCTTCTCCAGGCTGAACAATCCCATTCTCCCAGCCTTTCCTCACAGCAGAGCTGCTCTATCCCTCTCATCCCCTTGGTGCCTCCTCTGGACTCTCCAGCAGCTCCATGTCCTTCCTGTGCTGGGCCCCAGGGCTGGGGCAGCTCTGCAGGTGGGGTCTCAGCAGAGGGGGCAGAGGAGCAGAATCCCCCCCTGCCCTGCTGCCCACGCTGGGGGCTCAGCCCAGGGCACAGGTGGGGTCATTGCCAACTTGCACACTGCAGAGACACCTCGAGCTTCTCACCCATCAACACCCTCCAGTCTTTCTCCCCAGTGATCTTTAAGGTCTTTGTCAACCTAAATGATTCTGTGACCAAGCCAGTTTAAGAATACTTGTGTACAATTTGAGGGTAACCAGTGGCTGAAGTATTTTGGTGGTTTTTTTCAAGCCCCACTTTTGGAACAGTCCAACTAGCACAGCTGCTCTGAAGGACAGCAGCTGCAGAACTGCTACCCTCCCCAGCCATTTCCACATTCCAGCACTCATGGAAAACTATCCCAATAGTGGCCCCAAAAAGGCCTGGGTAACTAAAACCACCCTACACTTCTGTAACAAATTAAAATGAAGTGGTGATTGACAGCAGCAATGCAAATACTTTTGTGATTACAGCAACCATGTTCTTCACAAAGGCACTGTCATGACATAAAGAAGCATGATCTTCACTCAAGATTTAGAGTCAACAGCAATATTGATCCAAGTAAATCAATATCATTGATCATTATCAAGTAAGTAAATCTATGCCATGGAATGATGGAGAGACTGCCTTCCTGAGACTACCTTCCTTTTTTCTGTTGTCATCCAGCACTCCTGCCAGGTAAATATCTAAGCACAATGCCTAAAAGTCTTAATGAAATCAGATTAAACTGCATTGATATGCTTTTCTAAGAAAACCTAAAAAAAACCCAAAAAACCCAAAAACCTCTGCAGAAAACAACAAAAGAAGAAACAGAGAACAACATACAGGAACATGGTCACAGTGATGACCCCCTAATGACCATGCTTTTAAAAAAACAAACAATTATCTAAGGAAAGTCTGTCAACTGCTTTTTTCCTTAACCCTCATCCATTTTTGGATCATCAAAACCATGATGGTGGTGCCTACAGAATACCTCATATTGTGAACTTTTATAAGCTGAAACAGGCCAAATATTCCTTTTCCTCCAACCCTCAGTAATGTCTGAATTTTTTCACACCTTCCTTAAAAGATGGAGGGAACCACTTATCAATGGAGCAGCTCTTGACATGTTGTGTGGGAAACATCTTGATGAGCTCAGATAATACAGTAGCTGTGGTGACTGCACAAAGAAGTTTAGCAAGCTAAAATGAAATTTCACACTTTAGATCTCAGATCTAACAGAGCGGAAAAAAATTACCTGCTGTGTTCGGACACAGATTTAAGGTTAGCTAAAGAACTGTAATTATTTTTCCTTCCAGTAGGAAGTTAAGCTCAGCAGTCTGAGTAGTTTCATATTGGGGTTTTGTTAAGAAGCACAGTCTAGAACCCTATTCTTGTCTTGGCTGGAGCTGAAAGACAAAAATACTTGGAATATTTCCTACCAAGAAGAGTCTTAAAAGGATGACCAAATGAATGTGAGAGTCTGTACTATTAATTTTACAGCAAAGCATATATAAATATAGACATACATTTTCCAACCCAAAGATTTGAGATACCCGCAGGTTGTTTCTTTTTTTAAATTGAAACGTGAAAGGGAACATTATCAATGGAAAGACCACAGTCTCGCCTTTTACATCATCAATGACTCAAACCTCAGACTAAATACAAGGAAAAAGCATTTTTTTTTAAATTTTTTCCCATATTTCTCTACCTTTCATGCTCAGAGCATTTGATGGCACCTGGAAAAATTGTTCTGTTCAGCTACTGAAATGAGACAGAAGCTATCCAGGCTTCTGCTATACCACATTCTCTTATCAAATAAGATTCTCAGCAGACAGAGCAGGATCAAACCCTTCAGGAACAGGGAAGCATGACCAAAGTCTATTTAATTCCAGGAAGTCCACAGGGAATTTTACACTGGTTTATTGCACGGTGCTAGATGGCTTACTCTGCAGCAAGCCAGAAATCAGCATTTGTGACCATCTCTCCAAAAATTCCTGACATCCCCCGTTTTGTTGAAGACAGGTCTGGCACTACCAGAATCAGAACCATGATACAGTGACAGATTTGCTGTCAGAGTCCTTGGCATGGAAATCACGAGGCAGCACAAGGTGCAGAGACTAGGGCAGCTCCAGCAGCAGAGCTGCAGCAGGTCCAGCCTGGCAGGTTGTTGTCTGGCCATGACTCTCTCTGTGCAGATGTGATGGACTGACAAATACCTCGTTCTACCTTTGGAAATGCACAAGAAACCACAATGAGGACAATCAAGGAGGCCGTTTCCTCCTACAGGCATGCATGGGTGGAGTGTTGGGAAGGGGCAATGGAGACACCAGTATGGGGCTTCTGGAGAGAGGGCAAGGAAAGGCAGCAGCAAAAAAAACCCAAATAGATATATATAAAATGTAGAAAAACTATAAAGCTTACTAGTTCTTAAGATATGAGCCAGTGAGGCAGAAGGCATTTCTCAGATTCCGCAAGTTTCTGCCTCCCATTACACCTCCCCATTCTGGGTAGACTCCTCCCACTGCTTTGTCTGACTTTCCCTGTCTGGATGCATTCCCAACCTCTTTAATCCTTGATCTAGTACTTCTAGCAAGGGAAACATGGAGTTATAGGCACAGCTGATCCCTGCTGCTGCTCCTGAGGCTGTGGGATAGGTCAGGGCCAGGGAATGAAAGCCTAAGAGGTGACATGCACAGGGAGACTACTGGTTCTCCCTCTGCCCCTTCCAACAGCAAATGTCATCCTAAGAGTTTGCAAGCTTTCATTTCCTTGGGATCACAAGCACAGCATGCAGGCAGCAGGAGCGAGAAGGCCCTCTCCTCTGGAAACTCCAACAGGGAATACAGAGGTAGCCCAGCTAAGCCAGAACCTTCACTGGCCATATGAGAGCAAGCCAGGTATTAATACAAAACTCCAAGGTAGCTGCTAGGAATTTCAGAGTAAAGACACAGTAAAGCAGTGTCTGATCAAAGTGGAAGACTGAAGGAAACCTACTGGGCATGGACACAGTAAACATGCCTTGGATGCCGAGGTTGTAAAATGTGCCTTCTTTTTAAAAAAAATCAGAAAAAGTAAGAGACCAGCAAAGAGGACTGCTTGCAGGACCCTGTGATTGGTATCCGAGTCAACCTGTTTATGGAGGACTTTTCATTCACCTTGTAACAGTAGGCATACACCTTACAATGAACTGGGAATGCCAATCCAAGAGATCTCCTCCCTGTGCAACACCTGGAATTACCCACAGCAGCTTCAAACTTAAAGTAGTTCTGTGATCTCCAAACTCAAGGAGCCAAATTCCTCCTGGGAGATATCCCAGCCACCTGCAACACTGATGAAGTGGAAACCAAGCTCTTCCAGAAAATAGTTTCCTTAACACCGAGACCAATAGCTGAAAGAAAGGAAAAACCACCTCTAAGGGTCTCCTCCCATGCTTTGGAAATTCATACTTCTGATGGAATTTGCCAGCTGGCACACTGTGGATAGCTGGCAACAGAGTCTGCTACTATGGGTGCTGATCAAAGCAGGCTTTGGTCAAGCAGGACATAGTTCAGTAGGAAATAGACTGAGAGCCTCTCATTTCTTGTATCTGACAGCCACTGCCATAATATTTTGTGACAGATTTTATTGATGCAGTTTGAAAGAAGGTATCAACAAAACACAGAAATCGTGGTGTTATTTGCATCTATAAATGTATTAACACTGCTTTTTCTACCCCCATCAGCTCCTCCCTTATTTGAAACTCAGCTACAAGTAAGCAGAACTCATTCTCTACTGAGAACATTTTCACAAAATCTTTCATCATTCAACTGATTACACTCTTGTTATTAAATATTACCTTTACGTAATTTCTGGGAGTTCAGCTCCTCTCAGGAGGTAGCTTTGCTAGTTCTTGATCCTCATCAGATAGTTTTAAGGATTTTTGACTCTTCTATTTAGGACATCTCTCTCTCTTCTACCAGGATAAACAGACTGAGAAAACAGAAAGAAAACTAAAATGCAAACATGAGGCAAGTCAGAGTATGCTGTTATAAAATACAGAGATAGATGCAATATTCTGAAACACATCTGCCTCCAGCAGACTGCAGATTTGCTGCATCCTAAACCCTTTGGGATGGGAAGCAGGCAAGTGCAATAGTACCAATCACAACATGTCTCTGACTACCACTGAGCCACCTAGAAATTACCAGAGTGGAAATGTTTTTTCTGGGTTTATATATGTAAATCATTAACACCACAATGTTTATCCCTCCCTCATGCTGCTAAAAATGCCTTTTTAATGTAGTACTGTATTTGTTCAATCCTTGTTTTATACACATTAATTAATGATCTCTGAAATACCCCAGAGAAACAAGTAAACATGTATTTTATTACTCCCATTATTAGAAAGAAGGCAATTCAAGGGGCTGATAATGAATTAGAGTTAATGATGCAGTCCCAAGCAACCACCTTCCTACTCTTTTGGAGAGTTAGTTTAATTCTTTGAGACTGTTTAGGTCATACTACAACAGGGATCAGAAGTAACTTTCATTTCACAAGCCAAAGAACATAACAGCAAGAAAGATCATATATGCTGTAAGTTACCTAGATTTCACCAGAATAATTATTACAGTATTACAATTTCATCATTATCAAGTGTGTAAGTAAATTTTCAAAAATCTTTTGTTGTTGGATTTTTGGTGGTTTGATTCTTTTTTTTTTTTTGCCATGCAGTTATTCCTCTCACTCAAGAGCAAAAAGACAAAATAGTGGAGTCAGGACGGAAATTATATGTGGAAGAAGCCAAACTAGAAGATCAAAATTATATTCTTCCAAATTAGATTTTCTCATAAACTGCAAGGAAAATACACTCCTAAAATCTCCTCAGTTGGTTTCTGTGGAAGATAGGCAGCACAGACCGCAGATTTTTCTCCCCTAAGTTCTCCAAGAAACACAAATATTTACTCTTCAGATAAAGGGAAAAGAGCAGGAAGAGGAAACGAAGGAGAATTCCCTGGAGTTACCGAAAGCTGCATTAAGGAACTTTCCCCTTCACATCAGCAACTCTGAACAATGAGGCAGCAGAGAGCTTTGCAGCACTGGGAGCCTTTGAAACACACTTCTCCAGAAAGGAGAGACAACAAAATGTCAACGGAAAATGCCTCTTGGACGGCACACACTGGCACAGAGAAAACTTTTCCTCCTTTTGCACAGACAGGGACCAATTTTTTCTTCTCCTCTTCACCAATATTTACAAGACAAGCTGATGAGAGATGACAAGGCACATTTATAGAAGTTCAAAAAAAATCCAGCACTGAATAAAACATAAGTGCAGCATCAGAAAAGGATGGTCAGACTGTACCAATGTCATCTAATACATTCTCTGTGCACTGACATTCAGGAAAGGAATGGAAAGAAGAAATTCAATGATGTTCTAAACAGCTGAGGAAAGTTTGAATTAAGTTTGAAGTACTTGAATAATCCTGTTCTAATCAATGCCAGATTCAAGTTAGTCCACGTTTTCCTTAATCACAAATGTCCTTCTCATCCTTTAGAAGCTCTGTATTCAAAATTTACATGTTCCTAAACAGAACAAAGTTTTAAAATTACTTTTTAATTTATTTTTCATTGGCTAACAGATAGTACACCTTAATTATCTAATAAAGCAAAGTATCCACAAATTTTGCAATGCTGGCTCCCCCATCCCCCAATCTCATCCTAGCATGATCTATAAAATAATAAATAAAATAAAATAATGAAATCCCTCTTATTTCTAGGGAATCCTACACAGTCCTCTTAAAGTCAACTCAGTTTAAAGTTTGAAGTAATTTGAAATCTAAAAATGAGGTATGTGTGCTCACTTCATACGCCTCAGGAAGTCCAATCCCATGGAAAAATTCAATGTGAATCCATGCAGCCTATCTAGTGGGAGTGCCTCTGGATCACAGTCTGCCCTCAGCCCAAACCCCTGAGATGCTGTGAAAATAAACATCCAGTGACTTGGTGTAATAACTAAACCTTTACCAATCCCTGCTTCTCTAAACAGCAGCCAAAAGGCACAAGGTCCCCACTGGTGCTACCAACTGTGTTATTGTCCACACTCTTCAGACACAAATCATCCACCTCCAAACCTGGGACATTTGTTGGATATCCCCCACCTTGGATTTCTTCCTGCTAATCTCAGGTCCAGATAATATTCCCATTAGGAAGGGCTGATGTGAGGTACAGACAGATTGCCAGGCTGGAAAGTCCTTGCCAAAATACACAGCTCAGCTGGGCTGGGATGTAATAAGTAGCATGTATCCCCACTAGACTTGCCAGAAGATGAAAAAAGTTTTGTTATTAACAGCCAAAACACACACTGACCTTGCCAAAAAGTAGGCAGACTACTTCCTGTAATACAGAGATATTTACTAAAATAAGCACACAGATTAGGGCTCCCACTCAGCTACACCTCTTAGGAAAGCAGTAGATGTTAGTACATGGTAGCAACAACCATTTTCTTCTACAGTTTAAGAGCATAAAACAACTTCTCTGTTGTTGTGAGAGCAAAGAAAAACAAAGCAGGAGAGGTGTTTCACTGTGCTTAAAATTATTTTTCTTGAAATCTCTGTAGCACGAAATGCTATTTTAGGAAAAACAGCTTTTTTTTTTTTTTTCCCCCTGGCACTGCAAACCAGCCTGAAACTCGGCATATTTGGCTTCCTGAAAATTTTTCCTGGCTGACTACTCACAGCCTACAGAGACTCTCTGTTAAATTTGTTGCCAATTCTCTTTCTTTACCCTTTTCCAACAGGATGAACAGAGAAAAAAGGTGGCAGTCAGAGAAACAGTAGAACCCAAGGATGCCTGTTTTATCAGAAGGGTGTTTGAAGCCACAAGTAAACAATGCACTGAGGCGGCCTCAATTTGCACTGGAAGCCAGTGTGGGTTTTGGGAGATGGCCACAACATCCATCATAGGTTTTGCCACCACATCCCTCCTCTTTGATCCTACACTGAACACATGCCAAGAAACCTGGATTTTAACAGCTGAATGGCAGAGAGGACCTGCAAGAAAGACAGTCCTGAATAACCAGGAAAAGGTTAAAAAATCATGCCTGTGGACACAGTGTGTCTTTTGACAGAAGAAAATTCAAGCACAGATACACGAGGGAGATGGTAGGTGATCTGTGCTGGGAGAAAAAATTACAGTTTAGATGATACTTACTTGGGAATTCTTTGATCTAGTTGAAATCTCCTAGAAACACAGAGGATAAAATGGTTACTGTTAAGACACACAAGTTGAGGGGCTGAAGAATAAATGCACTATAGTCATCCTGTGTACCCAAAATTCAAAGAGTATAAAGAGATCAAGTCTAAAAAGACTGGATGATCCATTTCTAGCAGGACAGAAAGAATTTAATGTAAGTATTTCGTAGAACAAGTAGATCATGCTTAGAAACAGTGACAGAAAATGAAAACCACTATCTATAAGCTAGAAGTCAAAATATGAACTGCAAGTGAGAGTAGAAGAAAGGCACTTTTGCACTGTCAGGCTTCCCAGCTGGCTGTGAGATGTCAGGTTTGCAGGTGCCAAACACTCCATAAAAGCTATCAGCAGCCCTAATCACTGCACAGCACAGCAATGCCTGTAGGTGATACTGAAATTCTTAGATCACCTTTACACTGCAGAAGAATTTTCTTATAGCAGGTTGATCCTTTCAGATTTACACCACCTGAAGTTTAACTCTGAGACAGAGCCTGGGCCAATTAATTTACTAAATGTGTATATTAAAAGGCCTTAATTTCCACACTCTTCAGTTCTGACAGCAAGACTGAGACAATTAGTGCAGTGTATTCCACAGGGGAAATTATCCCCATCCTCAATTCCTCTCTTTTATGAAACTCAAAGTGCACTGTGCCTAAACACAGATTTTGGCAGTAGCTTTCAGGTTTTCTAGAAATTCTTACCCTTAGCAACTCAGGCTATATTTTTCTTGTTCCTTTACTTGTGCAGGAAGAAATTTTGTGGGATCATGTTGTGAATTAAACAAATACCCTGGACTGTGGCTTGAGAAAGAGTTGTGTCAGCACTGCTGAGGGTGTTGTGAGGCAGCAGTTGGATGAGAGGCAGGGGCAGGAAAGAGCAAGAATTTGCTTGTCCTGTATCCCTGCCAAAGCCTTCACACTGTGAAACACTGGCCTCTCAGCTGGAACACTTCATCTACCTTTTTTCAGCAAGCACTCCAGTGTTACTATTTAACAATCAGTTACATCAACTTTCCCCAGTATTTGCATGATGCCTCACTCAAATTATTTCAGACTCTCTCCATCTCCTCGTGGGTGTTTTTCCAATGCTCTGCTAACTCCGCTTCACAGACGTTCTTTTCTTTCACCTTATTTACAGAATCATAGCTTTGTTTAGAATGGGAAAGACCTTTCAGTCCAATCTGCAGCGTTGTCTTCCAGACTGGGAAGCTGATGATAGGAACAGATCCTCCATGGCCACCAAGCAAGAAGGAATAAAACAACCCCCCCGATAGCCACCATCAGCCTTAATCCATCACTTCTATGACAGAGTCACAGCTGGTAGTGGAGAAGTGAGCACTGAGGATCACTTCAAAGGGAAAATCCCAGCCCAGCATTGAAGAGAAGGGAACAAGGATTTAAGACCATGGCTTACCTGAAAAAATCAGGTGTTACAGAAGTTTATCTGCAAGCAGTTAGTTTAGTCAGGAAAGTCAGCCAAACTCTCAAGTAACATAGGAACATTTCCCGCATAGTATGGGGATCAGCTAGTCCCTCCTTTGTGTTTGCCATGAGGGAGGTACTGCAAGGTTTGCAGGAAATAGGGAAGCCATCAGTTATTAGGAAATAAAACAGCTCCAAGATACACTGGACACATGCAATCATGGCACACCATGAAACACAAAAGAATTGCAACAGCTACAGACAAGCTGACACTATAGCCCAGGTGAGTTGTTCACTTGACAGTATTTCTAGAAGACATACCCTGCTCTTTGCACAAAGTGTTTAGCATTTTTAATTCAGTTGAATTGAAAGATCAGTCACTTTATCACAAACAGCTCCAGCATAGCTCAGGTTTCAGCCTCTGAGAGCAGAACTACTGTGCACACAGTAAAATCTATTAAGACAATCTGAAACTCCTTTCCTGATGCCTAGAAAAAAAAGCCTTTTATTCCAGAGTTTATTATATCTTTGTTTTCACTGAAGTAGCCTAATATGGTGCTTTCATGTTCTTCCCCACACATCACAGCAAACAGATCTCAGGCTACAGGTCTTCCTCATCCCCCATCCTAGAGCAAAACCACTCAGTTCAACAAGAAAGCAGAAGACACCCAGGATAAAAATAAAAATTACTTTCTCTCCCCACAGAAAACACACACTACCTCAGCAACCAATGTATTTTCTTGAAAAGCATTGTGAAGTCCAAGTGAAAATGTGTTTTACTCATGCAACTTGTCCTCCCACTTAAAAAGGACAATATTGACACAGTCAAGATATACAAAAAGCGCTTGCTGCTGTTACTGTAAGGACCTTAAACCACAATCCTAAGCAAACAGACTGAGCAGCTCCCAGCCTCCTACTGAAACCAGCCTCCCCTGACTCGCAGGGCACTGGAGGGAGGAAGGTGGAAGAGGAGGGCAGGAAATGGCTTGAAAAGAAAAGAGCTCAGTGATCTCTCCCCTGGGTCTCCTATCTGTGCTACCCATCAGTACTTGGAGCCTCCTTGCTCAGAGACTCAGGAAGGGTGCTTGTTTCCCATGAGGCTGCCGAGATCTGCTGGAACGCCGGAGCATCTGAGCAAAGGTGTGGGTCGAGAAACCAGCTCTGAGCTGCCTGCACTTCATGATTCCCTATCCACTGGAATTTCCATTTCTCGTGCAGGAGTCACTTTAGCTCACAGCCTAAAAACCAATCAAGTACCAGTTTGATATCTTTGCAGCATGACACCTCAAATGGGCTAATTGGCTTTTTTTCCCCGTTTTTGTGACTCCTAGGGCAGGTGTTTTATAGATTCTCAATTAAGAGAGAAATTTGTGTGAGCTTCTATGGAGGCCTTTCCTCCCTCAAAATTACATAAAGAGCATCCTAATTAAATACTATTCCATATGAATAAATACCCCTTTCACAGAAGTATTTGGTGCAGAATAACAGCTGATGGCTGTTGGACAGCCAATAGATGAAGTGCACCTGCTGATCCAGAGATCTTCATGGCAAAGCTGAATTAAACATGAACTTTATAAAGCGTTCCATAAACGTCCTGCTTTTCTCTCTACAAATCCTACTTGTCATCTCAGTAAGTTTCAACAAATGAGATATTTTACTTTCCTTTTTCCACCTACAAGATCATGTGTCCTGTTTTCCTCTGAAAGCACACACCACCTTCCTCGATTTCTTACACACAATATGAAAATGTTCCCCCATGTCACAACCTACAATCCATTATCACTATCAGTTGTGCCTCTTGACAGGCTGGATGTCCCAAAAGACACGAACTCACGCAAATCCTGGCATGTGCTGTGACCTCCCCTCTGCCAGAGCTCTCTGGATGCAGAGTAGGAGGCAGGAGGCACATCAATGTCATTAGCCATGGCAAAATGCTTGGCCAGTGACCCCAGCTTGTCGTGATCTGTGAAGAGATTTCTGAAGTGTCATTCCCAGGACTCATTCAAAGTGGTGGGGGAATACAAAATGTCAAACAGGTCTTCAAAAAAACCCTACACCATCCTTTTGAATACCAAAATTTTTATAACCCTCCATTCTAGCACAGAAATTAGATTTTCTTTTATTCCTATCCAGCACAAAGATAAATGCTGAAGTTAGCAGAATTCCCTGAGGGAAGGAAACACTAAGTTTTAAATCAGCTCTAGTTATTCCTCCTCCTCATTTCATCTCAATCAGTGCTTGCTATGTCTTCTACTATTAAACCTTTCCTCATGTATTTTTCCCAGACAAATCTTCTGCTGCAGCTGTTCTTTAAAAACTCTCTCTGTTTTGCTGACTGTTCTCAGAGATAGAGGAGGCAGAAAATTACAGCCCTTCTGCCTGGGGGAGCATCACAATGCCTTTTGTCTAAACACATAAATCTACATTGGGTTGTTCAGGTCCACATTCCACTCCCAGTAGCTTGGGGGCTTCTCCTGCCCATTTATAAGGGAGCAGCACCTGCCTGTTTTCTGAGCCCTCCTTCCTCTTTCTCACCATCATGCCACAAAGGTGAACCTCATATTATTACCTGCTGTCAACCCTTAACTTCTTTGGAGTGCCTGCATACAAAACAAAATTTTTAAAGGTTGCTTGTAAAATCCACTGCTCCTTCTGTCAGAGCAGCATCTCCCCCCTCATGGCAGAAAATACAACAGGGACAGAGGCTGGAGAATCCTAGGGCAGGAGATGCTCCAGGCACTGCACCCTCCTGACAGAGCACATTCATGAAAGCCAGAACTGTAAAGAGAGGTTAAGGTAAATGTCTTCACCTTGGAAGTGAAAAAAAACCAACCAAATCTTCACAAACCTTTTCAAACCACTTCAGGTTTCCTGCAACTTAAAGGTCAAATAAAACTCTCAATTTTTCAAGTGGCTTTAGATCAATCCCGTATTCAAAACACAGTATTCAAAACACAGTATTTAAAATCGCATATTTTCATATGGCATGTGAAAGTACATGAAAGAGGTCTTCTTGTTCTAATTATCATTCTTTTTTTGTTTCCCCATTTTGCCTTCTCCTTCCCTTTGCTTATGCACTGTGGCCAGTCACATATCATATTCCAGTATAACGCAATGTTTGAAAAAAATCTGACGAAGTAACAGCCAGTTTTGCCCAGTGTGAGGGGAATAATTCATTATTTGCAAAAATCCCAAACCCTAATGCATGGGATGTGAGAAACTAGGATTCCATCATGTTTGGATTTTTTTTGGTTTTTGCTAAATTACTTAAGTCCTGATATCCATTCACAGGTATTTGGATAGCAAACCATATATTCAGTAGAGGAAATCCTCTAAATTTCTGCTAAGTCTGTGTAGAAAATATAAGTTCACAGTATTTACCTGCAGGTCTTCTCTCAGACCTCCCAAGTGCCTGTGTCCCATAGCAGAGTCTGAGGGAGCAAAGTGTTACCCCTGGTACAGGAATTTGGGAGTGTGGGATGGGATGGGATGGGAAGCCTCCAAGGGCCCTGACAGAATTTCCTGCTATCACTGAGACTAAAGAATCCAGTGTTTTGAGAAGGTCATGGAGACCAAGAACAGACCCATGGACAATAAAAGGCAAATGTCGAGACCATCTTCAGGATGGCAAGAAAAAAGAAAAATTCCAGAGGTGGAAGATGAACCATCCTGTGTTTCTATAACTATTGATTACTCTGATTATAACCACATTTCATAGCATTTTTCCTGCAAAAAAAAAGGAAGAAGAAAACAACTAACAGGGGAAAGGGAGCTGAAGGTTAGTTTCTTTGCTGGGCTGGCATTCAGTTTTGCTTGCTGGAAATGGTATGCTGGCCTCTGGCAAATATCCCCAAATACAGGCCTTAAAAACCAGCCTTCATTAGCGCTTGTGAAGATGATGAAAAAAAAAAATCAAAACTCAATACAAATCATCCGTGGCTTAGGCAAAAACAACTTGGATGTTACAGACAGACATAAATGCAGCTAATTTTTCCATGCCGCTAATTTTTCCAAGCTAAATAAAGAACTCTATCCAGAAAGAAATAAAAATACTTACAAACCCACTGAGTTTCATGGAGTTATGCAACTTCTCTATAGTTGTTTTTTTTTTTAGTGTACTAATCAAACACCTAGATTCTTAGTATGACCATTCCTGGGTTTGAACAATAGATTACCATGGAACCCAATAATTGTTTTGGCCAGAGAGGCTTTCCTGAGATGTCTCAGTCTCCTGCCTCAACCTGCTCCCCAGAAAACACTTCCCTTTAGTCAAGGGAATGCTGCCTGCTTCATGACGAGCTTATGAAAACCAAAATGAAACATTTTTATTTTTTCAACATTGGGAAAGCCTCCAAATAGCTACTGAATGAGTAAAACCAGGGAGTGTCTGAGCAGGGGGATTGATTTGGAAAGAAAAAGGCTTTGTCTCTGCTCTCTGGAAGCCACAGCCTGCAACCTGGCTTGTTCCATTCCTTTCAACCTGGGAGCAGATTTTTATATCTTTCTTAAGTGTTGCTTTATCAGAATGAAAACCCCAAATGTACTCTTAGTACTCCAGCGATATTTCCATGGGAAGCTGGGATAAGCAGTGGCTCTTGGCATGCACAGCCAAGTGCTCTTCCTTCTGGCTGCTAATGTCACTCAAGGTCAGTAACAGGGACAGCCCAAAATACAACAACAACAAAAAAAGGATAAAAGACAAAAAACAAATTTAAAGAGACTCTGACTCTCCTTGTTGAATACTCCTCTCTCCCCCACTGAAAATATGAGGAGCAAGAAGTATTTAGCCCATAACTCTGATGTGTCTCATAGGCAAGAAGAGTGCGACTACAAAATACAACTTTACTGTTACTGACACGAGCCCAAAAAGGGCCAAAAAGTGAAAAGAAAACAGTACACAAAGGAAGAAATAAATCAGCTTTTGTCTACAGCAAAGTGATAATTAGACATGAATGAGAGTTTCAGATTGATACCATATAAATAAAGGAACATGTTTAATTGAAGATATTCTGATGCGTCAAAAAAACAAAAGTATTGGTCAGCAAGTTGTTCTTTGAGAAAGCATTTTGATAAGTTTTTTAAGGGAAAATATTTTTCTGACCAGTAAAAGATAAATAAAAATATATTTTGTCTTTTGTTAAATATTTGTTACTTGTCTTGATCATTCTCTGTCTTTCCATCACACTTGTGCTGCTCTGGCTTTTTTCTCCTTTTCTGCAGATCTCTTTCCTTCTCCTCTGGGTGCTTTTCCCCTTAGCTCTGAAATACTTCATTTTTAAAATAAATACAGAGAAACTGCTGCTTCCCTAGAGCACTGCCAGAGGCTGCTGTAAAGGACTTCCAATGAAATGCTGCTTCTTAGGTCATCAGCCTGACCTGGCCTTTTTTTGCTTTTCTTCATAAAGTCAAACCAGAAAAGACACAACATTTAAAAGTCCTGTAAGGTAGGAAAGCTGCATGGCTAAAACTCAGAACTCTTGGATCTTCTGTAAAAGACTGCAGAGAAATGGCACTGTAACTGCCTGAATAGCTGTGGTAGACTTTAATTAATTTACTTTAAAATGCATGAAATGCACTTTTGCTGCTAAGAAAGTTATTTCGTATCACCCCGCAGCTTCAAATTTTCACCCCCTGACTTACCCACATATTCTGAGGAATTTCACAGTTAAGGAATAAGGGAAGGTATGTCCTTCTACTTTCAGAACTGTTAAAGGTGCAAGACAGCTGGCTGTATTTATTACAATATGCACTGTAAGAATTAATTTAACTTAATGGTACAGGCTTTTGGTTCAAGAGTGGCCTCTGGTAGACCAGACCCTACAACAACTGGATTCTAATTCCAGTCACTGCACTCTTTCTGGACTTTCACAAAGTCAAATCCACAAAAGCTTGTGATTTTCACTAACTTCTGCATTTATTCTCTTCTAATCCAAGCCATGCACAGAAGTTTCCAGCTCACTGCATCATTTTAAGGCAGAGACACAGTGTTATATTTAATTTAGATTTAATGATCTAATAAAAGAATAAGGAATCTGATCAAAGGAAACAGTTACAAACCACATGGTGAAAAAAGCAGCAGAAAAGATCTACAGTGGATTTCATTCTTCTGTAGTGTTCATTCAGTGCCTGGAGCGTGGATGTACCTGGTTTTGGGCACATTCCCTTTGACATAACAGGAACACTATAAAGCAAGAAACTTCTACAAAACATACGCTAAACAATTTTAGTTGCTGCCCAATTATGAGGCAAACCTCATTCTTAGATGCTCAAATAGGGAAACTTAAAGCAGCTGTTGGAGTCCCAAAGATGCTGAGGAATTGTTGAGTAAAGTTGTGATGACAATAAATAAAATCAGACTGCATCCTGCAGGCTGGAGCTGTGTCAGGGAGGTTTAGGTTGGATATCAGGAGAAGGTTCTCTCTCCAGAGGGTGTTGGATACCGAACAGGCTCCCCAGGGAATGGTCACGGCCCCAAGGCTGCCAGAGCTCCAGGAGTGTTTGGACAATGCTCTCAGGGTGGGATTGTTGGGGTGTCTGTGCAGGGCCAGGAGTTGGACTCTATGACCCTTGTGGGTCCCTTCCAACTCAGGATATTCCACAATTCTATGGTTTTACGGAGGGATTCCATAGTAAATGGGAGGAGGAACAAATCTGGAGTGAGAAGCAGAGGACAGGGAAGTGTTAACCAAGTGGACAGTGTAAGAGCAGCTGTGTCCTCCAGGGAGCTGTAAGCAGAGTGAAGAAGGCCACATGGTGAGAGGAGAGGCGAGGAAGAGAGGGTGACTACAAGTGCAGCAAGAGCTTGCTGGGGACTAAAAGCAGCTCATGGGCTGAGGGAGTCTAAGTAAAGGCACTCACGTCTGAGGAGTCTTCAGAAAAAAAAGCATTTTTTTGAAAATACTTGAAATACTGATTTTCTATTTGTACCAGAAAGACCAGTTAAAGAGCCTGTCCTGCAAAGTTAATAAGCTCAAAGGGCATCATTAAGCATCCATCTTCTTATCATTCTAGATCTCTTTGGAGGCAGGAAAATGGGAACAGGGTGTTATTATGACTCAAGAGTTCCCAATATTAGGTATGACAATTCTGTAGTTGTAGAGGCTGAGACTCGTGTACCTGCTTCCAACTCCCAGACTGAAACAGCCACAATTCCCAGTGCAGCTGCGTACAGCATGAACTGGTTTGTCCATTCTTTCCCCAAAGCCATAGCTACTTTAGAAAGGTAACAACAGAAATCACTGTTCAAGTGCAACCTAGACTTCATAATTATCATCTGAAACACAATTTCCTCATCTGTCCTGGTTAACATGCCACAGGTAGCATTACACACACTTAAACCCATCTGAAAAAAAGCCTTTATCTGCAGCTCTTCCTACTCGGGGAAGCTGTTGCTACTCCCAGGGAGCTGGTACATAAACAGATTTCATCAAACTTAACAGTGGCAAAAGAAAAATCTGTAGGTCTTAAAAATAACAAAGTACAGTGCCATCAGTGGTTTTGATCTTTTGGCACTGTTAAGGGGACAGTTTTTCTTTAAGGTCATATGCATTTATGGTTTTATTATATGGGAACAGTGAAGTAGGGAGCTCTTTGAGAAACCTGATACAATATAAATATTTAATCCTTAAGTAAATCATTTGGACCTTGCTCCTCTATTCTCAAGTTTAGCATCTACCAAAGGCAACAACAGAAATTACAAAGTTCTGTTCTCATTCCTGAGACAACACAGGAACTCCTCCAGAGGCCAGGTGCTTAGCAAGCACATTCAAAAACAGCAATACACACACACATCACCCACACACGGCCGTCCCTGGGATGCAGGGGATGAGCTCTGGAGTCAGAATCCACTGCAAAGGTTCGGGCGGCAGCAGAACATTTAAGCCTATGAGGTATTACCTTTACTAGGACTTTCAGAGACAAAAAAAAGGCTGCTTTTAAAGAAATACTTCAAATGTTGGAAAGCTTAAAAATTGACTCACAGCAGTGCAATATTTACCATTTCATCTGAGCATATATTCTCAAACTTTCATTGAACTTTCCTATTCCAAACATCACTACAAAATAAAATACTCATTACTTCATTAAAATAATCTTGCTGTGTCTAGATAAGGACAGAAAAAAGATAAAATCCTTTGACAGGCCTGTCACTTTTAATTATTTCATAGCTGGGTGCTTATTGTAATTCTCATTGATTAAATTGGAACAACAGTAAAGGTAACTTTCCGAAGTTTTCCATTCTCAAAATTACTGATTTCTCTGACACAAAAGTCAGAGCCATTAAACACAGTACTCTCCATTCAGAGGAGCTTTCCAAACTTGTTTGTGCAAGGGAACATCTGTTCAGGCAGGGCAGCTCTCCAAAAGTGCTCATATATCTGGCTGCCCTAACAGCTACGTTGTCATCTGTCACCTGCCACCAAAGTTGCAAATGACCAGGAAGTCCGTGAGGAAAAATTGTTCTTATCTTACAGCCACTCATGAGCAAGACCCAACTGTAACTGCAAATATCAGCAATGCTTTCTCTCACAGCCCCTTCCCTGGATTAACAGACAGTGAAATAACACAAACACCCAAAAATCCTGTCTCTGATGCAGACAGTGGTGAAGGACTGCCCTTTTCACCATAACCAAGGATCAGACCCTATCTCCAAGCCACCTGACCATCGTGTCACCATCAGAAACGCCTCCTCATTTTTTCACAATGGCCTGGGGAAAAAAAAGGCGTGGATTTGCCTATTTTCAATTGCAACAGTCATCTAACTGGGAGGTGACTGAAAATCTTTGTTGCCCAAGACAGCTCATGGGGCACTGAAGGTGTTACCTGCTTCTCTTGGTAAAGAGAAGCAGGTTAACACCTTCATCTCCTCCTTTGGTGCAGGGGGCAGCCTTCCCTCAGTGCACATCTGTGGCTCACCCCATGCAGAGGATGGACGTGTTTTGCAGAGCACCAGCTGCGCTCTTCAGAAATCTGATGTCACCAGAAGTGACTGAATTGCTGTGACTCTCTGCAGTGAATCCACTGCCATCCCTCCCAGAGCGGGGTAAGGCCAGTCCCGTGTCACTGCATGTGTGACCATCGTGCTGACCACCACGTCAAGGGCCAGTTTTACAATCTTTCACACAAACAGAAATGAGACCATTCAATCTGTCCCCTTGCTGGCAGCCCTGCCTTCTCCAACTGAACACCTGTAACCTACCTCCTTGTCACCCAGCTTTTAGACTTTTTTCCTACTCCAGCTCAAAACACAGTGGGGTGTGGAGCAGAAGTAGCAGGAAGCACCCAGCAGTCTTGAGTGACTGCAGATCTAAGAAGGAAAGCACAAAGCTCTCTGGCACCAACCAATGAATATCCTAAAATATTTCCAGATTATAGGAAGAAAGGAACAAAGTGGGATGAAAGCTGACCTTGCTTCTTCAACTGAGTCAGCAGATTGCAACTAGAGAGGAGGGGAATGTTTGTTTTCAAACCAATAAAACACAACAAGCACATATCATTCTGCAACTAGCATCCTTAACAGCACTTTTCACACAATGCTCTTCTGTTACACACAAAAACCAGATCCTTTGTTTTCTCTAATAAAGAAACAAAACATCAGTGTAAGAAAACAACTAACCAACCCGAAAAAACAATCCCTTCTCCCCACAAAACAACAAAAATGCCTGAAGGCAATCCCAGCATTGTCAGTGCTCTGAAGACATGATACACTCACCAAAGCAGAACAGATGGCTTTCTGTAGAGATGTGTTTATCAAACCTTTTTGTTTGTAGCATCCAAACCACCAGGCAAGGGGAGAACAATGGCTACATCCTTAAATGACCATGGGGCAGCAGAGGACTGCAGGGATAACCTGGTCTGGCTGTGATCAAGCTGCTTCCAGCACTGGGAGTGCTGCAATCCACTCCAGACAGTGCTGCTCCTCGATTAATTAACACTGCTCGTTTAACCCACGTGCCAGCTGACACTCTGGATGTGGCTTTGAAACTCTCAGCTCACACCGTCCCACAATGCTGCCAGCTCAAGGTGCAGCACAGACACACCCTTAGCCAACAAAACCTCTTAGCCCTCTTTTTTTTTTTTTCATTTTCATCTAGCAGCCATCTCCTTGCAGAAAGGAAAGGCAGCACCTCAGCCAGCACAAGTAAGAGACTTAGAGCAAAGTGATGCTCCTGCTTGCCTGAAGTCAAGTGGGGCAGTGGATTCAGGTGCCCGCGCAGTCATTTTGGAACTGCGTGAAGAAAAACCACAGGTGGAAAACAAACAGATGTGATTTTAGAGAGAGAACACAAATGTGAATATGTGCAACATCAGGGCTGCAAAACACTTAGAGCTGTGGGCAGCATCTTACTCTTTTGACTATTTTACATTAAGGGAAATGGATCTTTGCAACAGGGAGACAATTCCTCTTGCTGACCAGGAAGACCCTTAATTTTTAATTCTTATTTTAGTCAAACCATACTTTGGCTAGATGAAGCTGTTACCGGATGGAGATTTCAAAACCGAGTCCATGCCTCTATCATCTCCTGTGCCCACCTGTCGATTGTCAGCTCGTCCTATTCACCAGCAACACCAAAGAGCAAAGTTCCATAAAGATAGTTAAACAAACCCCAATAACACGCCAAAAAACCACCCCAGATCTTGTCAGATTCTTCCAGATACTTGCCAAGTCAATTTGGGGTGGTGATGGGTGTTTCCTCCTCTTTACATTGTCAGGACAGATTCTGTCAGCAATTCAGAGAAAGTTTAAATAAAAAAACATCTTTTTTGCTTAGGCACAACTTTACTTGAATCAGATAATCCTCTGATGAGGAAGAGTGTGTGATTACACAACTAAATTCTGCCTACTAGAAGTCTTTCCACATGGATACTATGGCAATGGGACAGCAATGTAAGATTCTCCCAAGGAAAACCAATGCAGCTTAGTTAGGAAAAATGCAACCAGGAGAAAAGACCAAATCAGTAACATTAATACTATAAGAGACTGCTAAACAACTGAATTTTATTCAGTGCTGGTAATTCAAAGGATTTTGGAAAACATGTAATTTCCTTTCTCAAAGTTTAGGATATTTTTAAATAAATCTATCAGAATTTTGGCGATTTTTCTCACAACAAAATGAAAGGTAGAAGATTTGTTTCATTTCTGGAATATGTATTTAGGGGGAGTTTTCCCATCCCAAAGGCTGCACTCCAGCTGGCAGCAGTGTGAGCAGTGTTAGTGTGTTAAGCTTCAGATAATGTCTACTGTCTTATCAAGGGCATGGTGACAAGGGGCATTAAAGCTTATCATTACAGGCCAGCCCTCATCCTGAGGGCTCTCCCCAGCTGGATTCACCTGCAAACAAGTATCTCAGCTATTGTGTCCAACCTAATGGATATGATCTGATTTTGGCTACAGAGATTAAAGTGCTTTATACCCAGTGCAAACTAATCACCAAACCTGACCTAGGACCTTCTTCTTAAATTGGTCCACACTGAATTTTAACAGGAACCAGTTCTCTCCTGAAAACACAGGAGGAGGGATCTGAAGCAAAGGTGAGGGGGTAGATCAAATTTTGCAAGAAAAGAAGGGTGTAGGAGTAATGAAACATCATGGAGGTGCAGGAAGTGAGACATATGCTCCCATTCCCAGCTGGCTGACAAACACGTTTCCAGCCCTGAAGGCTAGAATTGTGTTTCAAAAACAGCTGCCTGGCTATATAGGAAGTTCTCCTAAGGTGAGGAGAATTTTTCCAGGAGTGCCCAAAGAATAGAACTGGTGCTCCTTATTACCTGTTGGGATGAGTCAGGTCTACAGGCTTGATTTAATGCAAAACCTGAGTGATGTGTTTACTGAAGCAGCTACAGCACTGTCCTGGTGTGGAAGGCAGACAGCCCAACACGTGATGCTCCCACAAGACTTGGTATCTGTTCCTCAAGCAGAAATAGAGAAGCAAACCACAGAAGATCTTAGAGAGTCACAACCTCACTTGCAAAGACAAGACAGACAAGTCTCTAAATAGTTAACCTGAATCTCTGTAAAATAAACAGAGATCCTCAAAATTATCTTTATTATATGCTATAGGTTTAGTACTCCAGGGTGATGAGAAGACTTTCAAATGGATAGAGAACATTAACTACATTATTTCAAAATTTAAAAAATGAAAGAGCTTTGCTTTAAATATTATCACTTTGTTTTATCACCTGGTGGGGAAAGTGGGCTCACAACATGGACAGTTTAACCAGAACAGTTTTCCTCCTCAGATTCATAGGGCAGTGACTTTTCCTCTCTGATTTTTCAGAGATAGCACTCCTCTGAACTCTGTGTAGCCTGAATTCTATTGGCAAATAAACCTTATCCAACAACTGCACCTTCACCTGTGTAATCTGCCCAGAAATGGTCTGTTTTCTTTCATGTTTCAAAATACTATAAAACACCAACTAATCCTTACTTAGGAAAGGAAAAGAGCAAGAAGACTTGCAGAAGGAGCTGCTTTTTGTTCTGCCCAGCTCCCACCTGCACACACAGACATAACTCAGGGGCAGAACTGGGGGAGCTGGCCCAGAACGAGGGACAGAAATGTTTCCAGCCTGCACCACAGCCATCCACATCCGAGTCGCAATGTGGTCCCTCCTCCTCCTTGCCAGACGGGTGTGAAATATCAAAACAGGGAATAACTGCTCAGCTTCTAGCTTCTCCCTTCCAATCCACAAAGGAATGCAGCCTCTTCATTTATCTCCAGGCTTTTTTTATCTGCCAGAACATGTGTTGTGGTCTAGCAAGGTGGAGGACACTTGCTAGATAATCTGCAATCTCTGCAAAATGCTATCAAGAGCAGAGACTCTCCCTTTCTGTATCTCCTGTGTTAAGTAAACATCCCTTTAACCAATGGAAAATTTAGGAACCATACTATTGCTTCTGCTATTTTAACTTCTTGGAACTGCAGGCTTATATTACATTTGTGCCTTTAACTCTAGCTTAAGACCGTGGAGACTCCAAAGATGCAACAATTTTTTTAGAGGTGATCTAATTGTGACCCTTCAGTACCTGAAAGGAGCATACAGGAAAGATGGAGAGAGACTATTTACAAAGGCCTGGAGTGACAGGACAAAGGGCTTCACACTGACAGAGAGTAGGGTTAGATTGGATATTAGGAAGAAATTCTTCCCTGTGAGGGTGGTGAGGCACTGGCACAGGTTGCTCTGAGAAGCTGTTTGCGCCCCATCCCTGGAAGTGTTCAAGGCCAGGCTGGATGAGGCTTTGAGAAACCTGGTAAAGTGGAAAACATCCCTTGTCCGTGGCATGGGGTTGGAATGAGATGATCCTTAAGGACCCTTCCAGCTGAAACCATTCTATGACTGTATATCCAACATCTGGGAGCAAAGCAGCTGGCTGGCTAGAGACCCTCAGAATTATACAGCTCTCCCAACAATGTCTTCCTCACTTGGCATGCAGAACTCCACCACCTAGATTTGGTAACAAGAGCAGCATTTCCACAGCAGGCTGCAGAGAGAAGGGAATGGTGGAAGCAGGTTCCCTGGTTGTGCTGCTTCTCTGTGTCATCACACCTCCACCACAGAGCTGGCTGAACCCTTCACATCACATGAGCAAGGGAATGATTGTGACACTGCCCTCAAAAGTCCCAGGGAGACACAGGTAGTACTCCAGAGCTCACATGCAGTATATGCAACATGTTTGGTCTGCACGTATCTTGCAGTATTTGTTACATCCTCCAGTGTTTCATAAGTGCCCCAAATTATGTTAGGAACTCTGCTTTATCATGGGTGTGTGCTGCTGCACCCACAGAATGGATAGACAGAAAGGAATTTTTTTTCCAAGCAATCCCAACGTGGACTGAATCCATGCCTCAGCATCTCTGTAAAGTAGTTTATAGTGCACTGCCCAGTGAAGACATCCTTGTCTTGCTGATGTGCAAGGATGAATAGGTTCTTTCTGACAGCTACACCTAGATCACTTTCTCTCTTTGTGGAAAAGCAGAACAAACGCCTGCATCACACAAGGATTGTGGTTGCTGCTCAAGAGCGGCCTTGAGGCTCCTGCCCCAAGGAACAGCTGTTACCTTAACCTATTCTAGCAAGCCCCCCGTACTGCAGGATTGACTTGGCCAAAGGAAGGCACCACGCCATGGAAATGCAAGCAACCAGTACAGTATCAAAGCAGCAGATTAACACTTTGAGGCTGATAAAATGGCTGTAATGATAGCAGCTGATAAGGGATAGAGTGGTAAGACCATACATAACAAGCAGGGATGCCTCTGGGAGAGTGGAGGGTGACAAGATGAAAGGTTTATCACTTTGTCATTGCTGTTGTCTGACATCAGGAGGAAAGAAGGGTGGACGATTACACATATCTGATACAAGATGCACAGTCCTTCCCACTCTACAGCCTCTACAACCTTAATTCTGAATTATAATTCTACCACTAAATTGAGCAGGTGGGAAAGGAAGAAGAAAAACAGCTGACAGGCAGAGTTTTTATACTAACACATATCTGCCAATATTTTAAGAAAAAAGGACAAAGAAAACAACAGAAAGATGTCAACTAAATGCACATAGTGTTCGTTAAACATAAATGTGTTTTGTCGCAGTGAATAAAACTTGTAGTCCCTTCTCGGAAGAAAGAGAAACAACTTAAAGCTCCAACTTTGTTGCAAAATTTTTTTTCAGTGATTTAAGAAGCTCCTCTTGGTACTCATGTAAGTTGATATTCTGTACGCATCTGGGCTTCAGTGCCTAACAAACTGTGAATAACTGTGAATCAGGTAATTTCCTTTGTGTGATTTAAGACTGCAGTTTCTTTATAGGTACATTTGCAGGAGCAAAACTATCCTTTCAGGGGTGAAAAGGTGCAATTCTCAGCCTAGCTAAGAATCCACACAAATCTGAAAAACAAGGAGGTTACATTATGGCTGGCAGAAAATGACAACCTGGTTTTCTCTTCAGAAACCATAATTTATGTCTGCACCAACACAAAGCAAGGACACGGTTCTTGACCAGAAAAGCCTAACTGTTTACAGCAGTACCTGGAAGGAAGTTTTGACAGTGAAAGTATGCATATCTGGAAGAAAATATATTCCAATTAGCTCTGCTTAACACATTATAGCAGGAACAATAATTTATGTATGGCAGTTTTGTAATTAAATTATGTATACCTGTTTGACGCACCCAGTGTGACACAGTATCACATGAGCTTTTATAATAGCTCCCTGGGGGAAAAAAAAAGCCTACCTGCAAATATCAGATATTTGTAATCAGTTGCTAGTAGGAAAACATGCATAGAAATGAAAAATCCTTTTAATATTTGCTATTACAAATAAAGAAGAGACACAAGATGGCAATCTACAAAATATCATCTTTTGCTTATTTTAGGATAGCAGGGTGAGGGGGAAGCAAAGACTTTCTGTAGGTCTCACTTACAGAAAATGTGGTATGACATAAAAAGCCAATCACAGCAGTATGCCTTCCATTTCTCAGATACCTTGAAATGCTTATAAGAAGTCACATTAAGAGTTATTTTAAAGCAAGATTTATGACTTGTTAGTAATGTCTAATTAAGCTTCCCACTCTTCTATGGTATTTCTATGAAAAAACTTATAGCAGCACTGAGTGAATGCCTCCAGCTGTCCATGTCTGGCTGCTTTTTAGTTTTCATCTTTCACAGAGGTACTCCAGCTACTGTGAAAAAGCAACTTAGTTTAGCTCTCAGGTTTTAAAAGCCATCACTCATCTCCTCTTCCCACTGGTGGGCAGACAGGATAGGTGATTGAAACAGTTAATTTCTAACTGGATTTGTTGGGTGCACATCCTGCACATTAATGACAATAAAACTGCAGGTAGTAGCATTTGACCTGTGAAATCAGTGCTTTGAAGGACGAGCCAGGAAAGGAGCAGCTGCTCGGTTTTCTCTGCTGGAAATCACTCCTTGCATAGCTCACAATAAAGATGTTCCCAGCCTGACACTATCAAATTAACTGACAACAAACACACTTCTTTCCTGACATCTCTTTTCTGGTTCCCTGCCACTGATCCAGGTCCCTGACTGTGGCCAAAGACACAAAAGACTCCTACAGGGGTCTATGAAACAGTGCCAGAATCTGGAGGTAGAAGGCAGAAAGAGATACTTTGTATATATTGAGGTTTCCACAAATCAAAAAAGTTCAGAAACACAGTTTATGCCAATTCCATCAATTTATTGCTTGGAAAAGAAAGGGCTTCATCCTGTGCCACACCAGGTGTTGAGACTGGAAGGCAGGGAGAGTAACATCAGGTATCAAGCTGAAGATTTTATAGATGCTGGTACCTTCTGCTGTTTTTCAGATCATCCTAGCTTGGGGCAATATGGAACACATAAAACAGCAGGCAAATTGAGTAGATGACAAGTCTTGGTACTTATTTGAATTTTCCATGTCTTTGCCCTTAGGTTTGATGTTGTAATTCAAGATTGCTCTCATGTTTTCATTCCTACATACTCTTATCTAATCCTAGCCTCACCCCTTGAAGCTCTCATGCCAGCATTTATTAATAAATAAAAAATACTCTAATTTTTCTATATTGGTAGATGCACAGCTTAAAGAGAAATATAAAATAAAGCAAGAGTTCAAGATGAAAGAAAACCCCCCAGACAGCCAAACAAACAGCTACCATTAAATATAAACATATTTATTTTTTCAGGCTCTCTGAGAGAGAGGTCACAACAACCTTGATGTATCACCACCACTGAGACAAAGATGAAGTTCCTGTGGTGTTCCTGTTGTCACATGAGGTCTACTTCTGTTTGAGCCTGTCATGTTGGGATGCTGCATACACATTAAGAACTACTGCTTTTCACCAGAAAGGTGAATTACCATGTCTGCTAGAAACCAAGGCAGTTCTTATTGCATAATGCTTGGTACAAAAAACAAACAACCAACAAAAAAAAACCCACAGCGCAAAATACTCCTTCTCTTCTTTCCTTCTCCTTTCTGTGGTGAAAATTCTTCCGAAAACGGTAAAACAAGATTCTTGTTCATCTTTTCTTCTGCTAACTAGTACAAAAAAAAGATAATCCCTTAATAAATAAATAAAATACTTCAGGAAACACAAATGAAACGAACACAAATGAAAGTGTGTATACACCTTTTCTAGTTTATTCACCTTTGACTTTGCAGCAAGTACATTTCCATCCCTGAACTCTGCTAGAGGGCAAAACATGTGGGAGGATAATGGGAAAATTCAGGTTTTATCAGGATTTTAGTAATGACAGACAAAGCAGCGTGCACCAAATTGCATCATCACTGTTAAAGAAGACAAAAGTAGTAATTCAGACTGAGCACACAGTCACGATTGCACTGTGCTTAAGTGGTACATATATCCCTAATTCCAATGAACATTAATTCCAACAACTGTTAAAATGAGCCAAAAACCTTTAGACTTAGAAACAAGGGTTAGCAGCCTAGAAGGGCTGAAAAAACCCCCCCACCTTCTATCCTCTTACAGATGTTGGACAAATCAGGAAAGAGACTTACCTTTCGTGCAGGGGCACATACACATTGTATGGTCATAAAACCACACAATGGTTTGGGTTGGAAGGGACCTTAACAATCATCTGGTTCCACCCCCTGCCATGGGCAGGGACACCTTCCACTTGCCCAGGATGCTCCCCATCCAACCTGGCCTTGAGTATTTCCAGGGATGGGGCAGCCACAGCTTCTCTGGGCAACCTGTGCCAGGGCCTCACCACCCCCACAGTAAGGAATTTCTTCCTAATATCCAATCTAAACCTACGCTCTGTCAGTGTGAAGCCATTGCCCCTTGTCCTGTCACTCCAGTCCCTTGTCCATAGTCTCTCTCCATCTTTCTTGCAGCCTCCCTTCAGGTACTGGAAGGCCACAATTAGGTCACCACAAAGCTTCTCTTTTCCAGGCTGAACAATCCCAACTCTCTCAGCCTTTCCTCACAGCAGAGCTGCTCTGTCCCTCTGGATCATCTTGGTCTCTCCTCTGGACTCACTCCAACAGGTCCATGTCCTTTCTGTGCTGAGGACCCCAGATTCTCTATTCAAGTGCTAGTTTGCAGCATTATTATACTCCTGTAGGTGGATAGTCAGTAACTCCTAGGGCAAAACTTTCCTAATTATTTGTAATTACTATTTTTATCAGTATTGGTATTTAAAGATGCTACTGCACATTCACAGCAAGATGTAGGAAACACCCTGCAGCTCTGGGCTGCGGTGGCCTTCCAGGAACACTATGACACAGATCCAGGAGTAAAACAACCCTCAAAACCCTTTTAAATAATTGAATTAAAAAAAAAAAAAAAAGGACAACTGGAAAAAAAAAAAAAAAAAAAAACCAAAAAAAAAAAACCCCACAACTTAAATTATGCCAAATACCTGCAATTTCAGCTTTTGACACACTGCGCTTCCCAAGGAAAACCCACAAATATCTTAAAACGCAGGTCAAGGATCATCAGGAATGACCCTCACAGCTCTCTGCTCCAGAGAGCCTTGAGGGCTGAGCTCACAGCCTCCCACGAGCTGTGGCTCCCCGGGTTTGATCCATGACAAGCAGCCTGTTGTCCTGGGCCAGCACTGCCCACAGAGCAGCAGTGTTCAGGGCACGCAGAAATGTGCCAGGGCTGAACATTTGCAAAAGTTGTTTTATTGGACTTTTTCCAACCAGATCTGATTATCAGATCTCCTTTTGCTGTATAGGTAAATGGACTGGCTTAGGCTGTGCAACACAGTGCCTGGCCAAGTGTCAAAACAGTTCCAAAGGCCCAATTTGGAATAGCAGTGACAAGGTGGTTGTTTTTATTCTCCCTGGCATTTACAGGGAGCAGGTCTTGGTCAAAAGAAATGTATGACAAAAAATCATCTGATGTTCATAAATTCAGAAACAGTCCAGACTTAAAAATCAGAAAGCAGGACAAACCAAGTTAACATTTTCTCAAGCCAGCCTGAAAACTGACTTTCTTAAGGAATTTTTCCTTCTATAGAGTTACACTCAGAATCAGCAAAATACAAATTCCTAACTTTTCTATCTCTATTCTGAGCCTGACCTGTGAAATGAATTTTTAACAGTAGCTTTAAAAACTTTTGAGTTGTCTGAAAGGAAGCCTGTGAGAGATATGACTATGTTCCATAATGTTATTAGGTTTTAGCTGTTCTCATGCATCACAGAAATGATACAGGAGTGCTCAGCTCCAAACCCAGTTAGGAATTATGGAGATGGTGCTGCCCTTTGCAATTTCCAAATGCACATTATCAGGTTTTGTGGGCCTTTTACAGTCTACTGAACCTTTAATTCTAAAAGATACAGACATACAGCTTAGTGGAAGTGGCATCTTCAGTCTCTCTGTGTTTTCTTATCTTCTCAAAAACAGCTTTGAGAGTTAAGCACATGGATTTTGCAGAGTGCTGTGCTCTCATCCCCCATTTTTATCAGCTGTTCAGCTTTGAATAGCAGTGGTATTCACCGTGTCAGCATTACTGCCCTCCAGGAGCTGCATCCCCAGCCAAACCTCAAAAGAAAGAATCACTTCTTGGCATAGGCAGCTCCTCACAAGCTGCTCTGCTTCCTGCCAACCGCTCTGGGTTAAGGCTCAGCTCCCAGCACTCAGCCCCAGAAGATGCTGCCGACAGGAGCTCAACTGATGCTCTCGACCCTCCCTGTTCCTCTGATCTCAGAGACGCATCCAGAAATAGCTGCAAAACCTGCAGTGGCTTAGGAGAAGAGAAACTCGTGCTCTGGTAGGATTTTTAGGGAACAACTGGAAAGCATCTTCTCCCAGTGAACTTTTGCCTCAGAGGGAAATGCTCAATGGAAGCCAATTGCTTTTAGCACCATTCCACAATGGGGTTCTGTGGCACCCGAAGCTGAGCAGACCCACAAGCATGGAGCACAAATCCCTCTTGGTTGTCAAGCATCTGTTTGACTCAGATCACACTGGAGCTTGTTTTCCACAACTGGGATAAAAGCAGTTTTACTTTAATGTACTGCTTAGCAAGGGGAAAAAAAAGCCAACCAATAAACAACCAAAAAGCCCAAAAGCAAACCACATCTGAAACTCAATTTAATTGCAAATTAGCAGGGATAATCGAGCGGCACTTAGTGCAACCACAGATCAAGAGAGGAGACTCGATGGTTCACCAGAGACTCACCCAAGATACATAATTTTGTAATTAATGACACTATTTTCTGTACTTTAGGGCACAGTGTATACCCCTCCTGCTGGAGTGAAACACAGGTTTTGTTTTGTGGTTTTATTTAGACACACTGTTGACCACAACTACAGGAAAAGAAATTACACATATATACCTCCTCTAAATTAATGGTTTCTTGAGAAGTCTTCTAAACTTCCCAACTAGCAAACCAAGCCCTGTAAGTGATTCAAACATGCTACATGCCATACCCCACAAAACATGTCACTTCTTAGAGTAAAACCAAACCAGAAAAAGCTCATTATCAGGTTGACTCTGTTTCCACTGGAAGATCACAGCAGAAGCAAAGGGGTAAGCGATGGCAAGCTCATCTCAGGAAGGCTGGTGAAGACTTTGGGGCATGAAGTGCAAGATTTTTCCAAGTGCATCATGAAGCTGTAAGCTGAGCACTCAAAGCTCACACAAACAGATGATGAGGAAATTCATACAGGAATAAAGCCCTCAGTCTGTTGAAATGGGTGCTGGTAGTCTGTGTTTGCAGTAGTACTGAATTCCCACAGCTACTGTACCAAAATCACAGCATCCCTTGGTCAGCTTGGCAGTACCTTCTATCTCCTAGGAGTGCACGTCCTTTAATTATTTCTGGGCAGACTGCAATCATCTCTAAGACAGGTGATGTTATACACACTTCTAAAAATGCTCCTTAACTGTCTTTCCACTTCAAGTACTATTTTCTGAACTCCTTTCTTTTAAAAGAAACAATAAAGCTGAATTTCTTACAGCTAGAATTCATGCTCGAGCATAATTTTTTTAAGCTTTCCCTGAGCATGAAGAGTTTAAAGAAATATTACAGAAATGACTATGTTGTTAGGAAATATCTTCAAAACAATTACAGAGAAGTTTCATAACACTAGTTTGTGGCCCACATTTTCTCTTTGCTCAAATACACATCATAAATTACAAATTGGTTTCATTTTATTGGCCTCATCTGAAAAATCACTGTTAGGAGTTTCATAATGAATGAGCTAGTAAGAGAATTACAAGGACATAAGGCACGCCACAACATAGTAAAGAATAAGACAGGATGACCTCATTAAATGCATGAATTTGGAAAGCGTTCCTGTTCAGGACACTATTCTGAAGCACTTCTTTCAACTGGAAACAAATGGTAACATTCTGAAAGGTTATGACTTCAAAGAGATGTAGGACTACATGTACCTGTAACAGGACTTTAGCTGAATATGAACCACAGAAGACACGAAATATTCAAAAGGCCAAGATGCTTAAATACAAAATACTCATGAATAAAATACAACACTCTAAGTCCTATGATAATTCACACCTGGAGTGAACTTCAGCACCTTTGCACTTCACTATCAGACATAGACTTTAAGTACCCACACAAGTCTTGCAGGTACTTAAAAATCCACTGACACTCATTTTGAGTGTCACTCGGTTGTTGTTGTTGTGCATTCCATCCTTTCTTTTCCCGTTGATGAACAGCCATCTGCTTTCTCTTAGAGGCAACTTATCAGACAGCAAAATCAAGATGTTCCAAAGTAATTCATTTCACTTGGGCTGTGGCAAAAAGTCAAAACAAAGATTACAGCACTACATGCTGGTACAAACTTGCAACTAAAAAACATTACACTCCATGATGCTTTCAATGACAAAGAAAATGCAAATAAATTGTTTTGTAAATCAAAGTGCTACATATCAGATGTGGAAGTTCTTGGAACAGAGACAATAAATGTTCCCTTCTCAAGAGAAAAAAAAAACCAACAAAACAAATTCCTCAGGACATGCTTACATATGTTGCTAGATCTTAAATTTAAAGTTCACCATGACTGTGTTGAAATCCTTAAGTCCAGGAGCTGTAAGAGTAAGATTAAATCACCACCACCTAAATGGTGTTTATTAGGTAATAAAACTGCACAATACCTACAATCTCACATATAAAGCCACAAAGTTAATCTGGTTTGAAATGTTAACTACCCAAACCAAATTTGCTCAAGGGTGTTTAGACATATACTATTAAAATCTGAAGTAGATGATTGCTACATGAGGCTGTGGAAAAACCTGTTGTATTTCTCTTTCCATCTTTGGCAACATCAAAAGAAAAGCCCAAAATGAAAACTGAGAAAACAAAGGGTTGTAAGAAGACTGGTAAGTCAAGATTCTTGCTCATGCAGGAACCAGTTGGTTCTTTTCTCATCCCTTTCTACTTCTAACATACAAGAACCCAAAGTCTAGGGAGCCAAAGAGCACTTGACTTCCTATCACCAAAAAGTCAGTGTTATGGTAAAAGCTTTGAGCGGACATCATCAAGGAAAAGTACACTGTGCCCAAAGGAAACAAGGTGCTGAAGTGTCCCTAAACCAAACAAACCAGAAAGAGCAAAATAAAAACTATACAGAGCTCAGCTGTACCTTGCTATGATCTTTTTGGGTGAGCTGTGATTGTATTTCACATCAAGAACAACACAGAAGATTAAAACAGCTACATTTTCTGGCAAGTTTTGTACCCATAGCATAACAATTTTTGTAATAAATTAATACTTATGTGATTTCAGTGGCTTCTTCCCTCAAGTAACTAAAAGAAAGAAACATTGCCCTGCTTGTAAGCAAAATGAACTGACATCTTATGTATGGAGAAAGTTGCTCAGTCTGGAAGAACCAGTCGACATCAGCCAACACATCATACAATGACTTTAGCTACAGCTAAAATACCTTATAGACTATTCCCATATTACAGTATTCCCATCCTTAGGAATACCAGAACAATCATTACAGGAGTATTTCTGTTGAACAGCCACTTCTTGGACTCCCTGATTACATGTGAATTCTGATCTTACAGCCTCAGTTACCACAGTGAGAAGATTAAAGCTCATGAATTCGAAGAGATTTGCTCATTTGTCCAATTGTTTTCTCATTCAGTACTTTCTCATGGTTTTTGGACATGATTTATGTTTCCTGAACAGCCAAGCCTGGCAAAACTAGTGCCACTTGAGGATAACAGAATCTAAGGAGAATCATCCCTAAAGCTAAATCAAAATGTCTATGAGTCAGGCACAGAGGAAGGGTTCCAAGGTTATGCACTCCCAACTCATCTGCTCAGTTTATAGCCATCATTAAACAAAGCTAAATTTACAGTGGGCAAATTAAAAAAAAAAAAAAAGCGACAGCTCACTGCCCAATTGTATTTATCCAGCATTTGATACACTTTTTAGGAAGAAAATGAAGCATTTTCAACAACTTAAAACACCCCTAAACTAATACAGTTGACAAGCTTAATACCTGAATGAAAACCATTTACTTGGGTCATTTAATAAACTTACATTCACAGCACTGTAATGCATTTCCCTTCCAGTCTGCAGCATGCAGAAACAAACACCCTCTGGCATTTGGAGGATACACAAGGGGGCTTTGAGGCATTGAATCCATCCATGTAACTACCAGGTAGGACAGCACGTTCCCTTTACTGAATGTGTGAATTATTCTGGCTCATAAAAACACATTGAATGCCTTCACAACTAGGAGATTTAGCAAGACAGTGTAACACAAAATCAAAGAAAGCTTTTGCCTTCAAACATGGCCAAATTGTGTTTCTGCCGTTTGCTGCACTTGTAGCGTGCAGGCTGCCTCCACCCCGTGGTGGGAGGCCACAGAAATGCAGACTGCTGCTCTAATAATGCCTTGTGGTTTGGGTATTTGCTGTTGCTTAGCAGTTATGAAAACAATCCACTTGACAAGGTCAGAATTCATGACTGAGAAAGGTGGCGAGCAGAGCAGAAGTTACATATAGAGCCCTGTCTTTTGAAGTACCAGCTAAAGGCTTAAAAAGAAAGTTGCTGTAGTCATGATATTAAAGTCACGAGTATTGTATTGTCTAGCAGGAAATCAGAACAAATGTTGAACTTTTCTGTTCCCCTAAGTTATCCTGCACTGATGCACAAAAAAAGACTTCTGGTTATCAAGTTCTCTGCAACTGTAGCTTACTTAAACAAGTTTTTTAACCATGAAGAAAGCAAATAAAAAATCTTCAGTTCCCATAAACCATTACATTCTGCTGAACTTCCATTGCAGATCTAATCTATTACCCCTAAAAATAATACCAAAATATTAAATGACACCACCCAGCTTATTCCAGCACCCATGGAAGGACATACTGCACTTACACATGAAGCACAAGACTCGACAGGCCTGTGTCAGAAGTTGTTCGCCACCTTTGGGACCCAATTTTGCACATAAACAGTTTTGCCTACAAATGTCATGTTATACTTGGCAATGTTGTGCTGGTGTTCACATAAAATTTCCATTATGAACAGTGTTCCAAAACCAGAACAGACCGTATGCTTATCTTATTGTGAAGTTCATGCTGATTCCTGAGGTAAGTAGCTTGGAACCTGCTTAACTGTAAGATTTAGAGGCAATGGTGGGTTTTTGATAAGCCTCGGATGTCCACACAGTCATGCCACGCAGTCACACACAGCAACCAGCTTTGTTTATAACATGCTGAGGTTCAAGAAATCATCTGTGCAATGTGATGATCCCTGATGATAAAGCATTGCCCATATGCTTCACTCCCTATCCTTCCCTCCAGTGACACAAGCGATTTTACTTCCACCCTACGTGTTTTCATGGCATAACAACAGTCTCTTCATTCCTTACAGTCTAGGATGCCGAGCACACAGAGAGGTATGAGCAGGGCTCTTCTGCAGGGGCAATTTCAGGAGAGGGGCAACTAAGTTACAGCCTGAGTTCTCAGTGCTCTCTGAGAAATAAAGAGAAGGGGTGTGATCATATTAACAGCCCAAAACCACTTTTCACCTATGCTATGGAAACAAAGGCCCTTCACTAAACTGTGTTTATATCACAGCTTAAGAGCCTTGAATCTCTCAAACAAACCCCAGTCTAAAGCCTACGCACGAAGTGGAATTTAAAATGAACAAGCCACATGTTACAAGGCAAACAGAACCAAGAAATCCAGGTAAAGCTATGATTTATTTCAAAGCTGCACGTCTATCATGACTGCAAACCCAGCTGGGATTTACTAGCTGGGCTGCTCAGAGAAGATCATATCCAAGGAATTCAAACTGATTTATGCTTTTGTTTTCAAAACAATGACCCCTCAGCTTCGAGATCAAAATGCAATTACATGTGATTGATTGCACTCTTACCTTAGCTGACGTCACTCTGTAGTTCTCAAGTTCATTTCATAAATGCTCTTGCATAATGTACAGAATCAGGTTTATATATTGTAATTCCTAGGGGCTTGGGGGTTTATGCCTGTAGTCTAACAATGAGATTCGCTGGCTCCAGTCAAACACAGCTCACTTTCAGGCAGCATTCCCAAGATGATGGAGAATGTGCTTCCCATATATCTGCTTAGACAGCTCTTGTGCATACACTCACTCCTCATGGTGGTCTGATGGCTGCTCCTACTTCTGCACTGAAAACAAATATGAACGTGCACATATTCCTATTACGTGAAAAATGTGATTTACACAAAACATGTTTGACATTTTCCCTTTGAAATATATTTTCAAGTTATTCCAAATGTAAATAATTTCCTTTTGTTTCCTGTGTCTTCTCTGAGATGCGTACTAGGCCCTAATTATCCCTAATATATCCAGACTTTCCTAACAAGAACCTTTCCAGTATAACTGCCACAGTGCATGTTGATACTTAAATTAAGCCACAATAAATGTATTAAATCCAGAGACTGAAAAATTGCATTCACATCTAAAAACACTTACTGAAAAACATAATTCCTACAAATAAAATTATTTTGTTGAAATGAAAATCGAGGTTTGGTGGGGGATGAATAGGAAAATCAGGTATTTATTTCATTTTACATTAGGAGTTCATTGCTAAATACAGATACAACTTACTACATGTAAGATCAATGGCAACTTTTGTAATTACAGTCATGGTTTGGAGGGACATGTTGCTATAGCAATACCAACCATAGGAATGAAATCCACATCCATTCAAAGCAGTTTTTCTACATGGCATTATTTTTATAGCATAGCACTTTAGCAAAGAAGAGTGCAATAAATCAATAGTAATGCATATTTTAATCCTATAGGCATAGTCTGGAAAAGTATTTCACAGAAATAAACCAAATGAGGACATGATGACCACACGCTAAGTAAGGTTTTGTTTGGTTTAGTACTTTGATTCAGTTTTCATCAGTTAAAACCAAGAGTTTATATCCAGGCCTTCCAAAGCCAACTTATCCTGGATTCAGAACATAAAATGTTTTGGGGTTGGCTTTCTTTTTTTCTTCCCCTGTTCTCTACATAATCCCAAGCAACATAAATGAGATCTGATCCTCCTCAAACTGGCTAGACTTAGGTCTGCAGGATTTCTTGGCTCAGGCAGTAAGTGAAAGAAAGAAAACTGGTTTGGAACTGGAATCAGCCCTGACGTGATCCCGGCACATGTGCTTGTTCCTACCCCGATGCAGGTGACATCAGTGCTTATCTGAGAGACAGATAAAACATGAAGGATGACCAACACACCATTGCAACACCTCGATAGAGAAAATTCCCACCCACAGGTTTCTGGGAATGGGACTTGGGCTGTGGGTTCGGGGAACCAGGACTTTGGGTGTTTCTTTTTATCTTGTCAAAGTTTGACCCAATTCTGTCTATCTCCGCTTCTACCATGGATTACTGATAAAATCATGCTCCCAATTATCCTGGCTTTTAGTTGACTACTTTTTTGCCCTTCCATGAGTTGGCATCTTCAATTAAATCTTGCAGCACTCTCAATCAATCACAGTCAGATTTAAAAGAAGGATCAACTCAATTGAAAAAATCATAAACACTGATCTGCGAAAACAGATCTATTATGATCCTGACAGCTGATTTTCTCACGTCTCTTTCTCTCTTAGTTTGGACAAATGAAGTTTGAAAAACAGATTCCTATACATTTCTACAGCTCCTAGAACACCTACAAAGAAGCAATGGCTACAGTAGATGTAATGCTCAATAAATAATTCAAATTAAATACAAATTACCTGGGTTCCTATGGTCATTTGAACATTATGGTAGTTATTCCCAAGGCATATCAAAAGAGCAAAAAATCTGAAAATGGCTAAGCATCGCATGTAGAGTTAAGGCCACCTAGTGCATGGATACATTTCAAGCTGACGGTAAGGAGGAAATATTTATAGGAGAACTTCCATTGCTCACCATTCCAGATTCACACCTGTGGACACAGGAAAGTCACACCCATACAAAATTCTTCCTCTGCACTGCACAGCCCTGTTGTCCTGAGCAGGATCACAGAAAACCACAAAACCCCCCACTGTGATTCTTTGCAGATCAGCAGTTCGACTCTCTGTTTGAAGGACTCAGCGCTAGATGAGGTCTCCCACAGCTTGGGCCAGCTGAGCCTAGAAAACCTCCAAGGAAAGATTCCACCACCTGTGCGGGTGGCACATTAAAAGTCTTGTACTAGTCACGGGTGAAAAACTTTTTCCTAATGGCCAGTCTGAACTTCTTTGGCTAGTGGCCAATCTGAGCTGCAGTTTGTGACAGTTGTTCCTTGTTTTTATAATCTGCAACTAACAGGAATTCAGCTCCATAGATACTGGAACTCATCTTCAAGCAATTACAGGCCTAAGACTGTCCCTTTGCCTCATTTTTTGGCCAGACAAAACCAGCCCAATTCCCCCAATCTCTTCTCATTACTTATGGTTCCCATGGCTCAAAATCACCTTGGGAGTCCTCTCTCCATTTTCTAAACATTGTGCTCTTCATTTGGGAAACCTCAGGACTGACTGAAGAACCACAGTACTCAGCAATGCTGAGAAAGACAATAAGTTCTGCTGACCTGCTAGCCATGGAGACCACTATGCTGTTTGCCTTACTTGCAATGAAAATGCATCACTGACTCATTTTCAACTTAGCAGCAACCATCATATCCCATGGCTTTCCCACAAAGGTTATGTTCAGCCACTTGCTTCCCAGACTATGTTCCTGCATGGAGTTAATCTGCACGGGCACAGAACTTCATGTTTAGTCTCGCTGAACTTCATGAGGCTGGCCAAAGCTCAGGCTTCCCAAGACCCACCTGAACTGAATTTCTACCACTTGGTGTACTGAAGTCTGTCTCCTGCCAATTTAACATGATCTATAACTTATTCTGTCTCACCATCTAAGTAATTAACAGGGAGGTAACACCACTGGCCCAGTCCCTCACAGGTCACTTGTTATTTGTCTGCAACGAGACACTGAGCCATTGAAGATTATTCCAATATCCACGTAATTTTCCATTAATCTAACAATCCATATACTTCCACAGCTTCCTCAGTGAGAGATGGTAACAAAAACCTCACTGAAGTCAGAGAACCACAGAATGGTTTGGGTTGAAAGGAACTTCAAATATCAGCCGGTTTCAAGCACCCTGACGCGGGCAGGGACACCTTCCACTAGACAAGGTTGCTCAAAGCTTCATGCCTGGCATGGGGCATCTGTAACTTCTCTGGGCAACCTGTGTCAGTGCCTCACCACCCTCACAGCAATGAATTTATCCACCGATGTCCCTACATCTACACATTTGGTCATTTAATTACAAAAGGCCCTGAGGACACCATACTTATCCTCATCTCACCCTTAAAAAATAGGAAAGGGCTCTACCTTCAATCTCAATGAGAAGCCATCTACCAAAAAGTGCTTCTGATAAATAGCCAGTGATATTAGAGAGAAGAGAACCCATATATTCAGAGCACTAGGCCTCTAAATACTGACAAAGGGAGAACAACAGTGAGCTAAGAAATACCCCAGCACAAAGAAAACTTTTGACCCTTCCCTCAACAGTATCTCCAAACTGGAGGGATGAAGAAAACAATTAACTCACCTTTCTGAAACATGACCTTATACTTACTTAACAGGACTAAAATTACTAAGTTCCACATGGATTCTGCTATGATGTGGTTCCTTCAGGGGAAGGAGGGAGACAGAGTGAGATTCTCTCAGAGTGATATTAAAGAATCTCACCACTGTCTTGACAAAAACTGCCAGGATACCTACCTGAATGCTCAGTGCAAGAGTGCTACCTACCCTTTCCTCTGACTTTATCAGGGACCTACGATCTGCTGCAGACTTGTCACTCCTTGCTTCTAAGCTGAGAAACAAGGGGACCCAAATGCTTTCTAATGGCAGTGCTTCCAGAGGTCTTCAGACAAACCCCGCTGTGCTGCTGCCAACTCTCAGTGCTCAAAACAAAAGAAGGGAAGCCATTTCCACCATCATGCAGTTTTTAAACATTACTCCCTACTACATGAGTTAATATGACGCATACACTCTGTGTTACAGAATCCCAGGATGGGTCAGGCTGCAATGGACTCATCTGGTCCCATCTCCCTGCTCCAGCAGGGTCATCCCAGAGCACAGGGCACAGGACTGTGTCCAGACAAGTCTGGACTATCCCCAGTGAGGAAGACTCCACAGTCCCTCTGGACAATCGGTTCAGTGCTTGGGCAACGCACAGGAAAGTTCTTCCTCATGTCCATGTGGAGCTTCCTGGGCATCAGTTCCTGCCCATTCCTCTTGTCCTGTTGCTGGCCCCTGCTCTGAGCCCTCCCTGCAGACACACAGGGATGAGTCCCCTCTCAGCCTCCTCTCAAGGCTGAAGAGCCCCAGTTCCCTCTGCCTTTTCTGGTCAGGGAAGTGCTCCAGTCCCTTCCTCATCTCCACAGGACCTGCTCCAGGAGCTCCATGTCCCAATATTAGTGGAATTTTCATGTTTATCCTAAAACATCAGAACATATGTTCTCTTGCTAATACTACACCAGATATTTATATGCAGTATATTAAAGATTTAATCAATGAAGAAATGCTCAACTCAAAAAAAAATTTCTACAGTTGCAGGTTTACAACTTATGAATTGGAGGGCAGTGAAAACAGAACACATATTTTACCTTAATTTTATAGATTCCATCAGAATTTGCTTTTTCAAGGAAAGAAGGTAAATTTCCATACAGTATGGAAAACATGGCATTTAAAAAAGCTAAGGCAACGAAGTATGACCTTTTCATCAGAGAATTAGTAATCCTTACTCTATTTTCCTGGCCTTAATCTGCCTGAACTTTCAAAACAAGCATCAAATAAATGCAGAATCTCTACTAGTGCAAGTGGAACTTTCTTGTTTGCTATGATTTTTGCACAGCATTGTGCAGAGTAAAAACCCCTCTACCCATGGGACATTCTAGTAAAAATTCCATAAATAATTTAAGGGAAGCTGCTGCTAACAATGATGAGCACTTTATATTTTTTGGCACTATATTTTGCATGGAAAGGACATAAGGTTGCACACAGCAGATAAGAATTTCAAAGTCAGACAAAAAGAGAAAAAATAAGTGCAAAGAGGTGCCCCTTTTATTTTAGAAATGAGTCAGCATTACTGGGTGATTTTTTTACAAACCTACATAGAGCAAAGTACCAAATGCTGCCAATGCTACTCTAGAGTGAAAATACAGACAACACACTGAAAATTATATCTTTAGAGCAAATATCCATATGAGGACTTGCATGCATCACATGAAAAAGAATCCTATTGTCTTAATTCCAACTATCAGCTTACTCTTCTTACCCATGAGACAAGGCACAAATTTCCTGCTCTAGGAATGCTATGAGACCTACTTGTAGAAATCCACTTTTTATTTAAGGGCTCACAGTCACAATCACATTAGTCACACTCAGTGTAGGCGTATGTGGAAAATAAGAGAACTACTCTCTTTGAAGGGACCCTGTCATTTAATGAGAGATTTACAGTATTGTGACTGTTTCAACTTTTGAACACATGAATCTCAGATCAGAGTTGAGCTCCTGCAAAGGGCTCCAAATCACCTTACTTCCATCTCCCAGAACAAGAGTTACCTAGGCTGCCAGGGAAATTAATTACTGACAAGTAGAAGACTTGGTTTTTGATAAATGCAGAATATGTCACTTCAGAAGGCAAGAACTTCCCCATCTTCAAGGATGCAATCTATAGTCAGCAATATCTCTGGCACTGCGTATTATTTTTCTCATTTTTGAACATAATTATCCAATTTTTAATGTGAAATAGCAACAGCTAGATGTGTCAACCTATAACATTTAAGACTGGAAGTTTAAAATCATATTGAACTTCAAGAGGAAAGCAACTTGTCCTCCTGTGTATATCACCATACTGGTCTAGGGGAATTCTGGCCTTCTAGAAAAGGTGACAGAAATGTATTCAGTATTAATGCAACTTCAGCCTGTTGATTCACCAGCAGAAAGGCGACTATTGAAACACTAACATTCATTACTTGAAAACCAATGCTGCAGTAAGTATAGCATTGACAAGCAAAAGTTTCCAAGACAAACCTGAGAATTAAGACACACAACCCCCTCCAAGTGGTGTAATATGAGCAGCTAATGCATCTGTAGGCTGTGATTGACTTGCTGTCAGATCACAGTTTGGTTTTGCGTATGTGGTTGGTTCAACAGTATTACTGTGTTGGCAGAGTCCAGAGATCTCATCTTTAAAATGTGGGCTGTCATCACATCATCTTGGAAGCACACAGTTCCACCTTCTCCTCGATCTGCTTGCTGGAAACTTTGTGGGCAAGTTTGTCAGCAGTAAGCAACGCCTAATCAGTTCTTGAAAAACCCTGAGCTAGCCAAAGCAATAGACTTTCCTTGATGGAAAATTCAGCATTACCCATGGCAGAAAAGCAACTGTCAGCATCTCCACTGTATATGGTCCAACATAAACAGCCAGCAGAAGAAAGTGCTGGGCCAAAACACCTGATGCCCCATGTATGGAGCATTCCAGTACCAGGACCTGAACATATCTTCCCTACAGACCAGTTAATTTGGACCCTGCAGCAAACAGCAGCAAGCAGAATTTGAGCCTATGAAACACTTATATGTAAATATATATAAATATAGTATATATATTTAAATCTATATAAATATGTAAATACAGGCAACTTTAGAACATGGTGGAGATGGGTTCAGTTCTTCTCAGAGTCACAGACACTGCCTGACACTGGATAGGAATGAGGGGTCAGGGATAGGCCAAACCAAAGGTGAAGGTATACACCTCTGGCAGGAAATTAGTCTTTGTGGATGCAGCCTGAGCTCTCTCAGCTTAGTGACAGCAGAACTAGGCAAAGGAACAAAACAAAATGCCTGGCAGAGGACATACAGATTAGGAAATAGGGGAAATGAAATAATTATTAACTGAGAAATGAATCAAGATCCAGTATTTCCCATCAAATCAATGTATTGTTTAGGGTGCCCTGAAGCCTTGAATTGAAGTACAGCAGAAACCCACTGGCTGCTTTGAGGATGCACAGAACAAGGCAGTAGTCACTGACTATAAATGTAAGGATAAAGAAAAATTACAACCACAGCTAAATGGTATTATGACAAAAGTCACTGGTTATCTGCAGAACCACAAAGGTTTCCCACTGAGCTGGCAGGTCTGACTAAGTGCAGCTAGGTGCAAGATTTGCTGGTTGCTTTGACATGCACAACAGAGCACGGCATAAACACCCTGGGACCTCTGGGCTCCTCGCCCTCTCTTCTCTGCCAGTGTCCTCAACTTCATTTCAGATGCAAAGAAAGACACAAAGAAGTGCAGAGGGGATCACTGACATTTTGTTCCACACTAGGAATGTATTGCTTTGGTGTATCTAATGAAGATAGAAGCAATGAGGACTCGAAGAAGGTCACTGGTAGAAGACAGTGTCATTCAATGTCTGTAACATCTTGACCTGGGATTTCATTTCTTCCTGCAGAAGGGCTCCACAGGGAAGTACAAGCACAACCACATCAAAGCAATAATGTACATTGCTGGAGAAAGGACCACAGGGCATGTAAAGAGCTAGGCTGAGAAGTTCCAGCTGCAGTCACAGGAATAAAGAGGAGCCTACTACACGCAGTGTCGCACTGCATGGCTATCAGAGCTTTGAGGCTGCATAAACAGATCTTTTGTCAGAAAAGCAAGCAGGTTGTTTCTCTGCAGTCTGCAGGACCAGAAGTAAAGCAGCAAGGCTGTAGTTACATGAGTCAAGGGTTAACTAAGGGTATAATTCTGTTTGTCACATTCAATTTAGAAATGTGAATACATGAGAGTTTGGGTGTGTTATTAATGGCCTGCAGACCAACAGTTTCAGCCTCTTCAGAAATTTTTTTCCAACAAAAGAGTTGGGTCCTTTATAGCAATGTCATTTAATTCCATAGCCAAAGGAAAGCTAGAAGCAGTGCTGGACCGTAATGTTCTCCTTGACTTAAAGCTAGAAGCAATGAATAAGCTGATGTCAGTGTATGCAAGAGTTTTGCTAACGGCTCCTTCTGCAACAAAATTTCACCCTCAAAATTGTCCTTAAAATTAGAATCATGCCATGCATTTCAGACCAGCTGATAACAAAAATAAGAGAGCGTTGGGAGCATGCACTACATCAGAAAGTGTTTCATGTTGGGCAGACAAGTCCTTTTATCTCTCTCTCCCCATACTCTCTCTCACAACACAGCACTTCTGAAACCACCCCATTATCTACCCATGGTTGAAGTAGGGGACTACAGAAGAAACCTATTCATTCTTACACTTACAGAGAAAGATTTTTAATACTAATTCCCAATAAGACAGTGTGTTTGTGAATAAGCAGTGACAGGTGGTAAAAGCAGATGGTTTTGAAAAGATTTGTGGCAGTCCCTGGTTCCACCATCCTAGCAGCTCCACAGGGTACTGGCAGAAGAAGTGGTTCCCTTCCTTTTCTTCCCTTGCCTCACTTCAGAAAACCAGCAGCTGATCTGCTGGTTGCCACAAAGGCAGGAAAGGATGGGCAAAGCTCACTCACTCACATTCTCCATCCCACCTCCAAACGGCATTTGCCTGTCTGCACAAGCCCAGCCAAGCACAAGCCGCTGATCCAGGCTAAGCCACCTGACATAAGCCCCAAAGTCACCTCTGTGTTTGCTGCTCCCAGACAGGACCAGAGCAGGCAGAGCTCCTGGGTTTGGCAGTCACTTCCCACAGATCAGGGCCACTTTGCTCCTGACCACACCAGAGGATGGTCCATCACTGAGAGAGCATCCCTACACACTCTGGTGCACACACTGCCCCCAAGACAGAGCTGGGCCCAAAGCACTAGCCCTTGTTTCTGAAGGCCTCAGTGATCAAGGAGGCATCTCAGATGCTCCAATCCTGCATGGCCAAACTTTGACAAATGGTGAATAACTTTATGCCAATTAATCATAGAGCGATACTGCAATGCGAGCAAAGCTCAGGGAAGCACAACTACTCACATTACATCTCAAAACAGAGAGAAAGCAAAAGACATCAGTTCATGTGTCAACAAGAGCAGTGACAGAAAAATACATTTCCAAATCAGTGTTTTGTGTTTGGCCAAAGTATTGCTGATTGCTACAGCTACAACCTTCTCCAAGTTCTTGCTGCTTATGCTCAGGGAGCAAGGACTCCTGAGGAGACAACACGAGCATGAGGCTGTGGTTTTGGGCACACAGCCTCAGCTGGAGCACAGCACCAGCTCCAGTCACTTGTAACCTGCCTCTGAGCTTTCACTGCACACCTCTACTGATGACTCAGACAATTTCTTATTCTGCCAACAAATCATTACACGGTGCCACCTCTGGCTACTATCAAAACCACCTGTAACCACCTTAGCCATTAACTCCACAGTACACCCATTCAAAGAACCTTTCAGAACAATGCTGTGTTCTGTCAATAGCCACACATCTTGTGAATAAATTAAAATTCTCTCTTTTAGGATTTACTAAAGTGTAGGGTAGGAACTACACTCCTGGAAAGGGCTGGTACTTTTCCTATGTAGCATCTCTGTTTTTCACATTTTCCTCAGAAACAAGAGCAATTGACTCAGTATCAACAAAACACTTGTTCTTGTTTTACATTTCTTTAACCAGTACAACTGCATAACTTTGAGAGAACCTCTTCCCTGTTCATCCAGAGCACTGTTTACAAAATTGCAGTCAATTTACTTTTTCATAATTTCACTCACAGTATCAAGGGAGTTTCTGAAGGAATATTCTAAAGAGGGTTGTAACACTACACTGAAATGATTTCCAGCATCCCCTGAATAAGAAAAGGTCCCTTTGAACCATTTACAGCAGAACAAATCCCCATTCTTTACATGAAATCAGGGAACTTTTCTTCTTGCAGGCAATGAGGTTTATGGCTTCTTTCAAGAAGGTAAAACAGAAAACAAACAAACAAATAAAAGAAAGGAGTTGTCAGTCCAGCTGGCCCCAATTTTATACAGCATTGCAGAAACACTACTGAAAATTGAGACTGCTACAAAGGCAAACACAAGCCATTCAAACCTGGAATCAAAAACTTGTGTGTTTCCAGAGAACACCCCATGGTAAAATTGCCTCTCACCTTTGGGGACAATAAAATGTGGATCTAGGCTTGGGTAAAGGCAAGGCTGAAAGATGGCTTTTGAAATTACACTGTAAGCATCCAGCTTTGTGATCAGTCCTGCCAATCCTGAATACATTAAACAGCCATCAAGTTTGGTATTTGTGCTCTTAACTTCACAGGACAAGCCCCTGCTTCTCAAAGCAGATATGGATGATGGATACTGGTATAAAGGGTTAAAAGTTAAATTAAGTATAAGAAAAACCTGTTATATGCATCCGGTATGGGCACAGCTGTGCCACAATTACTTTTGGGAAAGAGAAAACTTTGGAGTCAGGCAGTGCATTTTTGGGGCACAAGGTATCTTTGTGAGCATGGGTGGAAGAATAGAGCCTGATGCAATTTGCAGTCACTTGAAACTGCCTAAGCACAGGTACACACAAAGAGGTGCACACACACAGGTACACACATTCAAGCAACTTTTGCAAAATACAGCTAATATAAGCTTAGAACAGAACAAAATTATAGCTGAATTACAGGTATTTTTGCCAACCCTTCAATATGCCTCATGCGTTCACAAAAACGAATGTAGCCACAAATTTGAGGGAGAGGCTTTCCAGTTTACAATAATTATCAGCAGAACATTAATTGCATGCCTACACACAAGATCCTACTATTACTATTTCACTGTGTAAAGACCTAGTTAGCCGTAATTTTAATGCTGCAGAACACTCAAAGACAGCTCAATTTTCTAACGAAAGCCTTAAAGCATTATTAATATAAGAATTAAAAAAAATACAAAAAACACCACAGACAAAACATCTACCTCAGATGGCGTTCAGAAATGGGAAATAGATGCTTACCATTCAAAAATAGAACGGAAAAAAAAAGTAATAAAACACAAAGCATCTGCTGTAGTATTCCCTTTATGTCCTTCAAGTTCCCTCCTTGACTTGGTTCATCAGGCCCTTGGAGGGTGTGTCTACACAGGTGACTGGAGACAGGCAGGCACCTCTCCTCACTCTCCAAACTGGCCAGACACGAACCAAACTAGATCTGGAGGCCATGCAGAAGTGTTAGCACAGCACCAGGCGAGCCGTGGGGCTGAGCATCCCCGAGCGCATGATCTCTGCTGATTCCTCGGTGCATTTTAGTCAGGCATTGAGTCAGACCCAGGAACTCATCCAACTGAAAACCAGGCCAAGAGCAACAACAAGAGCAGATTTGCATTTGGCCAGGAGTGATAGTCCCGGTGCAGGCGGGAGGTGGGGAATGTGTAGCCAGAGGTGAGGCAGGCAGGCAGGCTGACCCCAGGCAGGAGCCCACGTTTAGGGCAAATTAGAGCCACTGCAGAGCTGCACCCCTCGCCTTGAGGGGAGGCAAGATTTGGGGAGCACCAGCACAGCTTCACAGCAGCACAGGTGAGGAGCTTACAAACAAGGACTGTCTTTGTGGAAGAGCTGCCTGAGCCAGGGAAGTGAATATCCTTCTGAGCAGCCTTATTTTGAGGTACATCTGGTGAAGCCCAACTCCTTCCATGACCTACTGCTAGCAATTTAGATAATCTTCTTGGACAGCACTGCAATATTCAAACTTTCATTTCTTAAGCCTCCTTTGTGGACTTGGGACCCTTAGGGAAACAAAATGATACAATTTTTCATAGTAATAACTGGATAATAATGCAACTATAGGACAATGCCACCATTATACCCTGCAGCTTTTACTCTCAATATTTTGCTCCAAACACAGCAAAACTAAAAAGCATAACAAGATAAGCAATGGTGCCCAGGTGAGTCAAGCACTCATCACTACAGTTTCCTCAACCTCACTGAGTTACTCACATAATCTGTCCCTTGCATAGGTCAAAATAACTTCCTATTGGGGAAAATCCTGGCAAAGTCATCAGAACCAGGCACTTCCTATGTGAAATGCATAAAAAAGTTTTTTTCCGATGACAGCCTCATGCTGCAGACTGCTCCTTTGGACCAAGGATCTACACTCCATCACAGGCCTTGAAATCATCAGTGTCCAAGAGATTTCTGAAGACAATGACCACTCATTGGTATTCTCTGCTGTACCATGCAGACAAATGACAGCTTCTGTGCCCTTGGTCAAACTGCCAGTAGTCCTGTCACAATCCTCCTGCCCTGTCATCAGCCATGTTCTCCCTCCCAGCACCTTCACACCTTCCCAACTCACCCACCCACCCAAGAGTCAGGTTTGTCAGATCTGAGCTGACTTTGGGGAAGGCACAGGAAGTTTATCAGTCAAAACTGCCTCCCGTAACAGCCACAAACTTCGCGTCTCTCTTAGCAGGCCACTTCCTATTATTTTTCTAGCAGTCCATCTCCAGATTCTTTTTTTTCCCCCCAGCTGAAACAGTATGCATCTTATTTACTCAGGCTTTTCTCACATGATCTTCAAGATGCTTTAAAACTACATTTCCCCACCACTAATTTAAACAAGCCTTGATAGGGATTAGACCTGAAACCTGAATTCACAGAACTGAAGAATTTGCAGCTTTCCTACAGCATCCTCAAACATACTCTAAATATAGTAAAAGGCTGGCCTCAATCTGCTATTACTTCATGTTTAATTCAAATACCTTTGAGTGAATGCAACTCTACCCCCCCCACCCCTCCCCAATTTTCTATTCTCATCACCTATGTACTGAAATTTATGGTGACTTTTACTTAGACAAACACCCCAAAACACAGAGGAAATGTTTTAAAACACAACTTGTTTCTGCATTACCATAATCAGGACAACACAACAGATGTAGAGATTAAAGCACTACACTGCAACTGGAATTTTACAACCTCACTAAAGAAATTATCAGTGCAGTTTTTAAGGTATGTAGTTACTTTGAAAAGGAGTGCATAACTCAGTAATGACTAGAACTTGCACTTTTCTAGTCAAGAACATTACAGGTAAGCAGGAAATTATAACGCTTTTGATACAACAGTGCAAATCAAAACAAACTCCAGTAGCAGATCTCTGTGCCATTAGCTTCTTATCAAGTGAAGATGAAGGTTCCCAGAACGCCAGCACATGCAGAAAGTTACACTCTAAACTAACATGACAAAACAACCTGAGCTTTGAAACTGAAAGCTTCTGAAAGGCCATGCATTTTGCTGTATTTTTTGGATCACCTGGTAGTTCAACAGTATACTTCCTTTAACACAAATTCAAGTGAGTCAGGATTACAGCCGATAAGGATTGTAGAACAGATTTTTCTAGCCTAATAATGACCTTCAGAGATAGCTTTAAACTCTCCGTCTAAATAAATATGCAAAACTAGTCTTTTGACTGAATTTATAGTGTAATATTTCTGGGTGAAGCAACTCCCATTTAGTTTTACTGCTTCCCCCCTGCAAGATAATGGTCTGTCATTAGTTATTCGCTTCCCCAGTTATGCCCTTAAAAGGCTCCAAGGCAAACACATAAAAGCAAATTGTCCTGAGTAACAACATTACTGTAAAGGACTGTATAAGACAAGACAAGGTCACATGTGTCTAGTTTCCAGAGAACCGTGGATACCCTCACACGATGCTGTACCAAAATTCGGGTTAAATCTTTGTGGTGCCCTGCGGGTGGGGGGGCAGCAGGGATATCCAGTCATTTCCCAATCCAGAGACAAAAAACCAGCAACAATGCTCTGAGTAAAGACCTCTCCTCAGACGATTAAAACTCTACTGCTATCTAATACTATAATTCTATAAAAAAACCCAAACGCATGGGCCTAATTGCAGGAAAACAAAAAGGCAACCGTCCCCTAAAATTAGATTAGCTCTTCCTTTATTTATTTATTTTAACAGCATCGCACTGACGATTTAGCCGTACCCGGAGCCAGCGCTGCGGAGAGGCAGGGCAGGAGCCGCTCGCCACATCCTCTCCTCACTCACGGGGTCGCACCCCGGCTCCAACCCGCCCAAGGCGAGCGCTGAGCGAGGCCCCGGGGCACCGCCCAGGACCGGGGGCCCAGCCCGGCCGCTCCCGGCTCCCCGGCCCGGTACCTGCCCGGCCCGGCCCCGCCGCCTCCCTCGCATCCTCCTTCCACAGCCTCGCCTCCTCCTCGCCCCCACACCGCCTTCTCCGTGCTTTTTAGGTAGTGTGTTGTTTTTTGGGTTTTGGTTTTTTGTCTTTTTTTTTTTTTTTCCGCTTCCCTCCGCTGCGCCCCAGCGGGTTGTTACCTTCAATTGCCGCTTTCCCGACCAATTCGTGTTCCCAAACCGCTGCCCCCACCTTCCCCAGCACGCAAGCAACTCCCGGCAAAGACGAGGAGGAGGAGAAGAGAAAAAGAAAGCACGCGGGAAAAAAAAAAAAAAAAAAAAAAAAAAAAAAAAAAAAAAAAAACACAACCACCCCCCC